>CM057099.1:27250114-27735114 GCA_029959045.1 Taenioides sp. WSHXM2023
CCCAGGGTTTTGAAGGAGTTTGAGTTACTTCCTGGTCACCTGACTCAGGAGCCTCCTCTCGTCTCATTGGCCGATCTGCTCCGAGTGAAAAAAGGCTCCCTCGTGTCCCAGGCCAAAGCTGTGAGGCACTCCGCTCACCAACATGTACTGCACTGTCCACTCTGCAGGGGGCGCCATGTGTTCAATCCTTAATTCACTCTTATCCACTTTAGAGCGCTTTGGCTCCTGACCGCTACTGACCGGCTCGCACTCACGCCTCACAGCAACAAGGTTCCGGGTTAGATCCACGAGTCGCCCGGGTCTTTGTGTGTGGAGTTTGCATGTTCTCCCTGTGTCTGCTGGGTTTCCTCCATCAACCCAAAACATGCACCACAGCTCACATCCTCCAGATAAGGTACTCCTGACCAAGACCAGCTCAAGATCTGGAGATGGTCCCACTGCTGCTGACCCAGAGACACTGAAGGACGGGTCAAAATGCAGAGGACACATATATGGGGACAATAAAGTGGGTTTAATTGTGTAAAATGTTCAATGTTCATGTGCACTGACAAGTCAACACTGCCCCCTTTTGTCTGGGAGGCTTTGAAAAGTCTCTGTAGTCTGTGTTCTGTTCTAGAATAAGGTGAATTTCTGGGTTTCAAATGACATCACTACTTCCGATAGGGCAATCATATTTAATACAAAATGGGGGCAGTTAAAATAAATATGGATAAAACAGACCTCTGTTAAAATGAAGCTAACTGGAGGCACTCCTCTGTCTGAAGCTCTGTGACTCACGTTAAACTTGAATCTGAGCTTTGTTGTAACACAATCTGACCTGACTGCGCTGGAACTACAACAGATGAGCTGATTTGTGCTGTTAAACAAGTCCCTCTCAAATCTGAAAGCTTTTTTGGCTGTGTTTGCTAATGTGTGCACTTTGTCTCCATGGTAACTGCTGAATGTTCCGCCATAGACACATACATGCAGTACACTCCCAGTATTCACAGCAAAGTATCAATAGCTGGCTTTCAGAAGACATCACCACATTATAATAGGCCAATAATATTGAACACAGACGGGGACAGCTCAAATGAATCTCGTTCAAATACACATTTCTTTTGTAATACTGTGACTTCTTGGGTCTAGTCAATATAGAAATGATCCGGTTCAACATTTGTGAATTGACCTCTTACATATGTCATGTCAAAATAAAATGTCATCAATCGGGAAAACTGTCTCTTCCCTCATCTGGGATTATGGCATCATATACGGTTACCTAGCAACCATCATGTTAACAAGGGCCAAAGGTAAAACAGGGACACACCTGAGCTGGGATGGTTGAGATAAATATATGGTATCAATAAAAGTGACAACGTGTGACATTGTCCGTTCTCCACTCACTTGTGTCAGTCATAATCTGAGGGATTTTTGTTGCTGCATTTTCTGCTTTAGGCTCATTTTCAAGCACAGTTTTCTGTATTTGAGCTCAACTAATACAATCTTTTCGCTTTTTACTGTTGTCGAGGAGCAGATTGGACACAAATAGAGACATCTGGGCAGTGGTGGAATGTAACTCAGTAAAAGTAGTAAAATACTGTACTTAAGTAAAATTTTTAGGGATCTGTACTTTACTTAAGTACATTGAAAAGTGTTTTTTACTTTTACATCACTACATTTGAGAGCAGGTACCTGTATTTTCTACTCCACTACATTTTTTAACAGAACTGAAAAGTTAAAGTATTTTTATTATAGTTTGAGGCCTGCTGAAAAGGATGAGGAGATTATGATCAAGTTCATAATTTGAGCAAACAAAAAAATACAAATGCAAACAGCTAAAAAAACAAACAAAAACAAAACAAAAAAAACAATTGATTCACTTGTTTCTGTCAAAATTCAGCTCAAATCTGTATCAAGGTCACTGCATTTGAAGCTTTATTACACTATCTCAAAATCTGCGTGAAATACTTTTACTTTTTACTCTTCAAGTACATTTTTAACCAGGTACTTTAATACGTTTACTTTGATTTTTTCAAGTGATATTTTACTTTTACTTGAGTACTTTTTTGCTCCAGTATCTGTACTTTTACTTAAGTAACAAAATGAATTACTTCTTCCACCACTGCATTTGGGACATTTCTTGTGCAAAACTGGGACAAATCACTGGTTTTGTATAAATCTGCTGGGACAGAGGACACAGGACTCAAAACAGGGACTGTCCCGGGTAAACAGATGTCCTGGGTAAAGATGGCGCCCCCTGCCTCCACTTGTGGTAAATACTGGTTCTATATTTTACAACTCGACAATGAATTTGAGATTTTGAGACAGAAAAAATCACATAAAACAGATTGATTTCAGAATGTATTTGTGATTGAAAAGTTCCAGTGTAAAGATGGTGCTGTTTGCCTTCACCATTATATAACCAGTGTTCCTCATTCTGTGGAACTGAGCAACTTTTACAATTGTGATTCAAGTCAACACAAAACACAGTTACATGTACACACAGAAACACAGAGCGCACACACCATCACTGCTGTACTTTGACATGAGATTTCATACACACATTTACATACACTTACTTTGCATGAGGAAGAACAGTAGTAGTAGCAGTAGTAATAGAAGCAGTAGCAGTAGTAGTAATAGTATTTCTGATATAACACAAAGCGCATTCTAAAACATTTTTGGCAATATGATTTTTGTCATGTTTTTATATTTTTTCAGTACTGATTCTTGTTCAGAAAAGTCTTGTTTTAATTCTAGTTTTAGAATCATTTAGTATATTTTTTATTTCCTCATGAAGAGACTTTTATCTGAATAGTTCAAAATACAAGACACAAATTTGATCCCAGACTGTGGAGAACAAAGCTGCTATTTGAGTTTAGGGAAATGTGCAGTGTCTCCAAAGCAGACCTCAACAATCCCGTCCTCATCAATCCAGCCCCCATCAAACCAGACTCCAGCGTAGAGAGGCTGAGTGAACCTGGTCTGGACTCTGTGGATGAGGCTCATGTTATTTTCAGAGACGCTGTAAAACGCCAAAACCCCTGCACTGTGGTCCAGGTAAACCCCGATTCTGGACCGGACCGGACCTGAGACCGGACCTGAGACCTGGGACTTGACTGAGTTAAACCAAAATGAAAAACTGTCAGATTCACACTGTAAGGCCCAGGATTTATCATTGTTTCCAAATCTACATTCATCAGAGCCTTTCCTCTGAATATCTCTGTATGAAACTGATATACGAGCCCACCACCCCCTCCACTCCACCTCCCAGTAACAGCGGCCCGTCAGACTCTCTCTGCTCAGGACCTGACACCAGCGACTGAATCTGTCTGGATGATCTGGATAACTCTGGTGTTCTTCCATAACTGTGACTCTTCTGTTTCCATCAGACAGAGACAGTTTGGTGTTAACTGTGTTTGGGTCCAGAGTGATTTCTGTAGAATAGTGTAAGAAGTCCTCTCTGGAGCTGGGTTCAGCTGGTGGCAGTAAAACCTGGACTGGACTCACAGTGAGCTGGAGTGTGTCTCTGAACTTGGACACAGCTCTGGTCACTTCCTCAAAGTAGCGCCGGTCCCCTGTGTGAATGGTGGCTGGTTCTGTGCTCTGTGTGTGTGGGGACAGTGAAGCGTAGACCTTTATAAACTGGTTATGATCCTGGGTGAGGGCCAGTGTGTCCAGCTCAGAGAGGCTCCTCTTCAGCCCCCTCACGTCCTGCTGCAGTTGGTCCTGGAGCTCTTGGACTCGACTCAGTTGGGTCTGCTCCTGGGAGCGGATCTGCTGCTCCACTTCAGAGCGTCTTTTCTCCAGGAGAAGGACCATCTGTGTGAAGCTGTCCCCGCTGTGCTGCACTGCTGTCTGGGCAGAGCGTCTGATGTCCTGGGCCTCCTGTTGGAGCCTCTTCAGGTCTGTCTCTTTGTGCTGGAGGCTCTGGAGCAGCAGGGCCCTCCTGGCCGGCAGCTCTGCCTGCCTCTGAGCCCTCTCTGAGGCAGAGGACACTATGTCATGACCCTTATGTTGGTCCACACACATGGAGCAGAACAGCTGCTGGTCACTGCGGCAGAATAGATCCATCACTTTGTCATGTTCAGAGCAGATGTTTTCCTGGAGTGTGTGGGACGGCGCCACCAGCTGGTGTTTCTTAAACGCTGCAGCTTCATAATGAGGCTGTAGGTGGCGCTCACAGTAAGAGGCCACACACTGCAGACAGGACTGGACAGCTCTCAGCTTCCTCCCAGTGCACACATCACAGGACACATCCTGAGGTCCGGCATAGCAGCGGGCAGCAGGGGGCGCTGTCTTCTTCATCTGCTCTACTAAACCTGCTAACATGATGTTTTTAACCAGGACAGGCCTGGGGCTGAAGCTGAGGCGACATTCAGGACAGCTGTAGAGCTGCTTCTCGTCCTCTTGGTCCCAGTGCTGTTGGACACAGTTCCTGCAGTAGCTGTGTCCACAGGGAATAGTCACAGGATCCTTCAGTAGATCCAAACACACGGAGCAGGACAAGGCTTCTTGGTCGAGTGCTTTCTGCGCCATCTCTCCTGGATCACAAACACTTGGACTTTGACACAAATGAAACTTAAGAGTGAAGTGAGAGCTGTGGGAGGAGCCAGGCTGCACCCACAGCTCTCACACAGGTTTTATTCAAAAAGAAGACTCTGAGTAAAAATAATGATGACATGACAGAAATTGACAGTTCAATTTCTAACTAGTTGTGTTCATGAGAATCTATAATTTAGTATGCACAGTTTGGTTTAAAGTTACTTTATAAAAGTGGAACTAAACACTAAATCCACCTTTATTCACTACTAAAGTGTGTATATGGTGTTTTAATAACATTATTTACTGTTCCTAGTCATTTTTTGGACATTTTAGTGCAGACTATGTACATTTGCAATTTGTGCTCAAAAAACACCTTAATCTAAGTGTGTCCTGGCTCCAGTGAACGCTGCAACTTCCAGTAGTAGGTAACATCACACAGGACTGCTCTGATTACATCCAGGTGTTTCTCATACAAACACCTGACTGTAGGGGCGGAGTTTGACCTGACCGACCAATCACACTGTTCCTTATGCCTCCAGACCCTGCCCCTACCCCTTCAGACTGTGAATAAGAAGGGAAACTACCATCTCTAAAAAGGGTGATTTTTCAGAATAAGTGCTTTCTGGGGACAGAACAACATGACAAAACAGGAAATGTGTGTTTTTATTTTGTAATATGTTCCATATTGCATAAATGTCATTCAAATGTCAGAAGAGCTCTGTGGAGCAATAACACGTTCATTTCATTCAGATTTTTGGTCACTGGAACCAGTCTCCTAATTCTGCTAGAAGAAAGTGAACTTAAGTTAAGTTAGAGGCCCTGTTCCACCCATCTGTCTGAGCAAAATGTGTCTTGCCACAGATACATACAGCTCTTGAGGTCAAAATAAGTCCTCTGCGCGCTGTCTGCATTTAATTACCTCCGCCAAGGAGGTTATGTTTTCGCCTGAGTTTGTCTATTTGTTTGTTTGTTTGTTTGTTTGTTAGTTAGCAAGATAACTCAAAAAGTTATGGACGGATCTTGATAAAATTTTCAGGAAATGTACCTAATGGTAAATCCAACAGATGATTAAATTTTGGTGATGATCCAGAAGAAATCCTGGATTCCGGATCACTTTGAAAATTTCGTTAGCTGCTTGGCGGAGGTCTGCGCTCTCTGAGTGCTTTTCTAGTTATAAAATGTTATACCATGGCCAGTGAGAATTTTAATGCTAACTGCTGTGAATTATTTTGTATCCGCACAGGTAGTTCCGGCAACACTGTATCACTACGCCCTGAGCATCACAATAGCAATGGGTAAAAACAAACAAAAAAATAATAATTTGAACTTCTGTTAGGAGGGTCTAGCTTCAACTAAAACAGAAATAACTAATGCTTTTGTAAAGAGATGCTTTAACTAAATATGAGGCCAGCACAACATAAAGTTAACAGTTTATTTTTTTCCACAGGAGGAGATAGGTGTCCCATTATACTTTTTCCATTTGTTTACTAATATTATTAGAGTTACAATCCAGTAATCTGCTGTGCCAGATCGCTGAACACTGCACACCACCCCACAAGATGCACGGCAACGCACGGCAACGCACTGCAATTACACCACGAATGAATTCACTCACATTATGTTCAGATGTCATATGATATTGTGGATGTAACTCAGGAAGTGACCCAGAGATGCAACGAGACATACAAAGATTTAAAAAAGTAAAGATAGTTAGTCCCCTTGCACAAGCACTTCCAAAACACAGATTTGATCCCGAGTGGACAAACTAAAACAAAAAAACTGTGAACAATCTATAAAGGACATCAGGTACAGCAGTACTCATGAACACTGTGGCATCGACTTCCCTCCACCCCCCAGCACAGCCGTGCACTCACTCAAGTCCTCGTTAAACTCACATCAAGGCCCTGCCATACAAATGTATTCAAATTTCTACATCGTTAACACAATCAGTGCATTAAAACAGCAAATATTCACCCAGGCTGGCTCAACTGCCTCAAACAAGCAAACAGTGTGTGTCCAGCTAACGCCCTTGCACCCACAGGAAACCGGCACTCACCTGTACAGCCGCCCACTTCCCCTTTAACGGATACTGCCCTGGGGCAAGGGCACCACCCAGAGGTGCCATACGTTACACTTTGAACATCCATGGCCAGCCTGTCAAATCCAAGTGAACTATTCTCTGTTTGTGGGACCATGGTATCAGTGGATTACATTACTTACAATAATCAGGAAGTGTGCGTGAGCATGCTAGCTGCCATCAGGCCACACTGCTCTCTGAAAGTTGTGAAAAGAGCTTATAAACTTTTCCCTCCTTTTTTTTTCATTTTATTTTTTCAATTTGGAAATGTTTCAAAACAAAAACCTCTCTCCACACTCCACTGTCCAATATGTCGCTGATATTACACACGTAAAATAAAAAAAAGTCCTGTCCTGTAAAAACACTGAAGAAAGGGGTGTATATTTGTTCAAAGCCACACTGCTTCCCCTTATAGACTGCAGGATGGTTTGGAGTGTAATAAGATAACAGTTTGTTAATCCAGTTTGTCTGACTGGGAGGAGCAGAGTCTTTCCACTTCTTTAGAATGCACAGAATCACACAAAATGTCTTTTAACACGTGTTAATCCAAATGTGCAACATCAACCAAAATCCAAACCCTGTGCTCAGTCTCCAAACACAGTCCATACACATCAGAAGTGGTCCTCATCACATAGTTCCAGTAGGACTGCAATTTACCGCAACTCCAAAGCAGGTGCACAACACTTCCAGTGGACGTGTCACATCTTTGACACGGGTCTGAAATACCATGTCCTAATTTGCTTAACCCAGGGGTCTCCAACCAGGAGCTCAGGAACTACCAGTAATTCTCCACCCCCTTCCAAGTGGCTCACCAAGGGATTCTGAATTATATGTATTGTGCTGAAGAACTCAAATTTGATCAGAATACCCATTACCATCGTAAATGTATCATTCTGATGCCTAACCCTGTGCTCTGTTAACAGGATAATAGTTTATGTTTTAAAGGCATGTAACTGTACCCGTCTAAGACTTGCCAGAGTTAAAAATGAGTAGTTCTCTGGCATTTTTGTTCTGTTAAAGAAGCTCACAGGAGGAAAAGGTTGGAGACCCCTGGCTTAACCTGTGTGGAGTGTAATAAGTTTTATGATTGTCGAGTAGAGCCGAGTTGTATCAGACCGTCTCATCTGATGAAGACTCTGGAGAGGCTCGTCCTGGGTCACCTCCGCTCTACGGTGAGCTCAGCGATGGACCCGCTGCAGTTCGCGTATCGGCCCGGCATCGGAGTGGAGGACGCCATCATCTCTCTGATGCACCGCTCACTGTCCCACCTGGAGAGGCCCGGCAGCACTGTGAGAATCTTGTTCTTTGACTTCTCCAGTGCTTTCAACACCATCCAGCCGCTGCTCCTGAGGGACAAGCTGGAGTGGGCAGGAGTGGACTGTGACCTGGCTGAGTGGATCCTGGACTACCTCACAAACCGGCCCCAGTTTGTGAGAGCCCAGGACTGCGTGTCTGACCTACTGACCTGCAGTGTGGGGGCGCCCCAGGGCACTGTCCTCGCGCCCTTCCTCTTCACCCTCTATACTGCAGACTTCAGACACAACACGGACAGCTGCGTCCTGCAGAAGTTCTCCGATGACTCCGCCATCATCGGTCTCATCACGGACGATGACGACGCGGAGTACAGAGGACTAACGCAGGACTTTGTGGACTGGTGTCACCGGAACCACCTTCTCATCAACGCGGGGAAGACCAAGGAGATGGTGGTGGACTTCCGCAGACGCCACTCTACTGCCCCCTCACCAGTGAACATCCAGGGAAGAGACATTGAGAGAGTGGACTCTTACAAGTACCTGGGTGTGCATCTGAACAATAAACTGGACTGGACTCATAATACAGATGCACTGTACAGGAAGGGCCAGAGTCGGCTCTATCTCCTGAGGAGACTGCGGTCCTTTGGAGTGAGAGGGCCACTCCTGAGGTCCTTCTATGACTCTGTGGTGGCATCAGCCATCCTGTATGGTGTGGTCTGCTGGAGCAGCAGCGTCACAGAGAGGGAGAAGAAGAAACTGGACAAGATCATCAAGAAGTCCAGCTCAGTCCTGGGCTGTCCTCTGGACTCGGTGCAGCAGGTTGGGGACAAGAGGATCCTGGCTAAACTCATGTCTATGCTGGACCATGAGGGTCACCCCCTGCAGGACGCCCTGTCTGCTCTGGAGAGCAGCATCAGTGACAGACTGATTCACCCTCGCTGTGTTAAGGAGAGATTTCGCAGGTCTTTCCTTCCTGCTGCTGTCAGACTGTATAATGAACAATGCTAGTCATGTGTCATTCCCATAGCAACCATGTGTCATCTCCATAGTAATAATAACAATGTGCAATATTATTTAAAGTCACTGTACCTGCTATTATTTATTTACCCACCACTGTCCATCACTGCAATGTACACAATCATCTGAGAATCAAAAACACTTATTGTGCAATGTTCCTGTGCCTTTTAGCTTAGCTTACAGTGTTGTGTTTTTTAGTTGATTGTAAATACTTATTATTATTTATCTTGATTTGACGCATGCTCTTATTTCCTACTGTTTCTGTAACTTGCGTTGTGACACTGCAATTTCGCCATTGTGGGACAAATAAAGGATTATCTTATCTTATTATCTTATCTTACCTCAGATAGCCCAGCACTACCCCACCTAACACTCTACTACTCTAGCTTACACATTACTTAAATATTACCACATTCTGCCTTACCCATCAGCACTCTCACTCACATAACACCTCATTGTGACCACAAGCCTTACTTCCTACACTTTGCATTTCACCTCTTAAATACCACATTATAAACAAAGCCATGTTACAAACAATATTAAGCCACATTGCGATATCACATTATAAATAATGCTCACCCTATAACCCTCATATGAGTAGTACCCTGCCACTACTTATTCACTGCAATATTAGCATTTTACATTCTCATCCTATCATTTCCCTGGAAATCAAGACGTACTCACCAATTCCTGGTGATGGACACGAGCGCAGCTCTGGACCTCGCACTATCGTCTGGGAGAACCAGACGATAGTGCGAGGTCCAGAGCTCCTTGCGATGACCTTGGCCAGAGTCCCTCGAAACGATAACGTGCAGCTTACTGCTCCTGATGATGGTTTCAAATAAAGTCTCTCCAGACGATAATGTGCAGTTCACAGGTTGTTTGTTTATTTGTATTCACACGCAATACAATTTGCCAGGATTCGAGTTACACTTTTCATGGGCTAGAAACCTTTCACCAGGTATCAATTTGCGCTTGAGCCTCTTTTGTTTCAGCCAATTTGAATATTTCACCGGTTAGATAAGTGTCAATCCCTCAGGATGAGTCCCTCAAGTGAAGAGCCTACACGTCCAACCAATTTTAAGTGTCCTACCAATCCCTTAGGTAGAGCCCCTCAGGTGAAGAGCCAACACTTTCAGCCAATTCGTCAATATGTGGGTACTTCTGCCACAAGAAGCCTGACATCTCTGAATTAACAGAGGTTTGGCCAACCAATCTGACTCGCCTCTTGTTGCCTGACCTTTTGGTCCGAATACCTTCTTTTAAAAACTGACCAATTTAGATTGATACCTGTTTACGTGTCCAGTCTCTGCCCCAGAATACATCAACCAATGCTTGGAGATGCCTAGGGAGCCCCTAAAATTTGGAACACACCATGCCCAATGGGAGCCGCGCTCCTGTCATGGGGTCAAGGCGTGGACAACCTTCAGAGACCCCATCTCCCATATTTATACACTCAGTAACCCATTTCTCCTCCCACATAAAGTGGTTAACAATCTCACAACCCGCTTCGCAAAGTTCCATATGAGGGTCACAGAATATTCCATCCCCCTCATGTTAATTACATCCAATGGTGTTATAGATTTACGACCTTTACTTTTTTGGCTATTAACATGCACCAACAGCTCGTTCATCTTCAGTTGGACATAATCAACAAGCACTTCCTTATCTGTCCACTCTGCAGGGGGCGCCATGTGTTCAATCCTTAATTCACTCTTATCCACTTTAGAGCGCTTTGGCTCCTGACCGCTACTGACCGGCTCGCACTCACGCCTCACAGCAACAAGGTTCCGGGTTAGATCCACGAGTCGCCCGGGTCTTTGTGTGTGGAGTTTGCATGTTCTCCCTGTGTCTGCTGGGTTTCCTCCATCAACCCAAAACATGCACCACAGCTCACATCCTCCAGATAAGGTACTCCTGACCAAGACCAGCTCAAGATCTGGAGATGGTCCCACTGCTGCTGACCCAGAGACACTGAAGGACGGGTCAAAATGCAGAGGACACATATATGGGGACAATAAAGTGGGTTTAATTGTGTAAAATGTTCAATGTTCATGTGCACTGACAAGTCAACACTGCCCCCTTTTGTCTGGGAGGCTTTGAAAAGTCTCTGTAGTCTGTGTTCTGTTCTAGAATAAGGTGAATTTCTGGGTTTCAAATGACATCACTACTTCCGATAGGGCAATCATATTTAATACAAAATGGGGGCAGTTAAAATAAATATGGATAAAACAGACCTCTGTTAAAATGAAGCTAACTGGAGGCACTCCTCTGTCTGAA
This sequence comes from Taenioides sp. WSHXM2023, assembly GCA_029959045.1. Taxonomy (NCBI): domain Eukaryota; kingdom Metazoa; phylum Chordata; class Actinopteri; order Gobiiformes; family Gobiidae; genus Taenioides; species Taenioides sp. WSHXM2023. The sequence continues at coordinate 27,261,266 of CM057099.1, forward strand.
GCTCTGTGACTCACGTTAAACTTGAATCTGAGCTTTGTTGTAACACAATCTGACCTGACTGCGCTGGAACTACAACAGATGAGCTGATTTGTGCTGTTAAACAAGTCCTTCTCAAATCTGAAAGCTTTTTTGGCTGTGTTTGCTAATGTGTGCACTTTGTCTCCATGGTAACTGCTGAATGTTCCGCCATAGACACATACATGCAGTACACTCCCAGTATTCACAGCAAAGTATCAATAGCTGGCTTTCAGAAGACATCACCACATTATAATAGGCCAATAATATTGAACACAGACGGGGACAGCTCAAATGAATCTCGTTCAAATACACATTTCTTTTGTAATACTGTGACTTCTTGGGTCTAGTCAATATAGAAATGATCCGGTTCAACATTTGTGAATTGACCTCTTACATATGTCATGTCAAAATAAAATGTCATCAATAGGGAAAACTGTCTCTTCCCTCATCTGGGATTATGGCATCATATACGGTTACCTAGCAACCATCATGTTAACAAGGGCCAAAGGTAAAACAGGGACACACCTGAGCTGGGATGGTTGAGATAAATATATGGTATCAATAAAACAGTGACAACGTGTGACATTGTCCGTTCTCCACTCACTTGTGTCAGTCATAATCTGAGGGATTTTTGTTGCTGCATTTTCTGCTTTAGGCTCATTTTCAAGCACAGTTTTCTGTATTTGAGCTCAATTAATATAATCTTTTCGCTCTTTACTGTTGTCGAGGAGCAGTGGTGGAATGTAACTCAGTAAAAGTAGTAAAATACTGTACTTAAGTAAAATTTTTAGGGATCTGTACTTTACTTAAGTACATTGAAAAGTGTTTTTTACTTTTAAGTCACTACATTTGAGAGCAGGTACCTGTATTTTCTACTCCACTACATTTTTTAACAGGACTGAAAAGTTAAAGTATTTTTATTATAGTTTGAGGCCTGCTGAAAAGGCTGAGGAGGTTATAATCAAGTTCATAATTTGAGCAAACAAAAAAATACAAATACAAACAGCTCGAAAAAAACAAAACAAAAAAACTATTGATTCACTTGTTTCTGTCAAAATTCAGCTCAAATCTGTATCAAGGTCACTGCATTTGAAGCTTTATTACAGTATCTCAAAATCTGCGTGAAATACTTTTACTTTTTACTCTTCAAGTACATTTTTAACCAGGTACTTTAATACGTTTACTTTGATTTTTTCAAGTGATATTTTACTTTTACTTGAGTACTTTTTTGCTCCAGTATCTGTACTTTTACTTAAGTAACAAAATGGAGTACTTCTTCCACCACTGCATTTGGGACATTTCTTGTGCAAAACTGGGACAAATCACTGGTTTTGTATAAATCTGCTGGGACAGAGGACACAGGACTCAAAACAGGGACTGTCCCGGGTAAACAGATGTCCTGGGTAAAGATGGCGCCCCCTGCCTCCACTTGTGGTAAATACTGGTTCTATATTTTACAACTCAACAATGAATTTGAGATTTTGAGACAGAAAAAAGCACATAAAACAAATTTATTTCAGAAGGTATTTTGATTGAAAAGTTCCAGTGTAAAAATGGTGCTGTTTGCCTTCACCATTATATAACCAGTGTTCCTCATTCTGTGGAACTGAGCAACTTTTACAATTGTGATTCAAGTCAACACAAAACACAGTTACATGTACACACAGAAACACAGAGCACACACACCATCACTGCTGTAGTTTGACATGAGATTTCATACACACATTTACATACACTTACTTTGCATGAGGAAGACCAGTAGCAGTAGCAGTAGTAATAGAAGCAGTAGCAGTAGTAGTAATAGTATTTCTGATATAACACAAAGAGCATTCTAAAACATTTTTGGCAATATGATTTTTGTCATGTTTTTATATTTTTTCAGTACTGATTCTTGTTCAGAAAAGTCTTGTTTTAATTCTAGTTTTAGAATCATTTAGTATATTTTTTATTCCCTCATGAAGAGACTTTTATCTGAATAGTTCAAAATACAAGACACAAATTTGATCCCAGACTGTGGAGAACAAAGCTGCTATTTGAGTTTAGGGAAATGTACAGTGGCTCCAGTAGAAACAAACCAGACCCCAGTGTAGAGAGGCTGAGTGAACCTGGTCTGGACTCTGTGGAGGAGGCTCATGGTACTTTCAGACACGCTGTAAAACGCCAAAACCCCTGCACTGTGGTCCAGGTAAACCCCGATTCTGGAACTGACCAGACCTGAGACACGACCTGAGACCTGGGACCTGACTGAGTTAAACCAAAATGAAAAACTGTTAGATTTACACTCTAAGGCCCAGGATTTATCATTGTCTCCAAATCTACATTCATCAGAGCGTCCTTTCCTCTGAATATCTCTGTATGAAACTGATATACGAGCCCACCACCCCCTCCACTCCACCTCCCAGTAACAGCGGCCCGTCAGACTCTCTCTGCTCAGGACCTGATAATAGTCACTGAATCTGTCTGGATGATCTGGATAACTCTGGAGTTCTTTCATAACTGTGACTCTTCTGTTTCCATCAGACAGAGACAGTTTGGTGTGAGCTGTGTTTGGGTCCAGAGTGATTTCTGTAGAATAGTGTAAGAAGTCGTCTCTGGAGCTGGGTTCAGCTGGTGCCAGTAAAACCTGGACTGGACTCAGAGTGAGCTGGAGTGTGTCTCTGAGCTTGGACACAGCTCTGGTCACTGCCTCAAAGTAGCTCTGGTCCCCTGTGTGAATGGTGGCTGGCTCTGTGCTCTGTGTGTGTGGGGACAGTGAAGCGTAGACCTTTATAAACTGGTTATGATCCTGGGTGAGGGCCAGTGTGTCCAGCTCAGAGAGGCTCCTCTTCAGCCCCCTCACGTCCTGCTGCAGTTGGTCCTGGAGCTCTTGGACTCGACTCAGTTGGGTCTGCTCCTGGGAGCGGATCTGCTGCTCCACTTCAGAGCGTCTTTTCTCCAGGAGAAGGACCATCTGTGTGAAGCTGTCCCCGCTGTGCTGCACTGCTGTCTGGGCAGAGCGTCTGATGTCCTGGGCCTCCTGTTGGAGCCTCTTCAGGTCTGTCTCTTTGTGCTGGAGGCTCTGGAGCAGCAGGGCCCTCCTGGCCGGCAGCTCTGCCTGCCTCTGAGCCCTCTCTGAGGCAGAGGACACTATGTCATGACCCTTATGTTGGTCCACACAGCAGAGGTAACAGATGCTCTGCTGGTCACTGCGGCAGAATAGATCCATCACTTTGTCATGTTCAGAGCAGATGTTTTCCTGGAGTGTGTGAGACGGCGCCACCAGCTGGTGTTTCTTAAATGCTGCAACATCATAATGAGGCTGTAGGTGGCGCTCACAGTAAGAGGCCACACACTGCAGACAGGACTGGACAGCTCTCAGCTTCCTCCCAGTGCACACATCACAGGACACATCCTGAGGTCCGGCATAGCAGCGGGCAGCAGGGGGCGCTGTCTTCTTCATCTGCTCTACTAAACCTGCTAACATGATGTTTTTAACCAGGACAGGCCTGGGGCTGAAGCTGAGGCGACATTCAGGACAGCTGTAGAGCTGCTTCTCGTCCTCTTGGTCCCAGTGCTGTTGGACACAGTTCCTGCAGTAGCTGTGTCCACAGGGAATAGTCACAGGATCCTTCAGTAGATCCAAACACACGGAGCAGGACAAGGCTTCTTGGTCGAGTGCTTTCTGCGCCATCTCTCCTGGATCACAAACACTTGGACTTTGACACAAATGAAACTTAAGAGTGAAGTGAGAGCTGTGGGAGGAGCCAGGCTGCACCCACAGCTCTCACACAGGTTTTATTCAAAAAGGAGACTCTGAGTAAAAATAATGATGACATGACAGAAATTGACAGTTCAATTTCTAACTAGTTGTGTTCATGAGAATCTATAATTTAGTATGCACAGTTTGGTTTAAAGTTACTTTATAAAAGTGGAACTAAACACTAAATCCACCTTTATTCACTACTAAAGCGTGTATATGGTGTTTTAATAACATTATTTACTGTTCCTAGTCATTTTTTGGACATTTTAGTGCAGACTATGTACATTTGCAGTTTTGTGCTCAAAAACACCTTAATCTAAGTGTGTCCTGGCTCCAGTGAACGCTGCAACTTCCAGTAGTAGGTAACATCACACAGGACTGCTCTGATTACATCCAGGTGTTTCTCATACAAACACCTGGCTGTAGGGGCGGAGTTTGACCTGACCGACCAATCACACTGTTCCTTATGCCTCCAGACCCTGCCCCTACCCCTTCAGACTGTGAATAAGAAGGGAAACTACCATCTCTAAAAAGGGTGATTTTTCAGAATAAGTGCTTTCTGGGGACAGAACAACATGACAAAACAGGAAATGTGTGTTTTTATTTTGTAATATGTTCCATATTGCATAAATGTCATTCAAATGTCAGAAGAGCTCTGTGGAGCAATAACACGTTCATTTCATTCAGATTTTTGGTCACTGGACCCAGTCTCCTAATTCTGCTAGAAGAAAGTGAACTTAAGTTAAGTTAGAGGCCCTGTTCCACCCATCTGTCTGAGCAAAATGTGTCTTGCCACAGATACATACAGCTCTTGAGGTCAAAATAAGTCCTCTGCGTGCTGTCTGCATTTAATTACCTCCGCCAAGGAGGTTATGTTTTCGCCTGAGTTTGTCTATTTGTTTGTTTGTTTGTTTGTTTGTTTGTTTGTTAGTTAGCAAGATAACTCAAAAAGTTATGGACGGATCTTGATAAAATTTTCAGGAAATGTACCTAATGGTAAATCCAACAGATGATTAAATTTTGGTGATGATCCAGAAGAAATCCTGGATTCCGGATCACTTTGAAAATTTCGTTAGCTGCTTGGCGGAGGTCTGCGCTCTCTGAGTGCTTTTCTAGTTATAAAGTGTTATACCATGGCCAGTGAGAATTTTAATGCTAACTGCTGTGAATTATTTTGTATCCGCACAGGTAGTTCCGGCAACACTGTATCACTACGCCCTGAGCATCACAATAGCAATGGGTAAAAACAAACAAAAAAATAATAATTTGAACTTCTGTTAGGAGGGTCTAGCTTCAACTAAAACAGAAATAACTAATGCTTTTGTAAAGAGATGCTTTAACTAAATATGAGGCCAGCACAACATAAAGTTAACAGTTTATTTTTTTCCACAGGAGGAGATAGGTGTCCCATTATACTTTTTCCATTTGTTTACTAATATTATTAGAGTTACAATCCAGTAATCTGGTGTGCCAGATCGCTGAACACTGCACACCACCCCACAAGATGCACGACAACGCACGGCAACGCACTGCAATTACACCACGAATGAATTCACTCACATTATGTTCGGATGTCATATGATATTGTGGATGTAACTCAGGAAGTGACCCAGAGATACAACAAGACATACAAAGATTTAAAAAAGTAAAGATAGTTAGTCCCCTTGCACAAGCACTTCCAAAACACAGATTTGATCCCGAGTGGACTAACTAAAACAAAAAAACTGTGAACAATCTATAAAGGACATCAGGTACAGCAGTTCACATGAACACTGTGGCATCGACTTCCCACCCCCCAGCACAGCCGTGCACTCACTCAAGTCCTCGTTAAACTCACATCAAGGCCCTGCCATACAAATGTATTCACATTTCTACATCGTTAACACAATCAGTGCATTAAAACAGCAAATATTCACCCAGGCTGGCTCAACTGCCTCAAACAAGCAAACAGTGTGTGTCCAGCTAACGCCCTTGCACCCACAGGAAACCGGCACTCACCTGTACAGCCGCCCACTTCCCTTTAAGGGATACTGCCCTGGGGCAAGGGCGCCACCCAGAGGTGCCATACGTTACACTTTGAACATCCATGGCCAGCCTGTCAAATCCAAGTGAACTATCTCTGTTTGTGGGACCATGGTATCAGTGGATTACATTACTTACAATAATCAGGAAGTGTGCGTGAGCATGCTAGCTGCCATCAGGCCACACTGCTCTCTGAAAGTTGTGAAAAGAGCTTATAAACTTTTCCCTCCCTTTTTTTTCATTTTATTTTTTCAATTTGGAAATGTTTCAAAACAAAAACCTCTCTCCAAACGCCGCTGTCCAATATGTCGCTGATATTACACACGTAAAATAAAAAAAAGTCCTGTCCTGTAAAAACACTGAAGAAAGGGGTGTATATTTGTTCAAAGCCACACTGCTTCCCCTTATAGACTGCAGGATCGTTTGGAGTGTAATAAGATAACAGTTTGTTAATCCAGTTTGTCTGACTGGGAGGAGCAGAGTCTTTCCACTTCTTTAGAATGCACAGAATCACACAAAATGTCTTTTAACACGTGTTAATCCAAATGTGCAACATCAACCAAAATCCAAACCCTGTGCTCAGTCTCCAAACACAGTCCATACACATCAGAAGTGGTCCTCATCACATAGTTCCAGTAGGACTGCAATTTACCGCAACTCCAAAGCAGGTGCACAACACTTCCAGTGGACGTGTCACATCTTTGACACGGGTCTGAAATACTATGTCCTAATTTGCTTAACCCAGGGGTCTCCAACCAGGAGCTCAGGAACTACCAGTAATTCTCCACCCCCTTCCAAGTGGCTCACCAAGGGATTCTGAATTATATGTATTGTGCTGAAGAACTCAAATTTGATCAGAATACCCATTACCATCGTAAATGTATCATTCTGATGCCTAACCCTGTGCTCTAATAACTGGATAATAGTTTATGTTTTAAAGGCATGTAACTGTACCTGTCTAAGACTTGCCAGAGTTAAAAATGAGTAGTTCTCTGGCATTTTTGTTCTGTTAAAGAAGCTCACAGGAGGAAAAGGTTGGAGACCCCTGGCTTAACTTGTGTGGAGTGTAATAAGTTTTATGATAGACGCTGAATTTGTCTGTGTTTGGTAGATACTCGTTTGCGCACCCTAAGTCAGACTCCAGCTTGTCTTAATTGGGGTCTTGTCATAAACTGGGACGTTATCAACCACTGTTTTATAAACTCTAGATGTGAGGCCTTTAGTGGAGTTGTGTTTGGCGTCAAAAAGACACAACTCAAAACAAGATCTGTCAGGTTTAGGTTTAGTTGGAAAGGATTCTCAACTTCAGTGTTTGAGTTCCATGCATGTTTCCAGGCGTCTCCCTTGGCTTCGTCTTATCATCATTTTCATAATGAATGACTTGATGTTTCCTGTTTGTGTGACCTGGCTCTGACTCCGTTCATATCAGTGAGAGCAGGTACAGACTTTGAGCCGGCACACCTCACGCACGGCTCCAAATAAAACGGCTCTTTATGAGACACAGGAGAAAATATGTCAACTTTATTTGATTCTGAACTGTTTTCTAAGAAAGTCGAGGCTACGATAAAAAGAGGTGGGTACTCAGTTACACTTCAGCTGCTTAAGTAACTTTTTAAAGAAACAGAGTACTTTTCTAAGAGCATGCTTTTACTCCTACTTGAGTAATATCGTTATTGAAGTAACAGTACTGTTACTTGAGTAAAAGTTGTGCTTCCTCGTCCCACTGTGAGTAAGTCTAAAGTGACAAAAGTTTTACGTGACAATATGAAGTGATTTACTTCTTGATTTACTTGTACTTTTTGATGTTTTGTCCTTCAAATTACATGAACTTCAACTTCAAATATATAAAGTTACTCTTACATGAGTAGTACTTTTCCTAAATACTTTTTTAACTCATACTTGAATACAATTTTTGCTACTACCACCTGTACCAGTTAACACAAAATACTGGCCGTACTGGTTTTGTTATTAAATGTTGCGTGTGTGTGTGTGTTCAACAGAAAGTTAAAACCATACTTCGGAACATTCTCCATGGACATAGATATGTTTAAACTGGAAGATTATAGCCAAAGGAGCATCATTTCCATGGAAACAAGCAGGAGGGAGAGCAAGAGTCAGGTTTGTGGAGTTGCAAGCCCACTCACAGCAAGGATACACACACCCAAAATTAAAAAAAATAAAACAAAAAACTTTTATTTTAGTACATTTTTAGCTAAAATAACCCTAAAATGTGAGTAAATATAATAATAATAATAATAATAATAATAATAATAATAATAATAATAATAATAATAATAAAATAATCTGTATCTATATAACTTTATGACTTCATGTTTACCATTGCACAGAAGAAACCCACACCCAAACACCACATTCTTCCACAAGGAGGAGACAGAGACCCGCCCCCAGAGCATTATGGGAAGTCTCCATGGCGACGGAGGTGGGGGGTAGAGGTATAAAAGGAAGGACCTGGGGCTGCTGTCCATCGGATTTGACCGAGAGAGCAGTAAGTCTGAACTCTGTTGAAAAATGAAACTGACATGACGTGAAATTCAAAGTTTTTTTTATTTTTTGTTTGTAAATTTCTGTTAAATCTTTTATACTTTCAGAATCCACCGTGACTGAAATGTACCCGAACCAAGGTAAGACCAGACGTTTTTTCATTGATTTTAAGATGTACAGGAAATCCAATGGCAGAATTTTATAGATTTTATTTTGTTTTGATTTTAGACAAAAAATAACAAATATGAAAAAAAAAAAAAAAAAAAAAAAAAAAAAAACATTAAAAAAAAAAAAAAAAAAGAAGAAGCTGAACCACCTTGTCATTCTCCGATTTGAGTTAGAGCTGGAAAGAATTTGATCGCCATTTACTACGGCAACACATACATGAACTAACTTCTCTTTTTATTTTTCTTTACCTTTGTTTATTTTAAGTTAAATATAACCCCAACGTTAATAGCATATTTAAAGGTGCACTGCGCAACTTTTCTGGTGGAGGGTCTGCTACTTGCTTGTCTCCATGGAGATGTTATCGCTTTGCTTACAATGTTCCATGGTATAACATTAAACATTTCCATTGAGCATTTATTCATTACAGGTGTTTCTGTTGCTCAAAAATACAGTAATTCCTTCTGTGAACAGGGGCGACTCTCCACAGATCTGACCTGTAATGAAGCGTAGTGCTGTAACCTGCTTGTCTCCCTCGTGATAACAGGTTAACAGGTGGCGGACCTTCCTCTGGAAATGTTACGCAGTGCACCTTTAACTGCTCAAAAGTGCAGAGAAACATGGAGGCCAGCCATGGGCCAGCTGATCTGAGTGTCTCATCAATATTGTACCAAAAGTGTTATGAAATTTTCTTAACAAACTCTATTAAAGTAAATTAATTTAAACTGACAGATAACATTTTGACCCTTTCTGGAGTCAAATAATGAACATAAATTCAAGCTAACGACATGCATGACTGACGCTAACTCTGTAAATGACTCAAATTGGGCAATGACACACATCTTTAAGTGCTTAAAGTTTGCAATTCTGCCATTGTGCCACTGTGTTTCCTCTATCAATTTACAAAAAAAAAAGGTCATGGTCATTTATTCATTACTTAATTAGTCTGGGCATTCATCTGTTCTTTTTTTATTCTTTTATTTTATTTAAGACAAAAATTGCACTTGTCGAGTTACAACAAAAAGTCCTCGTCACCTGATGTTTTCTTTTGTGACGATACAAACAGTGTGAGGTGTGTCAGGTGTGTCAGGTGTGGTGTGTTATCAGGCGGCCTGAATACTTCACAGTTAAATATTAATCTTTAATTTACTGCAGACGTGTACCACAGAACACACATCTAAATTGCATATAACAAGTTTTTATGAGGCTCCATTTCTTAGTCAAGATGTTGTGGTAAAAAGAGTTTTACACAAACCAAGAAGCAGTTTGAGAAGAAAAGTTGAAAAGTGTTTTGAAAAAGACATTCAGTGTGTTTAAGATGACACCCCTACACACTGTGGCCATATGGCCATACTCCTGACAGGAAGAACACCTCAAAAGGCCCGACTCAAAGAGCCTCGCTCTGTAGGACACATTATCCCGGAACACTCTGGTAATTCCTTGTCAAAAAATAAAGAAACTCAGGTACTCGGCTGTCTTCTGCCATTTCTGAATCTGTAGAGTCTCCAGGCATAATGGACACCTGGAAAATCTTCAAATTCACTTGCTTCCATACAGGTAGGACACCACTGATCACTCCCCTCATTCTTTTGTTCCCACTAAGAGGAAAACAACAGCCCAATACATCCATATAGACCTCGACTTTTAATGCTTTATCTCTGCTGCTTTGAAGTACATTCTGTAATGACCATTCCACCTCTAGTCACTCGAACTGAACCAACTTGTCCAAGCTTCTCACCAGCAAACTTTCCTATGTCATGAGGATTACAAAAAATCCCATCTTTTTTGATAATGACAGGCATACCAACAAGGAGCGATTCTTCCACATCCATTTAACTAGATTCACTCGATAAACTTTTCTTTTTCCTCTTGTTTTTATTTTCCATTTGTTTACTAACTCCAACTTCATTTTCAGATTCCCACGCAGTCTCCATTTCCTCTGCCTCCAGATGCACAGCCCTCACCATCATCTTCTGCCTCGATATTTCGCCATCTCATCAGATTTCCATTGGTTCACTCTCAGCTCCAGTTAATTGTGTGATGTTTCCCCAGGGTTTTGAAGGAGTTTGAGTTACTTCCTGGTCACCTGACTCAGGAGCCTCCTCTCGTCTCATTGGCCGATCTGCTCCGAGTGAAAAAGGCTCCCTCGTGTCCCAGGCCAAAGCTGTGAGGCACTCCGCTCACCAACATGTACTGCACTGTCCACTCTGCAGGGGGCGCCATGTGTTCAATCCTTAATTCACTCTTATCCACTTTAGAGCGCTTTGGCTCCTGACCGCTACTGACCGGTTCACACTCACGCCTCACAGCAACAAGGTTCCGGGTTAGATCCACGAGTCGCCCGTGTCTTTGTGTGTGGAGTTTGCATGTTCTCCCTGTGTCTGCTGGGTTTCCTCCATCAACCCAAAACATGCACCACAGCTCACATCCTCCAGATAAGGTACTCCTGACCAAGACCAGCTCAAGATCTGGAGATGGTCCCACTGCTGCTGACCCAGAGACACTGGAGGACGGGTCAAAATGCAGAGGACACATATATGGGGACAATAAAGTGGGTTTAATTGTGTAAAATGTTCAATGTTCATGTGCACTGACAAGTCAACACTGCCCCCTTTTGTCTGGGAGGCTTTGAAAAGTCTCTGTAGTCTGTGTTCTGTTCTAGAATAAGGTGAATTTCTGGGTTTCAAATGACATCACTACTTCCTATAGGGCAATCATATTTAATACAAAATGGGGGCAGTTAAAATAAATATGGATAAAACAGACCTCTGTTAAAATGAAGCTAACTGGAGGCACTCCTCTGTCTGAAGCTCTGTGACTCACGTTAAACTTGAATCTGAGCTTTGTTGTAACACAATCTGACCTGACTTCGCTGGAACTACAACAGATGAGCTGATTTGTGCTGTTAAACAAGTCCCTCTCAAATCTGAAAGCTTTTTTGGCTGTGTTTGCTAATGTGTGCACTTTGTCTCCATGGTAACTGCTGAATGTTCCGCCATAGACACATACATGCAGTACACTCCCAGTATTCACAGCAAAGTATCAATAGCTGGCTTTCAGAAGACATCACCACATTATAATAGGCCAATAATATTGAACACAGACGGGGACAGTTCAAATGAATCTCGTTCAAATACACATTTCTTTTGTAATACTGTGACTTCTTGGGTCTAGTCAATATAGAAATGATCCGGTTCAACATTTGTGAATTGACCTCTTACATATGTCATGTCAAAATAAAATGTCATCAATCGGGAAAACTGTCTCTTCCCTCATCTGGGATTATGGCATCATATACGGTTACCTAGCAACCATCATGTTAACAAGGGCCAAAGGTAAAACAGGGACACACCTGAGCTGGGATGGTTGAGATAAATATATGGTATCAATAAAAGTGACAACGTGTGACATTGTCCGTTCTCCACTCACTTGTGTCAGTCATAATCTGAGGGATTTCTGTTGCTGCATTTTCTGCTTTAGGCTCATTTTCAAGCACAGTTTTCTGTATTTGAGCTCAACTAATACAATCTTTTCGCTCTTTACTGTTGTCGAGGAGCAGATTGGACACAAATAGAGACATCTGGGCAGTGGTGGAATGTAACTCAGTAAAAGTAGTAAAATACTGTACTTAAGTAAAATTTTAGGGATCTGTACTTTACTTAAGTACATTGAAAAGTGTTTTTTACTTTTAAGTCACTACATTTGAGAGCAGGTACCTGTATTTTCTACTCCACTACATTTTTTAACAGGACTGAAAAGTTAAAGTATTTTTATTATAGTTTGAGGCCTGCTGAAAAGGCTGAGGAGGTTATGATCAAGTTCATAATTTGAGCAAACAAAAAAATACAAATGCAAACAGCTAAAAAAACAAAAAAACAAAACAAAAAAACAACTGATTCACTTGTTTCAGTCAAAATTCAGCTCAAATCTGTATCAAGGTCACTGCATTTGAAGCTTTATTACACTATCTCAAAATCTGCGTGAAATACTTTTACTTTTTACTCTTCAAGTACATTTTTAACCAGGTACTTTAATACGTTTACTTTGATTTTTTCAAGTGATATTTTACTTTTACTTGAGTACTTTTTTGCTCCAGTATCTGTACTTTTACTTAAGTAACAAAATGGAGTACTTCTTACACCACTGCATTTGGGACATTTCTTGTGCAAAACTGGGACAAATCACTGGTTTTGTATAAATCTGCTGGGACAGAGGACACAGGACTCAAAACAGGGACTGTCCCGGGTAAACAGTAGTAGTAGTAGTAGTAATAGAAGCAGTAGCAGTAGTAGTAATAGTATTTCTGATATACACAAAGAGCATTCTAAAACATTTTTGGCAATATGATTTTTGTCCTGTTTTTATATTTTTTCAGTACTGATTCTTGTTCAGAAGAGTCTTGTTTTAATTCTAGTTTTAGAATCATTTATTATCTTTTTCATTTCCTCATGAAGAGACTTTTATCTGAATAGTTCAAAATACAAGACACAAATTTCATCCCAGACTGTGGAGAACAAAGCTGCTATTTGAGTTTAGGGAAATGTGCAGTGGCTCCAGTAGAACCAAACCAGACCCCAGCGTAGAGAGGCTGAGTGAACCTGGTCTGGACTCTGTGGATGAGGCTCATGGTACTTTCAGAGACGCTGTAAAACGCCAAAACCCCTGCACTGTGGTCCAGGTAAACCCCGATTCTGGACCCGACCGGACCTGAGACCGGACCTGAGACCTGGAACTTGACTGAGTTAAACCAAAATGAAAAACTGTTAGATTTACACTGTAAGGCCCAGGATTTATCATTGTTTCCAAATCTACATTCATTAGAGCCTATCCTCTGAATATCTCTGTATGAAACTGATATACGAGCCCACGCCCCCCTCCACTCCACCTCCCAGTAACAGCGGCCCGTCAGACTCTCTCTGCTCAGGACCTGACACCAGCGACTGAATCTGTCTGGATGATCTGGATAACTCTGGTGTTCTTTCATAACTGTGACTCTTCTGTTTCCATCAGACAGAGACAGCCATGTGTTAACTGTGTTTGGGTCCAGAGTGATTTCTGTAGAATAGTGTAAGAAGTCGTCTCTGGAGCTGGGTTCAGCTGGTGCCAGTAAAACCTGGACTGGACTCACAGTGAGCTGGAGTGTGTCTCTGAGCTTGGACACAGCTCTGGTCACTTCCTCAAAGTAGCGCCGGTCCCCTGTGTGAATGGTGGCTGGTTCTGTGCTCTGTGTGTGTGGGGACAGTGAAGCGTAGACCTTTATAAACTGGTTATGATCCTGGGTGAGGGCCAGTGTGGCCAGCTCAGAGAGGCTCCTCTTCAGCCCCCTCACGTCCTGCTGCAGTTGGTCCTGGAGCTCTTGGACTCGGCTCAGTTGGGTCTGCTCCTGGGAGCGGATCTGCTGCTCCACTTCAGAGCGTCTTTTCTCCAGGAGAAGGATCATCTGTGTGAAGCTGTCCCCACTGCGCTGCACTGCTGTCTGGGCAGAGCGTCTGATGTCCTGGGCCTCCTGTTGGAGCCTCTTCAGGTCTGTCTCTTTGTGCTGGAGGCTCTGGAGCAGCAGGGCCCTCCTGGCCGGCAGCTCTGCCTGCCTCTGAGCCCTCTCTGAGGCAGAGGTCACTATGTCATGACCCTTATGTTGGTCCACAGAGCAGAGGTAACAGATGCTCTGCTGGTCACTGCGGCAGAATAGATCCATCACTTTGTCATGTTCAGAGCAGATGTTTTCCTGGAGCGTGTGAGACGGCGCCACCAGCTGGTGTTTCTTAAACGCTGCAGCTTCATGATGAGGCTGTAGGTGGCGCTCACAGTAAGAGGCCACACACTGCAGACAGGACTGGACAGCTCTCAGCTTCCTCCCAGTGCACACATCACAGGACACATCCTGAGGTCCGGCATAGCAGCGGGCAGCAGGGGGCGCTGTCTTCTTCATCTGCTCTACTAAACCTGCTAACATGATGTTTTTACCCAGGACAGGCCTAGGGCTGAAGCTGAGGCGACATTCAGGACAGCTGTAGAGCTGCTTCTCGTCCTCTTGGTCCCAGTGCTGTTGGACACAGTTCCTGCAGTAGCTGTGTCCACAGGGAATAGTCACAGGATCCTTCAGTAGATCCCAACACACGGAGCAGGAAAAGGCTTCTTGGTCGAGTGCTTTCTGCGCCATCTCTCCTGGATCACAAACACTTGGACTTTGACACAAATGTAACTTAAGAGTGAAGTGAGAGCTGTGGGAGGAGCCAGGCTGCACCCACAGCTCTCACACAGGTTTTATTCAAAAAGGAGACTCTGAGTAAAAATAATATGATGACATGACAGAAATTGACAGTTCAATTTCTAACTAGTTGTGTTCATGAGAATCTATAATTCAGTATGCACAGTTTGGTTTAAAGTTACTTTATAAAAGTGGAACTAAACACTAAAGCCACCTTTATTCACTACTAAAGTGTGTATATGGTGTTTTAATAACATTATTTACTGTTCCTAGTCATTTTTTGGACATTTTAGTGCAAACTATGTACATTTGCAGTTTTGTGCTCAAAAAACACCTTAATCTAAGTGTGTCCTGGCTCCAGTGAACGCTGCAACTTCCAGTAGTAGGTAACATCACACAGGACTGCTCTGATTACATCCAGGTGTTTCTGATACAAACACCTGGCTGTAGGGGCGGAGTTTGACCTGACCGACCAATCACACTGTTCCTTATGCCTCCAGACCCTGCCCCTACCCCTTCAGACTGTGAATAAGAAGGGAAACTACCATCTCTAAAAAGGGTGATTTTTCAGAATAAGTGCTTTCTGGGGACAGAACAACATGACAAAACAGGAAATGTGTGTTTTTATTTTGTAATATGTTCCATATTGCATAAATGTCATTCAAATGTCAGAAGAGCTCTGTGGAGCAATAACACGTTCATTTCATTCAGATTTTTGGTCACTGGAACCAGTCTCCTAATTCTGCTAGAAGAAAGTGAACTTAAGTTAAGTTAGAGGCCCTGTTCCACCCATCTGTCTGAGCAAAATGTGTCTTGCCACAGATACATACAGCTCTTGAGGTCAAAATAAGTCCTCTGCGCGCTGTCTGCATTTAATTACCTCCGCCAAGGAGGTTATGTTTTCGCCTGAGTTTGTCTATTTGTTTGTTTGTTTGTTTGTTTGTTTGTTTGTTTGTTTGTTTGTTTGTTTGTTTGTTAGCAAGATAACTCAAAAAGTTATGGACGGATCTTGATGAAATTCAGGAAATGTTCCGAATGGTAAATCCAACAGATGATTAAATTTTGGTGATGATCCAGAAGAAATCCTGGATTCCGGATCACTTTGAAAATTTCGTTAGCTGCTTGGCGGAGGTCTGCGCTCTCTGAGTGCTTTTCTAGTTATAAAGTGTTATACCATGGCCAGTGAGAATTTTAATGCTAACTGCTGTGAATTATTTTGTATCCGCACAGGTAGTTCCGGCAACACTGTATCACTACGCCCTGAGCATCACAATAGCAATGGGTAAAAACAAACAAAACAAAAAAAAACTGAACTTCTGTTAGGAGGGTCTAGCTTCAACTTAAACAGAAATAACTAATGCTTTTGTAAAGAGACAACTAAATGTGAGGCCAACACAACATAAAGTTAACATTTTATTTTTTTCCACAGGAGGAGATAGGTGTCCCATTATACTTTTTCCGTTTGTTTACTAATATTATTAGAGTTACAATCCAGTAATCTGCTGTGCCAGATCGCTGAACACTGCACACCACCCCACAAGATGCACGGCAACGCACGGCAACGCACTGCAGTTACACCACGAATTAATTCACTCACATTATGTTCAGATGTCATATGATATTGTGGATGTAACTCAGGAAGTGACCCAGAGATACAACAAGACATACAAAGATTTAAAAAGTAAAGATAGTTAGTCCCCTTGCACAAGCACTTCCAAAACACAGATTTGATCCCGAGTGGACTAACTAAAACAAAAAAACTGTGAACAATCTATAAAGGGCATCAGGTACAGCAGTTCACATGAACACTGTGGCATCGACTTCCCACCCCCCAGCACAGCCGTGCACTCACTCAAGTCCTCGTTAAACTCACATCAAGGCCCTGCCATACAAATGTATTCAAATTTCTACATCGTTAACACAATCAGTGCATTAAAACAGCAAATATTCACCCAGGCTGGCTCAACTGCCTCAAACAAGCAAACAGTGTATGTCCAGCTAACGCCCTTGCACCCACAGGAAACCGGCACTCACCTGTACAGCCGCCCACTTCCCCTTTAAGGGATACTACCCTGTCAAATCCAAGTGAACTATTCTCTGTTTGTGGGACCATGGTATCAATGGATTACATTACTTACAATAATCAGGAAGTGTGCGTTAGCATGCTAGCTCTTAGCTAACTGTTGCCATCAGGGCACACTGCTCTCTGAAAGTTGTGAAAAGAGCTTATAAACTTTTCCCTGCTGTGAGGCACTCCGCTCACCAACATGTACTGCACCGTCCACTCTGCAGGGGGCGCCATGTGTTCAATCCTTAATTCACTCTTATCCACTTTAGAGCGCTTTGGCTCCTGACCGCTACTGACCGGCTCACACTCACGCCTCACAGCAACAAGGTTCCGGGTTAGATCCACGAGTCGCTCAGGTCTTTGTGTGTGGAGTTTGCATGTTCTCCCTGTGTCTGCTGGGTTTCCTCCATCAACCCAAAACATGCACCACAGCTCACATCCTCCAGATAAGGAGATATGGAGAAAGAGCCAGCGGCTAGCGGCTAAGCTAGCGGCTAAGCTAGCGGCGTCACACGCTATCAAGCAGCGCGCTGTTGTGGATTCAGTTTTCCACTTTACACCAAAATGGGACCGAAGAAAACTCCAGCAGTGGAAGAGGTGGAGGAAATTAGAAAGTCGCTGGACTTTCTAGCGGAGGATTTAACTGTTGTCAAGACACAACAAAAACAACTCCTCGAACTAATGGAGGAAATAAAGATTCTGCGGACCCAAAATGCAGAAAAGGATAAACGTATTGCGGACCTGGAGAGGAGAGTGGAAGATCTAGAGCAATACTCTAGAATCAATGACGTGGTCATTACCGGGTTTAAGATCAAACCCAGGTCGTATGCCAGTGCAGTGACCGCTGACAGCGGGGGTGAGCCCGGGGAGCTGGAAGTAAGATCTGTGGAACAACAAGTGGCCGCCTTTCTCGAGTCCAGAGGGATCACGATGGATGTGGAAAACATCGAGGCATGCCACCCTCTCCCCAGGAGGAAGAACAATGACATGCCAGCTGTGATCATGAGGTTTGTGAACAGAAAAAATAAGATTGCTTTGTTAAAACAAGGAAGAAAATTAAAGGGCACCAATGTATTTTTGAATGATCATCTAACAAAAAGGAATACGGACATTGACAGAAAAGCCAGTTACCTGAGGAAGCAAAACAAAATCCAAAAAACCTGGGTTTCGAACTGCAAAATATTCATACAACTCAATGGATCACCAGAGGAGGCCAAGGTTTTGGTCATAAAAAGCATGGAGGAGCTGGATAAATTTGACTGAGCGAATCATTACTGGATCAACGAGGTAAACAGAAACTATACTCATACAATGACATCCATTCAAACTTCATCTACTTTAAGAAACATTTGTGACTTAGAGCTACAACAAAGAATTATGGAAAATGAGCATCTGGATCTGAACTCATTTGAATATACTGAACATAAAGCGCAAGATCTAGAAGATGAGCTAGATCCTGACAATATGTTTTTTTCATCTATTAATACTAACTGTAATTATTATACCGAAGATGCCTACAATAATAGTGTTAATTCTGAAGGAAAATTGTCAATCATACATTTCAATAGTAGAAGCATGTATACAAACTTCATTTCAATCAAAGAATATTTATTACAATTTAAACATCCATTCAGTGTTATAGCAATATCTGAAACATGGTTTAATGAGGACAAGGGTGTTAATTTTGAATTAGAAGGTTATGATCTCAGTTATATCAATAGAACAAATAAACCAGGTGGGGGAGTTGCTATATATGTCCAAAAAAATATTAAATTTAAAGTAATTGACAATATGACACCAACAATAAATAATGTACTTGAATATATATCAATTGAAATTCACAATGAAAAAGGGAAAAATATTATCATAAGTTGTATATATAGGTCACCGGGTTCATGTGTGGAAATATTTATGGCCTGGATGGAAAAAATGTTTTCTGCAAAAAGTAACAAAATATTATTTATCTGTGGAGATTACAATATAGATTTGATGAATCCAAATAAACATAAAATAACAGAGGAATTTGTGAATAGTATGTATAGTTTGAGCCTATACCCAACCATTACTAAACCCAGTAGAATTACTACACACAGTGCCACTCTTATTGATAATATCTTCACAAACAATATTGAAAATACCAAGAACAGTGGCCTAATGATTTGTGACATCACAGACCATTTACCTGTTTTCCTACTGTATGACTATGTTAATATCAATAAAAAAGTACCCCAAAAATACATATATAAACGGCTACTAACAGAAGAGGCAATTACTTCATTCAATCATGAGCTAATAATACAAGACTGGACTTCTGTGTACAGACAGAAGGATGTAAATATAGCCTACAATATATTCTTAGAAATATTTTGTTCATTATATGATAAAAACTGTCCCGTACACCAGTACAATAAAAAAAATAAATTTATAAAATGTCCCTGGATAACAAGGGGACTGCAAAATGCTTGTAAAAAGAAAAATGATTTATATAAACAATTCATTAGACTAAGAACACAAGAAGCTGAAAAAAGATATAAACTATATAAAAATAAATTGACTAGTATAATAAGAACAAGCAAGAAATCATATTTTGAAAAATTAATAGATAATAATAAAAATAATATCAAAGGGGTCTGGGGTATATTAAATAGAATAATTAAAGATGGCACAAAAAATAATTCATATCCAGACTATTTTATTGATAACAATGGTGAAAATTATAACATGCATAATATAGTAAATAGTTTTAATAATTTTTTTGTTAATGTTGGACCTGACCTAGCAGCGAAAATTCCTGAGTGTGGAAATAACTTATTGAACGATTCACTAATAGAAAGTAATCCAAAAACTATCTTTCTCTCTGACGTAAGTGAAGCTGAGATTAAAACAATTGTTAATAAATTCAAAAATAAAACATCTACAGATTGTAATGACGTAAATATGATATTAATAAAAAAAGTAATAGACAGTATTTTAAAGCCCTTCACTTATATATGTAACCTTTCATTTCAGACTGGTACATTTCCAAACAAAATGAAAACTGCCAAAGTAATACCGCTGTACAAAAACGGAGACGAGCACCTCTTCACCAACTATAGGCCTGTCTCTCTGCTGCCCCAATTTTCTAAAATTCTAGAAAAACTCTTTGATGAAAGATTAGATAAATTTATAGAGAAATGTAACATAATAAATGGAAGTCAGTATGGTTTTAGATCAAAAATGTCATCAACAATGGCCATAATAGAGGCAGTGGAAGAAATTACGAACACTATAGATAAAAAGAAATATGCAATTGGAATATTTATTGATTTAAAAAAAGCTTTTGATACACTAAATCATTCAATATTACTCACTAAATTGGAAAGATATGGTATTAGGGGTGTGGCTTGGAGCTGGATTAAAAGTTATTTAACAGAGAGACAGCAGTTTGTGAAGATGGGCGAGTTTAAATCAAGATGTTTGGGAATTGTTTGTGGGGTTCCTCAAGGTTCGGTACTGGGTCCCAAGTTATTCAATCTCTATATAAATGATATATTCAATGTATCTCAGTTATTGAAATTGATATTATTTGCTGATGATACAAATATATTCTATTCTAGTGACAATTATAATAATCTTATAAATACAGTAAATTGTGAGTTAATTACACTAAAAGCATGGATGGATATGAACAAATTGTCTATTAACTTAAATAAAACTAAGGTAATTATGTTTGGTAATTATAAAGAAAATCTAGAATTATTAATAAATATAAATGGTATTGTACTAGAAAAAGTATCACAAATTAAATTTTTAGGAATAACAATTGACAGCAAATTAAGTTGGAAACCACACATCAGATACATTCAAAATAAAGTATCCAAAAGCATCTCAATAATTAATAAAGCAAAATATGTTCTGGGATATAAACCTCTGTATATATTGTATTGTTCATTAGTTATGCCATATCTAACTTATTGTATAGAAGTGTGGGGGAATAACTATAAAACCTTACTACATCCCCTCTTCAAACTCCAAAAACGTGCAATTAGAAACATGTATAACGTTGGATATTGTGATCACACAAATGGATTATTTCTGAAGTCTAAACTGTTGAAATTCTTTGACTTGGTTGATTTTTATACTGCACAACTCTTGTATAAAGCCAGTAAAAATATATTACCTGGTAATATCCAAAAGTTCTTCACAGAAAGAGAGGGGGGTTATAACCTGAGAGGATGTAGTAACTTTAAAGTACAAGCGGTGAGAACTACCAGGAAAAGCCTGTGTGTATCTGTGTGTGGAGTCAGACTTTGGAATGGCTTGGGGACCCAGCTCAAGCAATGCTCAAACATCCATCAATTTAAAGCAAATTATAAAGAAATGGTGATGTCACAATACAGGGCTGAGGAAGGGCTCTAAATGTCGCTTTGTTTTTTTGTTTTTTGTTTTCTTTCATAAAATGTGGTTATAATGATGGTTTTATTGTAAATATATTATTATTCATATGATTAGTAGTATTATTATGATATCCTATCATGTTATTAATATACTTAATCTATGATGTTGGGATTGTTAGTAGTAGTATTATGATATTCTATCATGTTATTAATATAATTAATCTATGACTGGGATAGTAATAGCATTGGAATATTCTTTAACGTTATTGAAAATATTAATCTATAGTATATAATTGTCACGGGGTGACTGGACTGGGCGTGTGTGGGTTGATTGGAAGGGAGGTGTGTGTGTGCGCGGGACTGACTCTGACCCTGCCCCCAAATCAGGACTAATAGGGCGCAGGTGTGTCAGTAAGAAGGGGAGAGCGGTGCGAGTGGCAGCACGACGGGGCTGAGCAGAGGAGACGGACGGTTTTGGGAGCTGGGTCGGGCGTCCGCGGTACCAGACATAGGGCCACGCTGAAGGAGCGCAGGAGGTGGGCAGAGGAAGCGGCGCATGACCTTGGCGCCCGAGCGACAGGACGCAACGTGGGAACAGTGGAGGGGGCGAGTGTGACAACCCCCCTCCTCCCAGCTAAGTGGCTTTTCTTGTTTGTTGTGCGTGTGGCAGGGCTACTCAAAGTTGCATGTTTTAATTTGGATTTTAGTGAAGTATTCTGCAAATTAGCCCTGGCCCAAAGTCCACTGCTCAATTAAGAGTTCCTACCTGTTGCCGGCCAATTGACGGCCTGTTCCTGCACGCAGGCCTCCTGAGCGCATGGACGAGTGCAGCGCGCGCATGGCAGAGCGGCCGGGATAAGAGGGAGAGACTGAGGCATCGCGGGAGCTGTGGAGGAGCACCGGAGCCGCGATCCCAGGGGACCCATCCACCTACCTCCAATGAGGGACTCTTAATAGTTTAGCTTTTAGTAGTTTTGGACATTTTATCATTCATAGACTCAATAAATTTTGTACATTTCTTTTAATTACGTGTGGCATTTTTATTTAATAGAGCACCTCCCCTTGGGACCAGAGGTTTTTAAATTGGGGCGTGTCCGGCCCGTGACAGAAAGTGGCGTTGTCGGCAGGACTGGTCCTTGGGTTGAGCCTCTATTAAATAAATATGTCTACTGAAGAGACACAGTCAGGTGGACAGTCCATGATGATGATGCCTTTTTTTTATGGGCGGACCTTGGGTGTCAAGATTTAGTGGGACACAGTCCGATGTTAAATTTGGAGAATGGCGGAGCCAAATAGAGACTATGCTTACTTTCCAACCTATCAGAGACTCTCAAAAAGCTGACTTTGTTCTAGGATTTTTAGATGGAGAAGCAAAACGGGAGATTCTAGCTTTAGACCGGACTGAAAGGAACACCTCAAAGAAGATTTTTGATGCACTGTCTGAACTGTATGGAGACAACACCCATGTTTCCATTTTAAGAGCTCAGTTTTTCAACTGCAGACAGGAGTCTAACCAGTCACTGAGGGCTTTCTCTTTACGATTGCGTGAACTGTTTTCCAGGTTGAAGCAGAGAGACACCATGGGCTTGGAGCGGGGAGATTTGGTTCTAAGAGACCAGTTTGTGATGGGCCTGAAGGAGGGCCCCATCCGCCAAGAGCTCAGGCGGCAGGTGCGAAAGAGCCCCCACCTTACCTTTGAAGAGGTAAAAATGGAAGCTCTGGCCCTAGAGGAGGAGCAGGGTGAACATTGGCCAGCCTATGACTGCTTGGCGGTGAGTAGAACGCCCCCGACAAATACAAGTGTAGCTACGGACTGGAAACAAGAGTTGCGTGCTGAAGTTATGAAGGATGTAAAGGAGCAAATGTCAGCAATGACAAAGACAATTTTGGAAGAGCTAAAGGGAGCGGTCTCCCCTCCTTTTGACACCGCTCGACACCCAAGTAGAAGCCCGAGACCTAGAACTCCTCTTAATGCAAGATTTAAGTGGGATCCCCAAGGCCGTCCTATATGCAATGTGTGTGAACAAATTGGTCATATTAGTCGTAGGTGCCCCTCCAAACTGTCCAGTCAGGGTTTTTAAATGCCCCGGCCACTGCGGGTCAAGTGTCCGGACCCTCTCCTAGTGACCCAATCAATTGCAGTCCTAAAGCTAAGCTTATTGGAGATTGTCCCCTAATAGATGTGGGTGTAGATGGGATAAATGTTAAGTGTTTGGTAGACACTGGATCTCAAGTAACGCTGTTTAGTGAGAGTGTCTGTAGGAAGCTCCTTGGGAGTAAGCAACTAAAAAGCGAAGGATTGCCATGGTTAACATTGAGGGCTGCTAATGGGCTTAATATCCCATGGGTGGGTTACATGGTAGCTGACTTTGTCATCCATGGGGTCCGGGTGCCAGCGCGTGGTATTGTTGTAGCCAAGGATGAATGTATTGGAGCCGATAAAGCCATTCTTGGGATGAATGTAATTGCTGATTGTTGGGAAGAACTCTTTAGCAAGTACAGGGAATCCGTAAACCATCCAAAGCCCCCGCTTGGTAAAGAATGGGATTCTGTTTTTGTAGACTGTCAACGTGTCCGTGCTATGTCAACGGCGGACCAGTGGAAAGTTACAGCTCGCCTAGCCAGTCGCTCCCCTGTAACTGTACCTGCACAGAGCGAAATGACTCTTTGGGCCAAAATTCCGCCGCCCGCCCAAAGTCGACCATGTGATGCACTGGTAGAACCCCTAGGGGAACAGGGAAGGGTCGAAGTGGAAAGAGCTCTGGTAACTGTGGGGAAGGGCCGTATTCCCGTGAGGGTCCGGAACCTCCATCCCTTTGATGTTACACTCAGCAGATTTCAGAGGTTGGCAGCTGTGTCTGAAATCAGCCCTGACAGTGTGCGGGATGGCCAGGAGCTGTCCATTGTGGAAGTGGACCCTGGAGTCGTGGAAGTTGGTTTGATCAATTCTGCGGTAGAAAAACCTAAGGTAAATGCAGAGAGTTCTGCTTTTTCTTTCCTTAAGGGAGATGGATTGAATGAGGAGGAACAAAGGCAACTGGAGCAACTATTACAGCGATGGACACATGTCTTTTCCTTACATGAGGAGGACTATGGACGGACGGGTGCTGTGAAACACACCATACCAACAGGTGATGCTAATCCTATCCGTGAGAGGTTTAGGCCAGTACCCCCGACCCTTTATAAGGAGATACGTAGCCTCTTAAAAGACATGTTAAAGGGGGGAGTCATTAGAGAGAGCTGTAGCCCTTGGGCGGCCCCCATTGTCCTTGTTCAAAAGAAGAATGGAGATTGGCGATTTTGTGTGGATTATCGCAAGTTAAATAGTGTAACCCACAAAGACGCCTACCCGTTGCCTAGAATTGAAGACTCTCTAACCAGCCTGAATAGAGCCGCGTGGTATTCCACCCTAGATTTAGCCAGTGGTTATTGGCAAGTGGAGGTAGAGGAAAGGGACAGAGGGAAAACTGCATTCACTACTCCTTTTGGTTTATTTGAATTTGAAAGAATGCCCTTTGGGTTGTGTAATGCACCTGCAACCTTTCAAAGGTTAATGCAGAAGTGCCTGGGGAATCAGTTAGCCGAATCAGCAATGGTTTATCTTGATGATGTGATTGTGTTTTCCAGAAATTTTGCAGAACACCTTCAACACCTAGAGTCTGTCTTTCAGTCCCTGAGCACCTATGGTCTTAAACTCCGCCCGGAAAAATGCCAGCTGTTCCGGAAGCAGGTTAAGTTCCTTGGGCATTTAGTTAGCAGTGAGGGAGTTTCCCCTGATCCAGAGAAGGTGGCAGCTGTTGCAGATTGGCAACCCCCTACTACTGTCAGGCAAGTCCGCTCATTCCTGGGGTTTGTGGGGTACTATAGACGATTTATAAAAGACTTTTCAAAGATTGCTAAGCCCCTGAATGGACTCTTAGTAGGCACTAGTCGAAACAGAGGGCGGGGCTCCCCTTCTGTTGAGTGGAATGAGCAGTGTGAAATGGCCTTCCAGCAGTTAAAGAAAGAACTACTGCAGGCCCCCGTTTTAGCGTATGCCGATTACACCTTACCTTTTACCCTCTACACGGATGCCAGTAACACCGGGCTCGGTGCTGTGTTGGCGCAAGACCAAGGGGGGGTTGAGCACGTAATTGCATATGCCAGCAGAAGCTTGCATCCAGCAGAACGTAATGATGCGAATTATAGCTCGTTCAAGCTTGAGCTTCTTGCCATGAAGTGGGCGGTAGCAGAAAAGTTCAAGGACTATCTTTGGGGTGCAAAATTTTCTGTTGTGACGGACAATAACCCACTGGTATATTTACAAACGGCTAAGTTGGGAGCGACGGAACAAAGGTGGGTCGCACAGTTGGCCAACTTTGATTACTCAATCAGATTCCGCCCAGGAAGAGAGAACACTAATGCTGACGTCCTTTCTAGATTCCCCATTGTACCACCAAATCAGGTCCCGGAGGAGCAGGAGCCACTGGTGGCAGCGGTGGAGACCGCGGTCTCTCCACAGACCCGAGCTGACAGCTGGGGATGGGACCTAGACCGATGGCGGAGTCTACAGGGAGAGGACCCTGATTTGTGCAAGATCAAGGAACACATTAAGAGAGGTATGTTACCAAATGCTACAGAACGGCAAGCCATGGCTCCGCCTGGAAAGATTCTGTTGCGGCACTGGCGGAAGTTGGAGCTAAGAGGCGGTGTTGTGTGTAGAACCATCCAAGATCCGCGAACATTAGAGACTGTACACCAAATTGTCGTTCCAGTTTCACAGGCACGACATCTTTGGACTATGTACCATGAGCGGATGGGACATCCGGGGCTGGAGAAGTCATTGGCTCTGCTGCGGAGAGGTTTTTATTGGCCACAGATGGAGGTCATGGTCAATACCTGGCTACAAGCATGCCCGCGCTGTGTTTTGCATAAACCCGGGCCCCAAGGTAAAGCCCCTCTAGTGCCACTGATTGCCAAGGCCCCTATGCACATTGTAGCTGTTGATTTTCTGACATTGAGCCGCCCTACCGATAGATACCAAAATATACTTGTCATGACTGATTTGTTCACAAAGTTTGCATGGGCTGTACCTACACTAGACCAAACGGCCCTCACAACAGCACGTGCCCTGTGGACCTATGTGATCCAGCCGTTTGGGTGCCCAGAAGTACTTCATTCTGACCAAGGCACTAATTTCGAGTCCCGGTTGATATATGAACTTTGCCAAATGTATGGGTCCCGTAAAAGCCGAACCACCCCGTATCACCCTATGGGGAATGGAACCTGTGAACGTTTTAACCAGACAGTGCTGAACCTTCTGGGTACATTAGAAGTAGAAAAGCAACAGAGGTGGGTAGAGTTCTTACCTGGACTCATCCAAGCGTATAACAACACTGTCCATGCGTCTACAGGATATGCACCTGCATTTCTGATGTTTGGCCGTCATATGAGGACTCCTGTGGACCTGCTGACGGGAGGCTTTGGAACTGAGGCCCCCATGGACACTACAGACTGGGTGGCCAAGCACCAAGAACACTTGGCCTATGCTTACCAGAGGACATCCGATAGCCTCCAGAAGGCTGGTCAGAAAAATAAGATGCTCTATGACCGCACTGCCAAAGATGCTCCGCTCTTGCCTGGGGAGCGAGTACTGGTGCGGGACCACAGGCGGCGGCAGACTGGTAAACTCAGTGACCGGTGGGAAAAGAGACCCTTTGTTGTTGTTGCTAGACTTCATCCTGATCGGCCGGTCTATAAAGTGCGTCCAGAGGGGAAGGACGAGCCTGAACGTGTGGTTCATCGCAACAATCTACGGCCGTGCCTCCATTATACGGCGCCTGAGACCGGTGCCATTCATCACCAAGACAACGCGCTAATGCCGATGTGGGGACTCTTGTTGCCGTTGGGAGAGGGTGGGCAAGAGGGGCCTCCACTCTCACCTGAGCCAAGACGGTCTCAGAGGACCAATATGGGGGTACGACCCCGCAGGTATATGGACTAGAACTTTGTATGTTGTTCCAGGGACTAGAACATATTGGTCAGGGGGGGTGTCACGGGGTGACTGGACTGGGCGTGTGTGGGTTGATTGGAAGGGAGGTGTGTGTGTGCGCGGGACTGACTCTGACCCTGCCCCCAAATCAGGACTAATAGGGCGCAGGTGTGTCAGTAAGAAGGGGAGAGCGGTGCGAGTGGCAGCACGACGGGGCTGAGCAGAGGAGACGGACGGTTTTGGGAGCTGGGTCGGGCGTCCGCGGTACCAGACATAGGGCCACGCTGAAGGAGCGCAGGAGGTGGGCAGAGGAAGCGGCGCATGACCTTGGCGCCCGAGCGACAGGACGCAACGTGGGAACAGTGGAGGGGGCGAGTGTGACAACCCCCCTCCTCCCAGCTAAGTGGCTTTTCTTGTTTGTTGTGCGTGTGGCAGGGCTACTCAAAGTTGCATGTTTTAATTTGGATTTTAGTGAAGTATTCTGCAAATTAGCCCTGGCCCAAAGTCCACTGCTCAATTAAGAGTTCCTACCTGTTGCCGGCCAATTGACGGCCTGTTCCTGCACGCAGGCCTCCTGAGCGCATGGACGAGTGCAGCGCGCGCATGGCAGAGCGGCCGGGATAAGAGGGAGAGACTGAGGCATCGCGGGAGCTGTGGAGGAGCACCGGAGCCGCGATCCCAGGGGACCCATCCACCTACCTCCAATGAGGGACTCTTAATAGTTTAGCTTTTAGTAGTTTTGGACATTTTATCATTCATAGACTCAATAAATTTTGTACATTTCTTTTAATTACGTGTGGCATTTTTATTTAATAGAGCACCTCCCCTTGGGACCAGAGGTTTTTAAATTGGGGCGTGTCCGGCCCGTGACATAATTATAAAATATATGAATGTAAACTATAATAATTGAATTAACGATGGCAACCATATGGTTTAATATAAAGAAATAAATTAGGGGTGGGAGTCAATAAGTTTTTCTTCTTCCCACTCCTTTTCGAGCGGACTATATATTATATGTATGTATATATATATATGTGTTTATGTATATAGGTGTGTGTATGTATATATGTATATATAAGTATGTATATAAGTATGTGTATATATATATATTTTTTTTTTTTTCACTTGCTCGAAATAAATCAATCAATCAATCAAGGTACTCCTGACCAAGACCAGCTCAAGATCTGGAGATGGTCCCACTGCTGCTGACCCAGAGACACTGGAGGACGGGTCAAAATGCAGAGGACACATATATGGGGACAATAAAGTGGGTTTAATTGTGTAAAATGTTCAATGTTCATGTGCACTGACAAGTCAACACTGCCCCCTTTTGTCTGGGAGGCTTTGAAAAGTCTCTGTAGTCTGTGTTCTGTTCTAGAATAAGGTGAATTTCTGGGTTTCAAATTACATCACTACTTCCTATAGGGCAATCATATTTAATACAAAATGGGGGCAGTTAAAATAAATATGGATAAAATAGACCTCTGTTAAAATGAAGCTAACTGGAGGCACTCCTCTGTCTGAAGCTCTGTGACTCACGTTAAACTTGAATCTGAGCTTTGTTGTAACACAATCTGACCTGACTTCGCTGGAACTACAACAGATGAGCTGATTTGTGCTGTTAAACAAGTCCCTCTCAAATCTGAAAGCTTTTTTGGCTGTGTTTGCTAATGTGTGCACTTTGTCTCCATGGTAACTGCTGAATGTTCCGCCATAGACACATACATGCAGTACACTCCCAGTATTCACAGCAAAGTATCAATAGCTGGCTTTCAGAAGACATCACCACATTATAATAGGCCAATAATATTGAACACAGACGGGGACAGTTCAAATGAATCTCGTTCAAATACACATTTCTTTTGTAATACTGTGACTTCTTGGGTCTAGTCAATATAGAAATGATCCGGTTCAACATTTGTGAATTGACCTCTTACATATGTCATGTCAAAATAAAATGTCATCAATCGGGAAAACTGTCTCTTCCCTCATCTGGGATTATGGCATCATATACGGTTACCTAGCAACCATCATGTTAACAAGGGCCAAAGGTAAAACAGGGACACACCTGAGCTGGGATGGTTGAGATAAATATATGGTATCAATAAAACAGTGACAACGTGTGACATTGTCCGTTCTCCACTCACTTGTGTCAGTCATAATCTGAGGGATTTCTGTTGCTGCATTTTCTGCTTTAGGCTCATTTTCAAGCACAGTTTTCTGTATTTGAGCTCAACTAATACAATCTTTTCGCTCTTTACTGTTGTCGAGGAGCAGATTGGACACAAATAGAGACATCTGGGCAGTGGTGGAATGTAACTCAGTAAAAGTAGTAAAATACTGTACTTAAGTAAAATTTTAGGGATCTGTACTTTACTTAAGTACATTGAAAAGTGTTTTTTACTTTTAAGTCACTACATTTGAGAGCAGGTACCTGTATTTTCTACTCCACTACATTTTTTAACAGGAGTGAAAAGTTAAAGTATTTTTATTATAGTTTGAGGCCTGCTGAAAAGGCTGAGGAGGTTATAATCAAGTTCATAATTTGAGCAAACAAAAAAATACAAATACAAACAGCTCGAAAAAAACAAAACAAAAAAAACAATTGATTCACTTGTTTCTGTCAAAATTCAGCTCAAATCTGTATCAAGGTCACTGCATTTGAAGCTTTATTACACTATCTCAAAATCTGCGTAAAATACTTTTACTTTTTACTCTTCAAGTACATTTTTAACCAGGTATTTTAATACATTTACTTTGATTTTTTCAAGTGATATTTTATTTTACTTTTTTGCTCCAGTATCTGTACTTTTACTTAAGTAACAAAATGGAGTACTTCTTCCACCACTGCATTTGGGACATTTCTTGTGCAAAACTGGGACAAATCACTGGTTTTGTATAAATCTGCTGGGACAGAGGACACAGGACTCAAAACAGGGACTGTCCTGTCCTGGGTAAAGATGGCGCCCCCTGCCTCCACTTGTGGTAAATACTGGTTCTATATTTTACAACTCGACAATGAATTTGAGATTTTAAGACAGAAAAAATCACATAAAACAGATTGATTTCAGAATGTATTTGTGATTGAAAAGTTCCAGTGTAAAGATGGTGCTGTTTGCCTTCACCATTATATAACCAGTGTTCCTCATTCTGTGGAACTGAGCAACTTTTACAATTGTGATTCAAGTCAACACAAAACACAGTTACATGTACACACAGAAACACAGAGCACACACACCATCACTGCTGTACTTTGACATGAGATTTCATACACACATTTACATACACTTACTTTGCATGAGGAAGAACAGTAGTAGTAGCAGTAGTAATAGAAGCAGTAGCAGTAGTAGTAATAGTATTTCTGATATACACAAAGAGCATTCTAAAACATTTTTGGCAATATGATTTTTGTCATGTTTTTATATTTTTTCAGTACTGATTCTTGTTCAGAAGAGTCTTGTTTTAATTCTAGTTTTAGAATCATTTAGTGTATTTTTTATTCCCTCATGAAGAGACTTTTATCTGAATAGTTCAAAATACAAGACACAAATTTGATCCCAAACTGTGGAGAACAAAGCTGCTATTTGAGTTTAGGGAAATGTGCAGTGGCTCCAATCAAACCAATCCAGCTCCCATCAAACCTGACCCCAGTGTAGAGAGGCTGAGTGAACCTGGTCTGGACTC
Source organism: Taenioides sp. WSHXM2023 (assembly GCA_029959045.1). Classification (NCBI taxonomy): domain Eukaryota; kingdom Metazoa; phylum Chordata; class Actinopteri; order Gobiiformes; family Gobiidae; genus Taenioides; species Taenioides sp. WSHXM2023. Next base: position 27,292,019 of record CM057099.1, read on the forward strand.
TGTGGATGAGGCTCATGGTACTTTCAGAGACGCTGTAAAACGCCAAAACCCCTGCACTGTGGTCCAGGTAAACCCCGATTCTGGCCCCGACCAGACCTGAGACACGACCTGAGACCGGACGTGAGACCGGACCCGAGACCTGGAACATGACTTTGTTAAACCAAAATGAAAAACTGTTAGATTCACATTGTAAGGCCCAGGATTTATCATTGTTTCCAAATACACATTCATCAGAGCCTTTCCTCTGAATATCTCTGTATGAAACTGATATACGAGCACACCACCCCCTCCACTCCACCTCCCAGTAACAGCGGCCCGTCAGACTCTCTCTGCTCAGGACCTGATAATAGTCATTGAATCTGTCTGGATGATCTGGATAACGCTGGACTTTCATAATTGTGACTCTTCTGTTTCCATCAGACAGAGACAGCCATGTGTGAGCTGTGTTTGGGTCCAGAGTGATTTCTGTAGAATAGTGTAAGAAGTCGTCTCTGGAGCTGGGTTCAGCTGGTGCCAGTAAAACCTGGACTGGACTCAGAGTGAGCTGGAGTGTGTCTCTGAGCTTGGACACAGCTCTGGTCACTTCCTCAAAGTAGCTCTGGTCCCCTGTGTGAATGGTGGCTGGCTCTGTGCTCTGTGTGTGTGGGGACAGTGAAGCGTAGACCTTTATAAACTGGTTGTGATCCTGGGTGAGGGCCAGTGTGTCCAGCTCAGAGAGGCTCCTCTTCAGCCCCCTCACGTCCTGCTGCAGTTGGTCCTGGAGCTCTTGGACTCGGCTCAGTTGGGTCTGCTCCTGGGAGCGGATCTGCTGCTCCACTTCAGAGCGTCTTTTCTCCAGGAGAAGGACCATCTGTGTGAAGCTGTCCCCGCTGTGCTGCACTGCTGTCTGGGCAGAGCGTCTGATGTCCTGGTCCTCCTGTTGGAGCCTCTTCAGGTCTGTCTCTTTGTGCTGGAGGCTCTGGAGCAGCAGGGTCCTCCTGGCCGGCAGCTCTGCCTGCCTCTGAGCCCTCTCTGAGGCAGAGGTCACTATGTCATGACCCTTATGTTGGTCCACAGAGCAGAGGTAACAGATGCTCTGCTGGTCTCTGCGGCAGAATAGATCCATCACTTTGTCATGTTCAGAGCAGATGTTTTCCTGGAGCGTGTGAGACGGCGCCACCAGCTGGTGTTTCTTAAATGCTGCAACATCATAATGAGGCTGTAGGTGGCGCTCACAGTAAGAGGCCACACACTGCAGACAGGACTGGACAGCTCTCAGCTTCCTCCCAGTGCACACATCACAGGACACATCCTGAGGTGCAGCATAGCAGCGGGCAGCAGGGGGCGCTGTCTTCTTCATCTGCTCTACTAAACCTGCTAACATGATGTTTTTACCCAGGACAGGCCTGGGGCTGAAGCTGAGGCGACATTCAGGACAGCTGTAGAGCTGCTTCTCGTCCTCTTGGTCCCAGTGCTGTTGGACACAGTTCCTGCAGTAGCTGTGTCCACAGGGAATAGTCACAGGATCCTTCAGTAGATCCAAACACACGGAGCAGGAAAAGGCTTCTTGGTCGAGTGCTTTCTGCGCCATCTCTCCTGGATCACAAACACTTGGACTTTGACACAAATGAAACTTAAGAGTGAAGTGAGAGCTGTGGGAGGAGCCAGGCTGCACCCACAGCTCTCACACAGGTTTTATTCAAAAAGGAGACTCTGAGTAAAAATAATATGATGACATGACAGAAATTGACAGTTCAATTTCTAACTAGTTGTGTTCATGAGAATCTATAATTTAGTATGCACAGTTTGGTTTAAAGTTACTTTATAAAAGTGGAACTAAACACTAAATCCACCTTTATTCACTACTAAAGTGTGTATATGGTGTTTTAATAACATTATTTACTATTCCTAGTCATTTTTTGGACATTTTAGTGCAGACTATGTACATTTGCAGTTTTGTGCTCAAAAAACACCTTAATCTAAGTGTGTCCTGGCTCCAGTGAACGCTGCAACTTCCAGTAGTAGGTAACATCACACAGGACTGCTCTGATTACATCCAGGTGTTTCTGATACAAACACCTGGCTGTAGGGGCGGAGTTTGACCTGACCGACCAATCACACTGTTCCTTATGCCTCCAGACCCTGCCCCTACCCCTTCAGACTGTGAATAAGAAGGGAAACTACCATCTCTAAAAAGGGTGATTTTTCAGAATAAGTGCTTTCTGGGGACAGAACAACATGACAAAACAGGAAATGTGTGTTTTTATTTTGTAATATGTTCCATATTGCATAAATGTCATTCAAATGTCAGAAGAGCTCTGTGGAGCAATAATATGTCCATTTCATTCAGATTTTTGGTCACTGGAACCAGTCTCCTAATTCTGCTAGAAGAAAGTGAACTTAAGTTAAGTTAGAGGCCCTGTTCCACCCATCTGTCTGAGCAAAATGTGTCTTGCCACAGATACATACAGCTCTTGAGGTCAACATAAGTCCTCTCCGTGCTGTCTGCATTTAATTATAAAGTGTTATACCATGGCCAGTGAGAATTTTAATGCTAACTGCTGTGAATTATTTTGTATCCGCACAGGTAGTTCCGGCAACACTGTATCACTACGCCCTGAGCATCACAATAGCAATGTGTAAAAACAAACAAAACAAAAAAAACTGAACTTCTGTTAGGAGGGTCTAGCTTCAACTTAAACAGAAATAACTAATGCTTTTGTAAAGAGACAACTAAATGTGAGGCTAACACAACATAAAGTTAACGTTTTATTTTTTTCCACAGGAGGAGATAGGTGTCCCATTATACTTTTTCCATTTGTTTACTAATATTATTAGAGTTACAATCCAGTAATCTGCTGTGCCAGATCGCTGAACACTGCACACCACCCCACAAGATGCACGGCAACGCACTGCAATTACACCACGAATGAATTCACTCACATTATGTTCGGATGTCATATGATATTGTGGATGTAACTCAGGAAGTGACCCAGAGATACAACGAGACATACAAAGATTTAAAAAAGTAAAGATAGTTAGTCCCCTTGCACAAGCACTTCCAAAACATAGATTTGATCCCGAGTGGACAAACTAAAACAAAAACAAACTGAACAATCTATAAAGGACATCAGGTACAGCAGTTCACATGAACACTGTGGCATCGACTTCCCACCCCCCAGCACAGCCGTGCACTCACTCAAGTCCTCGTTAAACTCACATCAAGGCCCTGCCATACAAATGTATTCAAATTTCTACATCGTTAACACAATCAGTGCATTAAAACAGCAAATATTCACCCAGGCTGGCTCAACTGCCTCAAACAAGCAAACAGTGTGTGTCCAGCTAACGCCCTTGCACCCACAGGAAACCGGCACTCACCTGTACAGCCGCCCACTTCCCTTTAACGGATACTGCCCTGGGGCAAGGGCGCCACCCAGAGGTGCCATACGTTACACTTTGAACATCCACGGCCAGCCTGTCAAATCCAAGTGAACTATTCTCTGTTTGTGGGACCATGGTATCAGTGGATTACATTACTTACAATAATCAGGAAGTGTGCGTGAGCATGCTAGCTCTTAGCTAATTGTTTATATCAGGCCACACTGCTCTCTGAAAGTTGTGAAAAGAGCTTATAAACTTTTCCCTCCCTTTTTTTTTTCATTTTATTTTTTCAATTTGGAAATGTTTCAAAACAAAAACCTCTCTCCACACGCCGCTGTCCAATATGTTGCTGATATTACACACATAAAATAAAAAAAAGTCCTGTCCTGTAAAAACACTGAAGCAAGGGGTGTATATTTGTTCAAAGCCACACTGCTTCCCCTTATAGACTGCAGGATGGTTTGGAGTGCAGTAAGATAACAGTTTGTTAATCCAGTTTGTCTGACTGGGAGGAGCAGAGTCTTTCCACTTCTTTAGAATGCACAGAATCACACAAACTGTCTTTTAGCACGTGTTAATCCTAATGTGCAACATCAACCAAAATCCAAACCCTGTGCTCAGTCTCCAAACACAGTCCATACACAGTGGTCCTCATCACATAGTTCCAGTAGGACTGCAATTTACCGCAACTCCAAAGCAGGTGCACAACACTTCCAGTGGACATGTCACATCTTTGACACGGGTCTGAAATACCATGTCCTAATTTGCTTAACCCAGGGGTCTCCAACCAGGAGCTCAAGAACTACCAGTAATTCTCCACCCCCTTCCAAGTGGCTCACCAAGGGATTCTGAATTATGGCTGCGTCTCAATTCTCCCCCTTAGCCCTCTGTCTTAGCCCTACCCCTCTGTTGTGCGCGTTCACGAGAGACAGAGGGGTGTCCCAATACTCTTTTCTGTAAGTGCGAGGGCTAAGGGGAAGGGCTGTTCTACCCCTTTGAACAGAGCGTTTTCAGATGCACCCTTTGCGCAAAGGGGATAGGCGTGGCTTAACGCAAGTCGGAGCAAAAAGCAACACGGAAATCGGGAAGTGTCGAGCAATCGGGAAGAAATTGGACAAATGTGAGTATTTGCACTCAAGAACCTCATAAAAAGTTGTATAAAACTGTAGTAACTTTTGAAAAGTTGTAGGTATACTCATGGCGCCTGCATTTACGCTTTCTGACATACGGCTTATCGTAACATGCCCGGTTAGAACTATACGCTTGTTACGGTAGAATGTGTAAAGTATTACTTCACTAGCAAGGACCACGCCACAACAATGAAATACGATAAAGATGTTTATTGACGGTGAATAGATGTGATGGCTGGGGGGAGACTCAGGGTGGGGGCTCCGTCTCCAATCCAAAATGGTCACCCAGCTGATTCGGAACCCCCCCTCCTTAACGATGATGTCGTCGGACTGAAGGATGGAAGAGAGACACGGGGTGGGAGGGAGGGAGTCGAGTCGAGAGAGCGGACACTGACGGTGTTGTCGGGATAGGCTGTATAAATAGGGCTTCTGGGTAATTGAAGGTGTGGTCGAGATGAGCTGTGGTTGGCTGGCGAGGCGGTTGAGGCGTGGTCCGCTCCTGAATCTAAGTTAATCATATTAACTCCACTTCACTAGCAAGGACCACGCCACAACAATGAAATACGATAAAGATGTTTATTGACGGTGAATAGATGTGATGGCTGGGGGGAGACTCAGGGTGGGGGTTCCGTCTCCAATCCAAAATGGTCACCCAGCTGATTCGGAACCCCCAAAAGATGGATTAAGATGAGTGAATGAGCCAAGGAGTTGGTAGAGGATTGAAGAACGTACGAGAAGGTGGACACGAGAGGACTGATGGTCGGGGGTCGCAATGATTAGGAATGTCCAGCCGGAAGGGGCTGCTTATCGTGGATCGTGGGAATAGTAGGAGATTCTGGCTAAGGGTTCTCTTTAGTGGACTGGTCGGACAGGGGGAGGAGTCGGATGTGAACCGGGAGGAGAGGTTCGAGTGCAAGGTTGCGTGGACTGGCGGAAGGATTTATGTTGCCTGAAGAACCGTCCTTGGGAGGTGGAAGTCGAGTGAGCTTGACTAAGGAGAGAAGGGACGACCTCGAAAGATGGAGGAGTTGAAATGACTAGAACTTGTGGGGAATAGAGAACTGGAAGAACGTGCGCGAGGACGGGGTTCACGATGCAGACTGAGGGAGCGTGAAACTGGGTCAAATTGATGCTGAATGAATGGATTAGGAGCCGATGTTCGTGAAGACTGCGAGAAGATGGTGCGGGATGGTGAGTAATTCTTTCCGTTAGGCAGATATGTGTTAAGATGATGGAAAACGTAGTTGAAGGAGATCGCTGAAGCTGCGGGGGTGGAACGAGATGGAAGTTAGAGTTCAATGTCGAGAATCTTAATTTCATGAGAGCAGGTGGTAGAAGGCAATAGGATTTCGGTGTCCGGGGTTGGAATGTCCTGAATGACGACTTATTCCTGGAGATCAAAGTGGGTTGCAGAATTGCAATTGCTGGAGGAGAGGTATTACGTTGTAGATGGTGTTGACTGATCTATTATTGTTAGAATGAAAGGGAATGTCCCTTCTGGATTAGTCAGACCCCCAAAGAATGGTGGAATGTTAGGACGAAGTGCCGATGAAGCTGAAGACTAATTGTGCAACTGGAGGGCTCTGGAAGCTACGCGGAAGCCAACTACTGCCGGAGATTAAACGCTGGAGAAACTGGAGCTGCGTTGTGAAGGTGCGATGAAGAAAGAGTCAGGAGAGATGTGGAGAGACCGTGGCGTGGAGGGTCTTCTCCCCTGACGGAGAAGCTGGACCTTCTCTGGAGTGGAGATGTTGGGGTTGCACGCGCTGGCACGGATGGTTGTCACAGGTGATCATGATAGCACTGATGTGAGTGCTCCAGCATGGGTGCGGATGGCAAGCGTGGGACCCTGCGGGTGAAGGAAGCACTGCACGACTTGCTGAATTATGCGATGAGGGTCGAAGGGATGGGACCCGTCGTGGGTCAGGGGAGTGGGACCCGTCGTGGGCCGGGAGAGGAAGGGGAGAGAGGGAGACCCGTCGTGGGTCGAGAGGAGGGAGTCCCGTCGTGGGTCGAGAGAGAGGGAGACCCGTCGTGGGTTGAGAGAGAGGGAGACCCGTCGTGGGTCGAGAGAGAGGGAGGGAAGGAGGGAGACCCGTCGTGGGTCAGGAGAGAGGGAAGGAGGGAGACCCGTCGTGGGTCAGGAGAGAGAGAGGGAAGGAGGGAGACCCGTCGTGGGTCAGGAGAGAGAGAGGTCAGGAGAGAGAGAGGGAAGGAGGGAGACCCGTCGTGGGTCAGGAGAGAGAGAGGGAAGGAGGGAGACCCGTCGTGGGTCAGGAGAGAGAGAGGGAAGGAGGGAGGCCCGTCGTGGGTCAGGGAGAAAGAGGGGTGGGGACCCGTCGTGGGTCAGGGAGAAAGAGAGAGGGACCCGTCGTGGGTCAGGGAGAAAGAGAGAGGGACCCGTCGTGGGTCAGGGAGAAAGAGAGAGACCCGTCGTGGGTCAGGGAGAAAGAGAGAGGTGGGGACCCATCGTGGGTCGGGAGAGAGAGAGGTGGGGACCCGTCGTGGGTCAGGAGAGAGGGAGACCCGTCGTGGGTCAGGAGAGAGGGAAGGAGGGAGACCCGTCGTGGGTCAGGGAGAAAGTGGGGTGGGGACCCGTCGTGGGTCAGGGAGAAAGAGGGGTGGGGACCCGTCGTGGGTCAGGGAGAAAGAGGGGTGGGGACCCGTCGTGGGTCAGGGAGAAAGAGGGGTGGGGACCCGTCGTGGGTCAGGGAGAAAGAGAGAGGGACCCGTCGTGGGTTGGTCGGTTCGGAACCTGTGGGAAGGCTGAGGGTCGGCCGAGGACCTGAGGGTGGAGGTGCGTGCTGGGGGTGTTGGCGGGGCGGCTACGGGATGAACGCTGGATGGATGAGAGAGGGTGAATGTGGAGACAGTACAAGTCGTCGCAACGTGAGGAGAGAATGATGAAGGACTACGATGATGTAGCATGAGCAGGGGGAGGTGAGGGCGAGATGGCGAGAGCGTCGCTGAGGCGGTGTATGAGGATAGAACAGTGGAGAAGTTGTGAGCTGACATCGATGGCAGAATTCTCAATTGGGTAAGAGGTGATGAGCCGAGATGTTGTAACCCAAGGCGAAGGCAGCGCTGGGAGGGGCTGTATAGCGTTACACGTGGTTACTGGTGGCTTAAGCTAGCATGTAATGAATGACGTGAGCTGCACGAGCTATAATAGCGTGAGACGGCAAGGGCCGGAATATGAGTTAATGGCGAGTAGGTGTAAAGACAGCTAGTGTACGTCAAAATTGCGTGATTGGCTTGAGCTGGAATAGAGTGAGCGACACGAGTTGACGGGTGCTGAATATCGGAATAGCAGAGAGCGGGTGTAGAGACTGCTTAGCTAGCATGTGTTGGAATAGCGTGAGCTAGCGTGAGTTGCATGAGCTAGGATGGGCAGATGCAAGTCGGTAGGAGAGGTTAAATACCGGGATGGCGTAGTGTGCGGGTGTAGAGACGGGTTAAGCGATCGAATGCGTCAGTATGACGTTTTGGAGTGCTAACGAGAATAGTGTGAGTGGGCGTGGTGACTCTGAAGGCTGTGCAACAACATGACAAATGACATTTGGGTGTTAGGTAAGGGGAGGGAGGGCGGGGAAAGGGATAGAGCAGAAGAGGGGAAACGAATTAGAGGCTCTGCCTGTTGTGGGTAGAGCGCGAGAAGCCATCTAGCTCATGATGACTGAAAAAGAGAAAAACGATGGGGAGAAGATGCATGTGCATGGGGAATTGTGCAGCCTGCGAGACAGGGATAAGACGAACGGGGCGACCTGACCGAGGTCTGACACTGAGGGAGCAGGCATGGGGGGAGAAACAACCTGCCCCCTCTAGGGGGGCTGTGGATGCAGGCTGAGATGGCTGCAAGGGGATTCAGAGAAGACTGCACACTAGACGGAAGATATTTACCGGCCACTGGTGGTGATGCTACTTAGCCCCCAGCAGGGGGAGCTGTGAGACTGTAGTAGAGGAGAGGTGGGAGTGATGACGTCAGCAGCTGTGCGCGGGAACCGTGGCGGGAAGCCGGAAGCTCGTTCGTCTCGTTTCAGAGCGCCAGGATTTTCTTGCCTAAACGGTTGAAGGTCCTGTTCAGATGTGTTGTCAGCCTGAAGGGTTAGGCGGGTGCCAGGCGGTGCCAAACGCCGTAGTCGCTGGTTGCCGGGCCGCGTCGAATGCCATGGTTGCCGGAGCCGGGCTGCGCCGAGCGCCGTAGTCGCTGGATGCCGGGCTGGGCCGCGCCGAATGCCGTGGTTGCCGGAGCCGGGCCGCGCCGAGCGCCGTAGTCGCTGGATGCCGGGCTGGGCCGCGCCGAATGCCGTGGTTGCTGGAGCCGGGCTGCGCCGAGCGCCGTAGTCGCTGTTTGCCGGGCCGCGCCGAATGCCGTGGTTGCCGGAGCCGAGCCGCTTTCGCGGGGCTGGGCCGTGCTGAGCGCCGTAGTCGCTGGAGGCCGGGGCCGCGCCGACTGCTGTGGTCGCTGGGAGTCGGGCTGCGCTGAACGCCTAAGGAGGAGGGGGAGGCGGCCGCGGAGCGGACATGCGATGGAAGATCATCCGGCTGCAGATCCCTGGATAAGATTCTCGTGGGATGCGTCGCGGCATGAGGAATTCGCGAACTGGAAGTAGCTAGGAAACGTGTGACAGGTCTGTGTTTGAATCTGACGGGTTGTTCGCAGCCCGAGTCGAGAGAGCTGACACTGACGGTGTTGTCGGGATAGGCTGTATAAATAGGGCTTCTGGGTAATTGAAGGCGTGGTCGAGATGAGCTGTGGTTGGCTGGCGAGGAGGTTGAGGCGTGGTCCAGCTCCTGAATCTAAGTTAATCATATTAACTCCACAAACATGCATGGCCTAAAAGAACTATATACGCATATATGTTAGACTAGAATGTGTCAAATATATCGCTGTATTTCGCCTCGTAACTCGTCTCATGCGCGTTTAGAACTATACACATGTTACGGTAGAATGTGTAAAGTATTACGAACATGCATCGCCTAAAATATTATTGTTTCGTTTCGCCTTGTAAATTATCCTCTATTTATATTAAAAATGACATGTTATTAATCACATTTGTATTTTGTTTAGAAATTTCTTGTAGGAGGCTGGACTTGTTGGAGTTGTGTCAGCCCAACAAGCTTCAAAAAAGTGGGAGAATTTGAAAATAAAATATAAGGTATATTACATTCTATAATATTTGTAGGTACCAGAACAACTATATGTTTATGACTATGTATTAATTTTGTTTTCTTTTTTGTGTGTACAGGCATCCTCTACAACTCCGTCCACCTCTGCAGCATTTTAATTTTGTGTTACAGTTGATTAAAATTTGATTTACATATGTTGTACAGAGTATAGTAATTTTAACAAATTAAAAAATAAATTTTTTTTTGACTTTTTGCAAAGTTCATTTAAAACAAACTCAAAAGGAGCACAATACTTCAAAACTTTAAAAATAATGTCATATTGTTGCGACTGCAAAGGGGTGTCCCATTTCTAAGGGTTTAAAACACACCCCTTTGCCTTACCCCTCTGTTTAAAGACAGAGGGGTAGGGCTAAGACAAAGACAGAGGGCTAAGGGGGAGAATTGGGATTGGGCCTATATGTATTGTGCTGAAGAACTCAAGTTTGATCAGAATACCCATTACCATCGTAAATGTATCATTCTGATGCCTAACCCTGTGCTCTAATAACTGGATAATAGTTTATGTTTTAAAGGCATGTAACTGTACCTGTCTAAGACTTGCCAGAGTTAAAAATGAGTAGCTCTCTGGCATTTTTGTTCTGTTAAAGAAGCTCACAGGAGGAAAAGGTTGGAGACCCCTGGCCTAACCTGTGTGGAGTGTAATAAGTTTTATGATAGACGCTGAATTTGTCTGTGTTTGGTAGATACTCGTTTGCGCACCCTAAGCCAGACTCCAGCTTGTCTTAATTGGGGTCTTGTCATAAACTGGGACGTTATCAATCACTGTTTTATAAACTCTAGATGTGAGGCCTTTAGTGGAGTTGTGTTTGGCGTCAAAAAGACACAACTCAAAACAAGATCTGTCAGGTTTAGGTTTAGTTGGAAAGGATTCTCAACTTCAGTGTTTGAGTTCCATGCATGTTTCCAGGCGTCTCCCTTGGCTTCGTCTTATCATCATTTTCATAATGAATGACTTGATGTTTCCTGTTTGTGTGACCTGGCTCTGACTCCGTTCATATCAGTGAGAGCAGGTACAGACTTTGAGCCGGCACGCCTCACGCACGGCTCCAAATAAAACGGCTCTTTATGAGACACAGGAGAAAATATGTCAACTTTATTTGATTCTGAACTGTTTTCTAAGAAAGTCGAGGCTACAATAAAAAGAGGTGGGTACTCAGTTACACTTCAGCTGCTTAAGTAACTTTTTAAAGAAACAGAGTACTTTTCTAAGAGCATGCTTTTACTCCTACTTGAGTAATATCTTTATTGAAGTAACAGTACTCTTACTTGAGTAAAAGTTGTGTTTCCTCGTCCCACTGTGAGTAAGTCTAAAGTGACAAAAGTTTTACATGACAATATGAAGTGATTTACTTCTTGATTTACTTGTACTTTTTGATGTTTTGTCCTTCAAATTACATGAACTTCAACTTCAAATATATAAAGTTACTCTTACATGAGTAGTACTTTTCCTAAATACTTTTTTAACTCATACTTGAGTACAATTTTTGCTACTACCACCTGTACCAGTTAACACAAAATACTAGCCGTACTGGTTTTGTTATTAAATGTTGCGTGTGTGTGTGTGTTCAACAGAAAGTTAAAACCATACTTCGGAACATTCTCCATGGACATAGATATGTTTAAACTGGAAGATTATAGCCAGAGGAGCATCATTTCCATGGAAACAAGCAGGAGGGAGAGCAAGAGTCAGGTTTGTGGAGATGCAAGCCCACTCACAGCAAGGATACACACACCCAAAATTTAAAAAAACAAAACAAAAATTTTTTATTTTAGTACATTTTTAGCTAAAATAACCCTAAAATGTGAGTAAATAAAAAAATAAAAATAAATAAATAAATAAAAATAATAATAATAATAATAATAATAATAATAATAATAATAATAATAATAAAATAATCTGTATCTATATAACTTTATGACTTCATGTTTACCATTGCACAGAAGAAACCCACACCCAAACACCACATTCTTCCACAAGGAGGAGACAGAGACCCGCCCCCAGAGCATTATGGGAAGTCTCCATGGCGACGGAGGTGGGGGGTAGAGGTATAAAAGGAAGGACCTGGGGCTGCTGTCCATCGGATTTGACCGAGAGAGCAGTAAGTCTGAACTCTGTTGAAAAATGAAACTGACATGACGTGAAATTCAAAGTTTTTTTTATTTTTTATTTTTTGTTTGTAAATTTCTGTTAAATCTTTTATACTTTCAGAATCCACCGTGACTGAAATGTACCCGAACCAAGGTAAGACCAGAGGTTTTTTCATTGATTTTAAAACGTACAGGAAATCCAATGGCAGAATTTTATAGATTTGATTTTGTTTTGATTTTAGATAGAAAATAACAAATATCAAAAAAACAAAAAACAAAACATATAAAATAAAAAAAAAAGAAGAAGCTGAACCACCTTGTCATTCTCCGATTTGAGTTAGAGCTGGAAAGAATTTGATCGCCATTTACTACGGCAACACATACATGAACTAACTTCTCTTTTTATTTTTCTTTACCTTTGTTTATTTTAAGTTAAATATAACCCCAACGTTAATAGCATATTTAAAGGTGCACTGCGCAACTTTTCTGGTGGAGGGTCTGCTACTTGCTTGTCTCCATGGAGATGTTATCGCTTTGCTTACAATGTTCCATGGTATAACATTAAACATTTCCATTGAGCATTTATTCATTACAGGTGTTTCTGTTGCTCAAAAATACAGTAATTCCTTCTGTGAACAGGGGCGACTCTCCACAGATCTGACCTGTAATGAAGCGTAGTGCTGTAACCTGCTTGTCTCCCTCGTGATAACAGGTTAACAGGTGGCGGACCTTCCTCTGGAAATGTTACGCAGTGCACCTTTAACTGCTCAAAAGTGCAGAGAAACATGGAGGCCAGCCATGGGCCAGCTGATCTGAGTGTCTCATCAATATTGTACCAAAAGTGTTATGAAATTTTCTTAACAAACTCTATTAAAGTAAATGAATTTAAACTGACAGATAACATTTTGACCCTTTCTGGAGTCAAATAATGAACATAAATTCAAGCTAACGACATGCATGACTGACGCTAACTCTGTAAATGACTCAAATTGGGCAATGACACACATCTTTAAGTGCTTAAAGTTTGCAATTCTGCCATTGTGCCACTGTGTTTCCTCTATCAATTTACAAAAAAAAAAGGTCATGGTCATTTATTCATTACTTAATTAGTCTGGGCATTCATCTGTTCTTTTTGAGTTCTTTTATTTTATTTAAGACAAAAATTGCACTTGTCGAGTTACAACAAAAAGTCCTCGTCACCTGATGTTTTCTTTTGTGACGATACAAACAGTGTGAGGTGTGTCAGGTGTGTCAGGTGTGGTGTGTTATCAGGCGGCCTGAATACTTCACAGTTAAATATTAATCTTTAATTTACTGCAGACGTGTACCACAGAACACACATCTAAATTGCATATAACAAGTTTTTATGAGGCTCCATTTCTTAGTCAAGATGTTGTGGTAAAAAGAGTTTTACACAAACCAAGAAGCAGTTTGAGAAGAAAAGTTGAAAAGTGTTTTGAAAAAGACATTCGGTGTGTTTAAGATGAGCCCACTTCCATGAACTACAAACCCCAAAGGCACACTGACAGCTGACTGGACCTGATCTGTTTTGATGAAACGTGACACTCTGGCGCTCAGGAGCGTCCCTCCCTCCTCTCTCTTCATCTCACATCTGTCGACTTTTATATAAACACACATGCCTCAAAGGCCAACACACACACTCACACACACACACACGCACGCACACACACACACACACACACACACACGTACGCACGCACGCACGCACGACTGATGTATGATCTTTATGAGTTAAAAATAAAATAACCAAATAATCACAATGTTTTAGTTGATGATATTAACACTGCTGTCAGTACATTCATCCAAGATCTTGAACCTCCTTTGTCACTGCAGTCACAGTGGATGGGTACAATAGGAAGGGCATCTGAAGTTGTCTAAATTAGTGTGCCAGAACCAGGTCTTTACTTCTACTACAACAGAATTGTCATGATACTGTGTTTGTACATTTACTGGACTCCTAACATGGCCCATCTGCTCTGTGCCCACAGGGAACCAGTACCCAGGTTACCCCGGGGGATACCCTCCTCAGGGCCAAGGCGGGTACCCTCCTCAGTACCCTCCAGGACAACACCCCCCGAACCCCCACGGACCTCACCCAGGCCAGCCCGGATACCCAGGGCACGCCGGACCCGGGTATCCAGGCCAGCCCGGGTATCCCGCTGGAGGGCATGGGTACCCCCCTGGAGGGCACGGGTACCCCGGGGGCCACGGAGGCCATGGAGGCTGCCCACCACACGGACACGGGCATAAGAAGAAGCACAAGCATAAGCACGGGCACAAACACGGGCAGTGCCACAAGAAAGGGAAGACTGGACATGGGGTGAGTCATGATGAGGAACACTCACTCTGTCATAGCACACAAACCCTCCTCTCAAAAAACACTCTGTTCCACCTTGTGATGTCATGTGGTAATACAGGAAGTGCTCCACTGTGTTTTTAAACTCCACACACCTTCACTAGAATCATTTGGATGATTTCAGACCTGGAATTGCTCATCTTTACTGAACTAAAGGTAAGGAAAACTACGGCTTCATGACATCACAAGGTAGAACAGAGCATTTTGAGCTTTGGAGATGTAGACAGACTAATAATAAAGGGTTAATCAAACATGTGTGAATGAAACAAAACACAACTCCAGGTCTGTTTTTTGATGACGTAACAGCATTCTAATGTCTTAAAGCTCACAAGAGTCCATTTTGTGCCATATAGGCCCTTTAACACATTTCCCTGTTGTTTTGTTGCAGTCCTCCAGCAGTTCTTGCAGCAGTGATTCAGACTGAAGACTTTGGACCTGAAAACTTCACACATTTAGTTGAGATTGAATCCAGCAGCACTGTCTAATGCATTTCATGTTTTTACTGCATGCTAAATAAACACCTAAATGTTAAACTGTGTGTCTTTTCTTGTATAAATATAAATACTTTACTTTATGTGCAGAGGTGGGCAGTAGTATTCAGTTACATTTACTTGCATAACCTTTTAAAGAAATTGTACTTTTCAGATCATCATACTTTTACTCCTATTGTTGAGTGATATTTTTATTGAAGTAACAGCACTCATGAGTAAAAGTACTCTTCCCTCTGTAAGTCTACAAGTGACAAAAGCTTAGTTTGTCAAATTTTTGTGTCTATCTTTGAAAATACCTGACTTTGTGCATCAGCTTCAAATTATAAATCAGATGTTGTTCTTGGTTGTGGTAATACAGGAAGTGCTCCACACAATCTCTACTGAACAAAAGGTAAAATGAGCTGTTAATTTGAAAACTACTGCTTCATTATGTCACAAGGTGCGCTTTGGAGATAATAAGATTACTCAAACATGTGTGAATGAAATAAGACACTGGGGTTGTTTTTGAAGCAGTAACAACATTATAACATGGTTTAAAGGTCACAGAAGTCAAATATAAGATCTTTAAACATGTATTTTTCAGTCAGATCTAGTTTACTAAAATATACGAAATGAATCCCGATTGTAAATATATCTAATATGGAAATAAATAAAGAACTGTCAATGTCCCAAATATGTGCAATTTTGGCCATTTCTACACATAAAATGCCTTATTAAATTGTTGAAAAATTTCCCTATTTTATTTTATTTTATTTCCTCTTCATTTGCACTATCTCGCCTTCAGTGCAATTTATTATTTTGTAGTTTTATGATGTCATTTCTATACGCCAAGGATAAAGGTTTTACCAGTGGACGCTGGATGACGCTGTTGTTGAAACCAGACTGTGACGTCAGCAGCCGAATGGACCAATCAGAGCGCTCCGTGGCCACATCCCGGAACAAAACTCGTAAACGCTGTTTAAAAAAAAAAAGAAAATCTGCCCAAAGTGGACAGTGGACACGTGAAACGGGTCAAAGTGAACCATGTCCCTCACGGTGCTCACTCACGCCTGCAGGTACGTCCACAAATACCCAATCGGTCCCAAAAATTTGCGTTAAAGTCACGTTTTGAGGTTTGATGTGCGAGTTAGCTGTTAGCCGCTTTAGCTCATTGAGGTGACACTTGCTTTGAATGGACACGGGGAAGAATATAGGCATGAAATATCTGCGTTTATGTAACACCCCGGGTCAAGTTCACACCAATCCATACTATTAATGCTATAGAAATCCACCATAAAATGCACACATGTTCTTAGACTAATCAAATAGCCTATTAAAGTGTATTATTTAAAGATGCACTGTGTAACTTTTTGGGTCTGCTCACCTGCTTCTTTCTATGGATATGTATGGACATTTGCTTGGAATGTTCCACAGTATGACATTAAACAGCTCTACTTTACATTTATTCAATTACGTGGTTTTATAGCTTGAAAATACCTTGAAAAACAGGCATTCTGACTGTGAGCGGGGTTGCCTCTCCACAGATCTGACCCGTAACTTGGTCTCGTTTCATCTCCGTGAAGATAAAAAGGTTTAATGCCACACTGTGAACAACATTACAGACAAATCAATAACATTTCCATGGAGACAAGCGTTTGACAGACCCACCACCGGAAAAGTTACACAGTGCATCTCAAAGTATCTTTGCTTAGACATCCACGACTCTTGTCTGATAATTCTGTATTGATAAACCTTTTGCATTTGTATCTATGTAAAATAATACGCAGGTTTGAAGATGTTATAATATATACAGTCTATGGTTATTAGTGAGCAGTAATGTAGATACTGAGATGGTTAGGAGGACCATTTAATTAGTTTTGTTGGTTTCAGATGACATCACAACATCGTATATAATGAGTGAGTACCATGTGACTTTTTTGTATCAAATCATTAATCGCTGTGGGAACCGTCCTAACTTCTTTCTGAAACCAATGCATAGGCCTGTTATTATATTCAAAGATACTGGGAGGTATGCAAATTACTGTTGTTAATTGCAGATTTTTGTTTTCTTTTTCTTTTGGATAACTAATGAAAATGCAATGTAATCAATAGGGAAAACTCTATCTTGCCAATGCGATACTAGGAGTGGGACAGCACGAGAACGAGACAAGGCGAGATTTTGATATCATTTGTAATAAATAAGTACTCCATTTCACAGTTCTGGCTTCACTATTTTTTATTTATTTTATATAATACCTTAGCGGTCATTGTGGTACTGCGTTTTGGAACTGCAGCTTCTCAAATTGTATAACTCACCAGCTCTTTACTCTTTTTTTTAGTCCAAACCAAAAGGAAATTCAGGGGTAAACAATCTCATGAGATCATTTTTCTCATATGTGCACGTGCATCTTGTGGCAGTTTTGTGTTGCGAGATTTTGTCCCATCCCTATGCGATACTATTTAGAATTGGTGATTATTTACCGATACGTAGAGCTGCTTTGGATTATAATTCCCAAATTATATTATATTATATTTTAATTCTTATTATTACAAACTGACAGCCTTGTACTGAATGAGACAACGATGTAGTCACATTTTGTGCAGTGTCCTCTTCACACTAAAGAGTTCAAATAAGCATAATTATAATACATATTTTGTAGGCAGTTGGTGGAGATATAAGGCAGATACGCTGATACACTAAAAAGTTCAAATACCGGCCTGATATCGCTCCATCTGTAATAATTTTATATACAAATACAGAATAATACCGTTAATATTCAGATTTCTATTGTAATACAGTGAGTTCTTGGGTCTAGTCACTAATAGAAATGATCAGATTCAACATTTTTGCATTCACCTTTTAGATATTTCATGGCAAAGTTCATTGTAATCAATAGGGAAATCTGGCTTTTCCCCCCCAATCTTGAGTACAGTATCATTTTCTAGAATCTGAAAACCACCAATAGTATAATGTCTGGATGTCATTTAAATCATAGAGCGTTGGCGTTGGAGAAACCAGGTACTCTGCCAAAACATTTACAATTCTTAAACTTATTATTCTGTTTGTTTCCACAGACTGAGGAGTTTATGCCGGCTGCAGAGAATCCAGAGCCACATGGTGAGAAACTATGAAAAGATTTGATTAAATGTATTAATTATCTTATACATTTGTTTATATGAGGTCATGATGTTAAAGTTTGGTCCAGAAATATGTAGTTACCACAGAAATGCACCGTGTTTGTGCCAGTAGTGCAAAACTCTCATAGAAAAGTAAACAACCGATAACAACCCGTTAAACTGCAGGGTCACTTCTGATAAATGCATCTTTGACTCTGGTTTAACATTAGACTCACAGAAAATTCTGAAATTCTGAAAAAAAGAGCTGTGACATCACATCACAAGAATTCTGTTATGTTAATAAAGGTTCACAAATGTCTAACTTTTCTGGTAGAGTGTGTCAGCTGATTTTTGCCTGGAATGCTCCGCGATATAGCATTGAACTTCTCTATCTCCAAGAGAAATGCATGTTTTTGGAGGTATTTTTGAGTAGAAGATCCTGTCATTTAATTTAAACGCAAGATTGCTAAGTTAAGTTAATGCAGGGCTGTGGCAAAAAGCAAAAGATCGACAAATCGCGAGCAAAACTTTGGTCGATGATAAGGCAAGCGCATTTTAATCGACAGGAGAGTTGTGTGGCAGTAAGAGCGTGTGGTGCTGGTGCTCTTGTTTAGGAGTAAAACATCATGACTGACGTGGGTTGTCAAATGTATCGAAAATCTGAAACTAATTGATACTAGAACTTATGTTGAAACTAGATAATAATTTGAACAAGTATCAATAGTAAAAAAGTGACATTGACAGGACAGAAATGACGCTTTCCTGAATAGCTTTTGAACAAGTATAAGAGCACATAGACTAGTATACGCCCATGGACCACTGAGGATTACACAGATATAAGACATGGGAAAAGAAAAAAAAGTACTACTATTTAATGTAGAAAATCACATTCTACTTTTTAAAGAAATAGTGTTTTAATATCCTTATGGTATCGGAATTGGTATCGAGTATTGGATCTATACCTTAATATCAAAAAGTTTTAAATGTTATCACCATGACAACACTATAAGACTATAATCGAATAAGTGTCTAAAGGACTGCAGCCTTAATTTACAAAAAAAGTTGGGTTGCCGCTTTTAAACGTCGTTATTTCTCATACGTGTTTTGGTTCAGATGTCGTCCCAGCCGGACCCTGAGGTGCTGCTGCAGAGAGTGGGCCGGGCCGGAGTCATCACAATGAACCGCCCCAAAGTCCTCAACGCCCTCAACCTCAACATGATCCGGACCATTTACCCGCAACTCAAGGTGAAACCACAGACTGTATATATAAAGGGACAAAGCTATGGTTCCTTCAAGCTCTGGCTCGAACCTTCACCCCGCTCTCTGTGACTGCTGCTGTGAGCAAAAGTTCAGTTCTTAAATATCATTTTGTTAACCATGTTTTAGTGAAATGTGTTCAAAGCGCGACAGGGTAAACCACATGCTACGTTCATACTAGGCAAAGTGAGTGAAATGTCTTGCCCAAGAATGGAACAACAGTGCACTGCCTCTTTGTAGCTGGAATAGAACTGCCAATATTTGATCAAATTCTTCTAAAACGCAACACCCCAAATGTAAAATGACCCAGTTTTGTGTGTGTGTGTGTGTGTGTGTGTGTGTGTGTGTGTGTGTGTGTGTGTGTGTGTGTGGTAGAAATGGGAGGCGGACAGCGACACAGACCTGGTGATCATCAAAGCTGTGGGAGGAAAGGCGTTTTGTGCTGGAGGAGACATCAGAGGTGACCCGCCAAAATAAAACTACTCATTCACTTCTCGGGGTTTTAAAGTGCATCTGACAGGTTTTTTTGTTTTTCTAATTATTACTTCATTCAGAGGGATACTACCTGTGGTGAATAATTGTATTTAAGTGGCAGTTTGTGAACAAAAGTTGGAAAATATTAAATAAAACATATTCTGGGATCCACAACACACACTTCTCCAATTCTTTACAAAGATAGTGTGAATAAAACAAAAAACAACATGTTTTTGATGAGGTAACAACAGTGTAACATGGCTTAAAGCTCACAAGAGTCCATTTTGCGCAATATAGGACCTTTAAATATGTTCTATGTTGTAATTATGTTAACCATGCTTTAGTGAAATGCGCAGTCTAACCTGTCAAATGCACTTTACGTTTAAGCTTAAACTTGAATAATTGTGCATGTTTTGTTGTGGTCCACAGCTGTGACAGAGGCTGGGAAAGTGGGAGATCCTCTGGCTGAAGACTTCTTTAGGGAAGAGTACATCCTGAACCACGCCATCGGTAAGATTAGGAGCTTAACTCATATCTGTAGTATCGACTGTAGGATCTGTTAACCCCAGGTTTCTATGGCGATGTCATTGCTCTGCTCTCTGGAATGCTCCACAGTATGACATTAAACAGCTTTAGCTTACATTTATTCAGTTACAGGTGGTTTTAGAGCTGAAAAATACCTAGAAAAACAGGCGTTCTGACTGTGAGCGGGGTCGCCTCTCCACAGATCTGACCTTTAACTCGGTCTGGTTTGGTCTCCGCGAAGATAGAAAGGTTTAGCGTCATACTGTGAAACATTGCAGACAAAGTAATAACATCTCCATGGAGAAAAGCGTTTGACGGACCCTCCACCAGAAAAGTTACACAAAGTACCTTTAAAAATATCATAAATTTGAGCAGGTGAAAGTACTGACACCTACTGGTCTCCATGGAGATACTATTGCTTTGCCTGGATTATTTTACACCCAGGTCATATTTGGTCACGAGATTGCTTGGCATTAAAAGCCAAACTGTGGAACATTTCAGTAAAAGCAATAACATCTCCATGGACCTATGCTAGTGGCGACCCTTCACCAGAAAAGTTCTTACCAGTGACAAAGTTCATTCAGCTGTAGTGACTGATTTCTCATCTAAAGCTGTAATAACCATCAGTAGGCCTGTGGTGATAACACATTTGGAAGCACGATACATTGCTAAAGAGAAATATAACGATAAACAGTGGTGGTAAAACTACTTTATGCCACTGACACAATAAAAAACGCAGGATAATCCCAGTAAACCATCATAAAAGTTACTTATTCAACTCTCTACTTTTGTATTATAACTAAAATAACAAACATTTCCCCATTATTGCAAAGAAGATGCACACAAGCTAAAGCAACTGTCTCGAAAAGAAGTTAATGTTTGTGGTAGTTGGAAATAGTACTGTAGATAAACGTGAACTATGCATACATTCAAAGTAAAGTTGCATAATATGTTTCTTTCTTTCAGGAACTTGTAAAAAGCCTTATGTCGCCCTGATCGATGGCATCACTATGGGAGGGGTGAGTACTGTGTGTGTTTTAAAGCCTCACTATGTAACTTATGTAGTGGAGGCTTTGTCGCCTGCTTGTTTCCATGGAGATCTTATTGCATTGCTTGGAATGTTCCTCAGTATGGCAGTAAACCCATTTATCTCCAAGCAGGTGGCACAACCAGGCCAAGTTACGGGTCAGATCTATGGAAAGGCATACCAACTTACAATGAGAATTCATGTTTTCTGTTATAGGATGAATGCAAAATAGATTCCTTTAATGCCATATTGTGGAACATTTCAGGCAAAGCAATAAAATCCTAATGCAAGAGCCTAACCAGGCCTAAACCTGGACCAAACCTGGACCAAACCTGGACCAAACCTGGGCTAAACCTGGGCTAAACCTGGGCTAAACCTGGACTAAACCAGGACCAAACCAGGACCAAACCTGGACTAAACTATCACACGAGTTTCCCCAAGGTGACTCATTGCTACATCTCAGTTGGCCAGCAGGTGTCAGTGTTACCTGTGTCTCGTCTCTTGCTCTGGAGGCAAACCCTAACCCCGGCTTCTGATTGGACGAATCTGAAACAAATGAGAGCTTTCTGCTGGAGATTTATACATAATAATCTTAATTTGAACTGGTTTTGTGCCTAAAAATATCTTTATTTTAGTATTTGTCAAAGGATTGTCATAAGTATTGAAAATTCTAAAACTAGTATCTCATAAAACAAGATACTCATTTGAGCAGGTAAGTATAAGAGCACATAAACTATAGACATGGACCACTGAGGGATTACACAGATATAAGACCACATGTACTATGATTTAATGTTGAAAATCACGTTCTGTTGTCTAAAGAACAAGTGTTTTTTTATCGGAATTGGTTTTGAGTATTGAGTCTATTCATTAGTATGGAAATAGTAGTATGGAGACAGTATTACTCTTATTTACACAATGCATGTCTCATTCTTTACCATAAGCTCCGAGTCCCCTGAGGCTGGATCTGTAGACGTGGAATGTACACGGGGCTACTGTCATTTCCTGTTTGTCTTCTGCATAGGAGTTTTAAAATAACGTTTAGAAAATAACTTCCTGGATGAAAGTTTATTTAATGCTTCATCAAATGTGAAAGACTAAAACATTTCCACACTGTATGTCAAAATACCATGAAATACATTCTTACTGTGAGCGGGATCCCCTCTCCACAGATCTGACCTGCAACTTGGCCAGGTGGCTTTGAGTGTTAAGTTTAATGCCATACTGTGGAACATTCCAGATAAAGCAGTAAGATCCCATATGACAAGCCCAGAAAATGCATAATGCAGCAACTTAAAGATCGGGGTATTTTACTTCCATGGGGTATTTTCATTTTCAACACTGAGTCTCCCCTTCCCTTGCTCTCCGTGCTAAGTCACTCCCCCTTCAGAGAGCTATCACAACACAATCAGCACGCACATCGCTTCAGGTTTGTGAAGTTTCTCTGTACAGTTTTGTGTCATGTTTTTGTGTATTTATGGAGAATTGTTGTGTAGGAGCATTGGTGACGTAGGCTTGTGGGCGGAGCCTTGTACACCTAACCTTAATGTGGGTTTGAATAGGGCCTGGGAGAGATCGCTAAATTACACAAACATGATTGATTACTCAACACAAACTTTCTAACATGGTAGAAAGAGCAAAAAAAGCTCTTTAAATAATGTTTTTTAAATAAAAAAGTTATTCTTTGATGTAAATATTTGTAGACGAAGCAAATATTTGCTTCTGGATTCCCACCTGATGATGTCATGAGGTGAGGTCCAGTCAGTTTTTTTATGTATATGTAAAAAGTCAGATTTAACCCATGATTCACAAGTTGAATCGGTCTTTATATAAATACATTGTTTCCTAGTCCTTTTTTCGGCATAAATAGTGTTTTTTGCGCGAACTCCCCCTGCCGGTGTGTCGTCTTGTGAGCGCAGTTTGAGTCTGACACACAGAGGTCCGTGATAGGCTTTAGAGCTTTTACCACGCCCCCTACAGCCCAAGAGTGAACGTGCAGGAGGCGTTGGCAACGGCTCTAATCTGCACATCAGCTCAGACTTCCTGTTTCCAGATAAGAGCAGAGGGTAAACACAGGGCACGACAACAGTCTCTCCAGCCCCGTATAAGAGAAACGTATATATTCTAGGTACATTTTTCTTTTATTTTCTGCAGTGGAGATGCATTACTTTTCCCACACACCACACCAGCAGCTGTGATGCCTTGTGTTATAAAAGTCAGGGGGTAATTGTAAAAGAATAAATGCCACAAATGGAGATGTGATGAAAAGCAAGAACAGCTCCCACTAACCGTAACACTAAAAATGCTCTCTCTTTGTCTCTATCGCTCTCTCACAGACACACGCAGTCTCTCTATCTCTCTCTCTCTATCTCTCTGCTCCTCTTTCTCTCACCTCTTTCCTCTCTCTCTCCCACCCTCTCTTCCACCCTCTTTCCCCTCTCTCTCACCCTTTCTCTTTTCTCTCTTACCCTTTCTTTCCGCCTCGCTCTTTCCTCTCTCACCCTGCCTCTCTCACCCTCTCTTTCCCCTCTCTCTCTTTCTCTCACCCTTTCTCTCAACCCCTCTCGTTCCCTTTCTCTCCCTCTTTTTCTCTTTTCTCTCACCCTCTCTCTCTTTTCTCTCTCTCTGCCTCTCTCACCCTCCCTTTCTTTCCTCTCTCTCTGTCTCTCACACACGCCCTCTCTCACCATTTCTTCTCTTTATTCTCTCTCTCCCGCTCTCTTTCCCCTCTCTCTTCCTTTCTCTCTCTCTCACACACACCCTTTCTCTCTCCCCCCTCTTTCCCCTCTCTCTCTTTCTCTCTCACCCTTTCTCTCAACCCCTCTCATTCCTTTCTCTCCCTCTCTTTCTCTTTTCTCTCACCCTCTCTCACCGCTTTTCTCTCTCTCCTCCTCTCTCTCACCCTCCCTTTCTTTCCTCTCTCTCTGTCTCTCACACACGCCCTCTCTCACCATTTCTTCTCTTTATTCTCTCTCTCCCGCTCTTTCCCCTCTTTCTTCCTTTCTCTCTCTCTCACACACACCTTTTCTCTCTCCCCCTCTTTCTCCTTTCCCTCTCGCTCTCCTTTTCTTCTTCCACTCTCTCTTACCTTTCTCTGCTCCTCTCTCCTCTCTCTCTCTCTACCTCCCACCCCTCGAGCCCAGTGCCAGGCTGGTAGTGCCCTCTGTGTAAACCATCTTCTGTGGTGTTTATGTAAGACCTCCCTCACATTCACTTATAAGGACTCCTCGCATCAGATCAGATCCTCTGCTTTTATGGGCACTTAACCAACCACACACAGATACAGGAAGTCTCAGGGCTCCAGTCTGTGCGCTGGAAAATATACACATGGATTAAAAATATCCCCAAGAAATACAACAATTACTTCAAAGTACTAAAACAACGTGTGACGAGTTTTAAAATAAGATGTATAAGAGCACATGGCAACATTAAAGAGAGGGTTTTGCACTTCTGTGGGGTATTAACTGCTGACATATCACACATTCAGGTCACCATGTTACCTTTGATTGTTTTGAAAATACTGTATTCCACCGGAAATGACGTATTAACATCACTGTAAGTCCCCCCATCCTTTGCGCCCTGCACTAAGTCACTCCCCCTTCAGAGCGCTATGACATTACAATCAGTTTTGTATCAAGTTTTTGTGTATTTATGGAAAATGATGTGTGGGAGCATGGGTGATGTAGGCTTGTGGGCGGAGCATTGGACAGAATCTTACAACTAACTGCAAGGAGGGCCCAGGAGAGATCACTAAATTACTCAAACATGCATGGATGACATCTAAAACCTCTTCATACATGTTTTTTGATGAGGGAACAACTTTTTAACATGGTAGAAAAGCTCCAAAATTGCATAATACTCCCTCTTTAATGAAACTATTATTATTTTGTGTCAAAAATTAGCTTTTTTCATGTTTTTTGAGCAACTAACACACCTGTAATTGAATAAATGTAAGATGGCAATGAATATTCCAAGCAGCAGCATCTCCATGGAAACAAGCAGGCGGCCGACTCACCACCAGAAAAGTGACACAGTACTGCTTTAATATTTCTTTTCATTCATAACAAGTGTTTGTGTTTTTCCTGCAGGGCGTGGGGCTGTCCGTGCACGGGCGTTTCAGAGTGGCCACAGAGAAGACACTGTTTGCGATGCCTGAGACTGGGATCGGTGAGAAATAAGTCGTTTTTTTATCTCCAAATGATAGAAAAAGACATAAATATAACATTATAGGCACTATGGAGACACAGGGAGGGCATCTGACAAAACCTCAAACACGGGGACATTTCAGAGCATGTTGTATGTATCTAAACTACAGGGTTATCAGGTTTTTTTTACACAGAATAAGGATTTTTCAAATCGTAGTTTTGATTTAAATGTGCACTGCATAACTTCTCTGATGGAGCATCCGTCACCTGCTTGTTTCTATGTAGACGTCATTGCTCTGTCTGGAATGTTCCACAGTATGACATTAAACAGCTCTACTTTACATTTATTCAATTACAGGTGGTTTTATAGCTCAAAAATACCTAGAGAAACAGCCATTCTGACTGTGAGCGGGGTCGCCTCTCCACAGATCTGACCTGTAACTTGGTCTAGTTTGGTCTCCATGTAGATAGAAAGGTTTAATACCATACTGTGGAACATTCCAGACAAAGCAATAACATCTCCATGGAGAAAAGCACTTGACCAGAAAAGTTACACAATGCACCTTTTAATTTCAATGAATCTTGCAGCTGTAATTTGTTCTTCACGTATTAGTGAAATGTGCCGTTTGGCTCCACACCTAAAGGTCCCCGGGGGCCTGAGATTAACACAAATGAACAATAATCCCACACATTTATGATATTACGTTCCTCTGAATCAGGTCACCATAATCCGCTCTCTCTCTGTCTCTCCCGCTCACGTTCCTCTCTTTCTCCCTCTTTCTTTCTCTCCTTTTCTCTCTCTCTCTCTCCCCCTCTCTCTTCACCTCTTTCTCTCCTTCCCATATTTTCTCCTCCTTCTCCCTCCGTCTCCCTCTATATCTCTCCCTCTGCCTCTCTCCCCTTCTCTCTTCTCCTCTCTTCTTTTTCTCTCCTCCCCATATCTTCTACTTCTCCCTCCACCTCGCTGTCTCTCTCTGTCTCTTTCTCTGCTTCTCCCTCTCTCTCTTTGTCCTTGCCTCTCTTTTTCTCTCTCTCCCCCTTCTTCTCTGTTTGTCTTTCTCCTCTCTTTCCCTCTTCCCCATACCCGACTCTTTCCCTCCCTCTGTCTCTCTCTCTCCCTTCCTCTCTTTTTCTTTTCTCCCTCTCTCTCTCCCTCTCTCACTTTCTGCCTCTCCCTCTCTCTGTCTCTCCCTCTCGATTTATTTATCCTTCTATCACTCTATCTGTCTCCCTCTGTCTCTCCCTCTCAGTCTCTCTCTCTCCCTCCCTCTCTCTCTCTCCCTCCCTCTCTCTCTCTCTCTCTCTCTCCCTGTCTGTCTCCCTCCTCTCTCCCTCTCTCTGTCTCCCACCTCTCACCCTCTGCCTAGTCTATCTGTCTCTCTCTCTGTCTCCCTCCTCTCTTCCTCTCTATCTATCATCTATCACTCTATCTATCTCCCTATCTCTCTCTCTCTCCTTCTCTCTCTGTCTCCCTCCTCTCTCCCTGTCTTCCTCCTCTCACCCTCTGCCTATTCTATTTATTTATCTATCACTCTATCTGTCTCTCTGTCTCCCTATATCTCTCTCTCTCCCTCTCTCTGTCTCCCTCCTCTTCCGCTCTATCTATCATTTATCACTCTGTCTCCCTATCGCTCTCTCTCTGCCTCTCTCTCTGTCTGTCTCCCTCTCTGTCTCCCTCCTCTCACCCTCTGTCTATTCCATCTGTCTGTCTCTCTTTGTCTCCCTATCTCTCCCTACTCTCTTCCTCTCTATCTATCCATCTATCACTCTAGCTATCTCCCCATCTCTCTCTCTCTGCCTCTCTCTCTCTCCCCCTCTCTCCTTCCTCTCTCCCTCTCTATCTATCCATCTATCACTCTATTTCTCTCTTTCTCTGTCCTTCTCTCTCATCACTTTATTCCTCCCAGTGCTTCTCTCTCACTCCTGCACTATATAAGTGGAATGCCAAGAATGCAAAGCAGAAAGCAAAGGACTATTTTCGAATGAGTATGAAGATGTGCCCGATCTTTTGACTGGTGCTGTAGGTCGCTGTGGTGCGTTCGAGGACAGCTGCGTCTCTTCAGCTCTGACGCTAAAGCTAATATTTGTTTATGATACTGAGTAATATTTAAACTTCTGATTTGAACGCAGCGGTTTCACACAGAGCTCAGTGGGGTTAAAACTGGGACATGGGATCTTGAATTGAACGAAAATATTGAAATAGTTTTGAAGAAATGTAAAATTAGAACACCGGATTTGTACTGTCTTAAAAACGTGAAAAACAAAAGTAGTTAATTTGAAATGGTTTGCAGTGGTCCAAAGTTGTTCCTCACTTCCTTTAGGCATTCTGAGCCTCTTATTATTCACTGCCTTTTTCTTTCAATTTTGGTGTATTCATAGCACTGAAAAGGACTGTGCGGGCTTGCATTTCCACAAACCTGATTCGTATTTTGCCTCCTCCTGCTTGTTTCTTTGGAGATGTTGCTCCTTTGGCTGTAATGTTCCACAGTATGGCATAAAACGTATTTATCTCCATGGAGCATGTCCCGAAGTATGGTTTTAACTTTCTATTTCCATGGACTCATGCAGGTGACTTGCAGCCTCCTGAATGTTCCATACTGTATCTTTACACTATCAGGGATTCGTCATCTGCTCGTTTCTATGGAGATGTCATTGCTTTGCCTGGAATGTTCCACAGTGACATTAAACTGAATCCATCTCACGTTTCTATTCAAATACAAGTCTTTTGATTGCTTAAAAATACCTTTAAAAACAAACATACATCTTCATGACAGTGCGTACGCCTCTCCACAGATCTGACCTGTAACTTGAAGCTGACAAGTTTAATGCCATACTGTGCAGCCTTCTGGACAAAATGGTGAGATCTCCGTGGAGACAAGCAGACAAGCACCACAAAGTTACACAGTGCACCTTTAGCTAAGTGTTTTGTTTATGAGGTGAGCGATGATGATGTGCACGATTTTTTTTTACGATATTTCGATAATATCAGAAATGCACTTGTACAGGTCTTGATACAGGTTCAAGCTCCACAAAAACAGACGACAAAAGGCACTAACAAAGACTAATTCTAACTGTACTCCCCTGAAACGTTTGTGTTTTATTATTTGCAGCCATTTGAGTTTGAGTTTTGAATGTGGCCCTCGCTCTTATGTTTGTCCCAGGCTTGTTCCCAGATGTAGGAGGAGGGTACTTTCTCCCCAGGCTGCAGGGAAAACTGGGACTGTTTTTGGCTCTAACCGGATTCCGACTCAAGGGAAGAGACGTGCATCGAGCCGGAGTCGCCACGCACTTCGTAGACTCCAGCAAGGTGAGGAATCTGACCCGCAGCCTCTTTACTGAGAGGAGGAGACAGGGTGACCGCTTTGGGCGACAGTAGCTCAGTCGGTAGAGCCTTTGCCCACTCATCCGAAGGCTGGTTGGTCGACATAAACGTCATCAGTCGAGCGGTCAGATCCGGCTCCCACAGATGAATGGTGTCGTTGTGTCCTTGGGCAAGACACTTAACCCACCTCGCCACTTTCTTGTCGTAAAGCGCTGTGAGTGTCTTTCATTCCTTTCATTCCTTCTGTCTCGTAGATGTCTGAGTTGGAGCAGGAGTTGGTGCAGTGTCCCTCTGTGGAAGACATCAGCAAAGTGTTGGACTCGTATCAAAACCAGGTGAGAACAAATGAATCGATCAGTATGACTTTTATTCGTCCCCGGGGGGCAGTTGGCTCTGTGCACAACGGCAGGCGGATAGTTCCAATCACAGGGACAGTTTGAAGAACCATTTCGCTGTAATGTAACGTGTGAGGTTTTTGCTGAGTCGCGCTACAATCACTAAATGCTGACAGGTGAGGCAGTGACGGGGGCAAATCAATATTTAAACAACGCCTCAGACTGAAATAACGTACACATAAAAATAATAGGGTCGTGCTTACAACAAATAAAATCCTGTCGTTATGTTACATTTAATGTTTTAATTACAAAGTCTGTTGCGTTCTTATAAAATGTCTGTAGTATTTCAGAGCTGGCTGGTTAGCATAGTTATTTCTATGAAGGGTCTCCATGGATACGGGAAAAATAAAACTGCTGAAATCACACCGTCCAATAGTCCTTAACTTCCGTCCTTTGAAATGCTCAGGCTGCACTTCATAGCTAGTCAAAATCACAACATTTTAACTGAAAAATAAAAGATTAAAAGTTTAAAAATTGCTCAGTGTGCCAGCCACAAGAGCAGCCAACCATAACTGAAATTTTTTTATTAAATTTAACTGGATTTATTCAGTGAAAATGAAATCTAAAGCAATTTTATGTGACAAAACACAGAACACAGCCTTCATTATTGTATTGCTACGTGCACGATGTCATATTCTGCGTTCTGGAAGCTTGTCTCCAAAGAGAAGCTACTTGGCCAAATTACGGGTCAGATCTGTGGAGGGTAGAGCCCACTCGCTGTACAAATACATGTTTTTTCACTGTATTCTCTGAGCAATACAACAGAGAAGGGACGAATGAAGTACTATCTGCCAATCTATCTTTCAAAGTATAAAATATTCTGATTGGTCGCTTTTCTTTCCGTGCCGCTTCTCCACAGAGCAGCTCCGGCTCAGACAAACCATTCGTCCTGGAGAAGCACCTCGCCCACATCAACAGGTATTTAGAGTTCTGCCCCCATATGTAGGCCTGTCACCATCATTATTCTATATCCACTTCAGTATATGACAGCTGCGACTGTATATTTTGGGCTCAGTATTTATCCTGTGTACATTTTCTTTGCAATAACGGGGAGATTTTTGTTATTTTAGTTGTAATACGAAAAGATCTGAGCTAAGGGTTGAATAAGTGACTTGTATTCCTAATTATTGCTTCACACATACAGGGATTATCCTGCTTTATTATTATTGTGCCCGTAGTTCGTCACATATCACGTGAAAAAGTATTAAAGTACCCGTTTAAATGTACTTAAAGAGTAAAAGTATTTCGCGCAGACGTTGAGATCTGACGCTTCAAATGTCATGATTATGATAAAGATTTGTGGTGGATTTTGTCCAACAGAAACAGCTGAATTAATTTTTTCCTCGCTGTTTTTATTTATATATTTTTGTGCGCTCAAACTACGAGAAAAAACAAAACAAACAAAAACACCTCAGCCTTTTCAGCAGGTCTCAAACTATAATGAAAAATATTTTGCTTTTCAGTCTTTTTCAGAAATGTTGTGGAGTAGAAAATAGAAATACCTCAAATGTAGGAAGTAAAAGTAAAAGTATCCACTGTAAAATGTACTTAAGTATACATTTTAGGTATCTGTCCTTTACTACTTTTACTTTGTTACATTCCACCACTGGATAGACAGACAGACAGACAAATAAATGTTGATTATTTGTGTGTAAATCTGTCTTAGGTTGTTCAGTGGCGACAGTGTGGAGAGCATCATGCACAATCTGAAAGCAGACGGCTCAGAGTTTGCAGTAAAACAGGCTGAGGTAGGTTGTTTATTATTATTACTAGTACTAGTACTATTACTATTACTACGCCTCGGGGGGTGTCTGAGTGGGTGTAGCGCTCGCACCTCACAGCAAGAAGGTTCCTGGTTTGAATCCCTGTTGTCTGGGTGGGTTTCGTTCAGGTATTCCAGTTCCCCCATCAACTAAAACATGCACAGCAGCTCAATCCTCCATCTGAGGTACTCCTGACCAAGACCAGCTCAAGATCTGGAGATGGGTCCACTGCTGCTGACAGCTTTAACCCAGAGACACTGAAGGACAGGTCAAATACAGGTTTAACCCAGAGACACTGAAGGATGGGTCAAATGCAGGTTTAATCCAGAAACACTGAAGGATGGGTCAAATGCAGGTTTAACCCAGAGACACTGAAATATGGGTCAAATGCAGGTTTAACCCAGAGACACTGAAATATGGGTCAAATGCAGGTTTCACCCAGAGACACTGAAGGACGGGTCAAATGCAGGTTTAATCCAGAGACACTGAAGGACGGGTCAAATGCAGGTTTAACCCAGAGACACTGAAGGATGGGTCAAATGCAGGTTTAATCCAGAGACACTGAAGGACGGGTCAAATGCAAGTTTAACCCAAAGAGACACTGAAGGGTCGGTCAAATGCAGGTTTAACCCAGAGACACTGAAGGATGGGTCAAATGCAGGTTTAATCCAGAAACACTGAAGGATGGGTCAAATGCAGGTTTAACCCAGAGACACTGAAGGATGGGTCAAATGCAGGTTTAATCCAGAGACACTGAAGGATGGGTCAAATGCAGGTTTAACCCAGAGACACTGAAGGACGGGTCAAATGCAAGTTTAACCCAAAGAGACACTGAAGGGTCGGTCAAATGCAGGTTTAACCCAGAGACACTGAAGGATGGGTCAAATGCAGGTTTAATCCAGAAACACTGAAGGATGGGTCAAATGCAGGTTTAACCCAGAGACACTGAAGGATGGGTCAAATGCAGGTTTAACCCAGAGACACTGAAATATGGGTCAAATGCAGGTTTAACCCAGAGACACTGAAGGATGGGTCAAATGCAGGTTTAATCTAGAAACACTGAAGGATGGGTCAAATGCAGGTTTAACCCAGAGACACTGAAATATGGGTCAAATGCAGGTTTCACCCAGAGACACTGAAGGACGGGTCAAATGCAGGTTTCACCCAGAGACACTGAAGGATGGGTCAAATGCAGGTTTCACCCAAAGAGACACTGAAGAATGGGTCAAATGCAGGTTTAATCCAGAGACGCTGAAGGATGGGCCAAATGCAGATTCAATCCAGAGACACTGAAGGACGGGTCAAATACAGATTTAACCCAGAGACACTGAAGGATGGGTCAAATGCAGGTTTAATCCAGAGACACTGAAGGACGGGTCAAATGCAAGTTTAACCCAAAGAGACACTGAAGGGTCGGTCAAATGCAGGTTTAACCCAGAGACACTGAAGGATGGGTCAAATGCAGGTTTAATCCAGAAACACTGAAGGATGGGTCAAATGCAGGTTTAACCCAGAGACACTGAAATATGGGTCAAATGCAGGTTTCACCCAGAGACACTGAAGGACGGGTCAAATGCAGGTTTAACCCAGAGACACTGAAGGATGGGTCAAATGCAGGTTTAACCCAGAGACACTGAAGGATGGGTCAAATGCAGGTTTAATCTAGAAACACTGAAGGATGGGTCAAATGCAGGTTTAACCCAGAGACACTGAAATATGGGTCAAATGCAGGTTTCACCCAGAGACACTGAAGGACGGGTCAAATGCAGGTTTCACCCAGAGACACTGAAGGATGGGTCAAATGCAGGTTTAATCCAGAAACAGTGAAGGATGGATCAAATGCAGGTTTAACCCAGAGACACTGAAGTACAGGTCAAATGCAGGTTTCACCCAGAGACACTGAAGGATGGGTCAAATGCAGGTTTCACCTAGAGACACTGAAGGATGGGTCAAATGCAGGTTTCACCTAGAGACACTGAAGGACGGGTTAAATGCAGGTTTAACCCAGAGACACTGAAGGATGGGTCAAATGCAGAGGACAAGCTAGGTGTACCTTTATCATCCTCCTCCTCCTACTACTACTATTACTACTACTACTACTACTAGGGTTCCCACGGTCATGGAATTCCTGGAAAAGTCATGGAATTTTCTAAACTCGGTGAAAGTTTTGGAAAAGTCATGGAATTGTAGTATCTCGTTCACGCACCTACAGTGTTCTGTTAAGTCATGATTAGGCTGTTAGGATTATTTCCAAACATATGCACCAGCCGGGCGTTAACAGTTCATATTTAGCCCTAAAAGTACGCCAAATTCTACACATGGAGGGTGCGGTAAAGTCATGGAAAATTCACTTTAGGTTATGGAAAAGTTTTGAAATTTTGTCAGTGAAACAGAGTGGGAACCCTTCACTACTACTACTACTACTACTACTACTACTACTACTACTACTACTACTACTGCTACTGCTACTGCTACTACAGGATACAGCTCCAGATCTACTCCCTTTGTTAAATTTTGTCAAAGTGTCTGGTTCTGGCTGGTGAGGTAAACTACTACTACTACTACTACTACTACTACTACTACTACTACTACTACTACTACATGTTTTTCAGTATAGTAAAAAAAATAACACGCTTTTAAGATTATTATTATTTTTTGGAAAAGAGGAAGTTCCAATGTGCATCTTTAAAACAGCTGAGCAGTTTTCTGTTTGTGTTTTAATAATAGGATTCTGTTCAAAGTTCACGTTTTAAACACGCAGAAGGAGACAGGAGCTGTTTGTGGAGGAAGTTATGGTACTACAAAAATCGCAGCCTTGAATTGCGTCCATTCAAATTGTGCTTGGATTGGGGTTAACCCTGCTGCCCTCCCGGTCTCTGTTATTGGTTTAGCGGCACTCATTTCCACTTGTGCGTGCAATGGAAACGGGTCTAATGAAAAGAGATTAGTGGAACATTACCGGTCGTGTCCATGATGTAATTGAGTTTACGGTCACTCAAAGACCTCAGCGTCTGTGCTCATCAGCTCAGTGAGAACAGTATTAAGTTAAGTCTTTATCAAACTAACATGGAAGTCAAGCTGCATTTGCATACTAGTGATTTCTTAGCAGTGGTAGTTTTAGTTAATGCAGTAGTAGCTGTTATAATAGTAGTCGTAGTAGTAGGGGTAGTTGTAGTAGTGGTAGAAGTAGGGACAGTAGTTTTAGTGGTAGTAGTGCTTGTAGCGGTAGTTGTACTTGTGGTGGTAGAAGCAGCAGAAGTAGTAAAGCAGTACAGAGATTAATTAAAGCGCCTTTTCCTTGTTGTTGCCATTACTTACACGTCACATCTGACTAATTACTTACCAAAACAGACAGCCCGGGTTTAGTTCTGTTTCAGGTCCTGGTTTAGTCCTGATTTTGTTTTGGTTTAAATCTTCCTCACTCTGTTCTTGTACCTGAAATCTGAATACGTCACTCTGTCTCTGTTTATGCTTTAAAATGGCTCTTTCAGAGAATGAGCTGATTTTTCCAGTTTATGTTCATACATGAATTATTCAAAGAGTCATTATTCAATCACTCCGCACTCCACAGCTGCTCTGGGGCAAACCCTCTGACCATCACGCGTTCATACAATATGGTAAAAGTGTCTTGCCCCGGGACACAACGTTAGTACTGACAATACAGTACAACTTCTTCTACTATGACTACTATTACTCTTACTATCACAGGGATATTTACCCTTTTTCAGCTCAAGGCTTGAGTTTTCCTTTATCTTTTGTCTAAATGTTGTGTATGTGTTTTAGACTCTGTCACGGATGTCGCCCACCTCTATGAAGATGACGTTCAAGCAGCTGCAGCTAGGGGGCGCTCTCAGTCTGAAGGACGTCCTGATAATGGAGTACAGGCTCTCTCAGGCGTGCATGGTACGATTCACACACGAGACAGACTGATGTTGAAAGGGGCAGTATACAAGTTTTTAGGTTTAGAGTATTTAATATCTCCATGGTGACAAAGTGACTCCACCAAATTGAGTATTTTTCTGTAAGCTTATAATAGAATTTACAGATAATTAACAAAACTGTGGTATTACCCAAAATGTGTGAATGATACACACAACTCCAGGTATGTTTTTGATGAGGTAACAACATTATAACATGGCTACTGGCTAAAAGCTCACAAGAATCCATTTTGTGTAATATAGGACCTTTAAATGTCATTGTTGTTTTGTTTTTCCTGTTGGTGCAGAGAGGCCATGACTTCTACGAGGGAGTGAGAGCAGGTACGTTCTGTTCACACATCAGGTCCTGTGTCTCCTCTGGCTCAGACGTGTTCCATAGATTAGCTGTAGAAAAGGTCTCGGAGGTGGTCATCTGGACACTTTTTGTAATTAAAACGTTCAGAAGCCATTGTCACATGTCTTCCACGCCCATTTGAAGCCACATAAAGTGCTGATACTTTCAACATAATTTCAATAAAATAAAGGTGTTTCCTTACAGATTCATATTTGGTAAATAAAATGATATATACGTTAGGGGAGTGTTAGGTAACAGCTGTGGAATTCCCAAGCCAATACCATGATTTCCAACCAGGAAGTAACATTTTAAACCTAAAAAATGGCCCGAAAGAATTGTGTTTTGTAAAATCTTAAATATAATGATCTTAAATGTTGTAAATTTGTCCAACCTGTCATAGGGGCTTTAATGTTTGTGAGGTAAATGAAAAACAGAACAAATCTAATGTGAGGTTGTGACATTGTGTGAAACCAGCTCAGTGAAAAGTTTCCATAAACAGAAGACAGAGAGTTGGACATGTGTCCAATACTTTGTCCTCTGTGTACAGTCTGCACACCATTACCAACCGTCTATGGCACATTTACTGTAACTGTGCTGTGTCTGGAGAGCAACACAAAAACACACACTACAGCTTTAATCCTCCAGTCCTGACCAAGAAGAACTCAACATCTGGAGATGGGTCCACTGCTCCTGACAGCTTTAACCCAGAGACACTGAAGAACGGGTCAAATACAGGTTTAACCCAGAGACACTGAAGAACGGGTCAAATACAGGTTTAACCCAGAGACACTGAAGTACGGGTCAAATACAGGTTTAACCCACAGACACTGAAGAACGGGTCAAATACAGGTTTAACCCAGAGACACTGAAGAACGGGTCAAATACAGGTTTAACCCAGAGACACTGAAGTACGGGTCAAATACAGGTTTAACCCAGAGACACTGAAGAACGGGTCAAATACAGGTTTAACCCAGAGACACTGAAGTACGGGTCAAATACAGGTTTAACCCAGAGACACTGAAGTACGGGTCAAATACAGGTTTAACCCAGAGACACTGAAGAACGGGTCAAATACAGGTTTAACCCAGAGACACTGAAGTATGGGTCAAATACAGGTTTAATCCAGAGACACTGAAGGACAGGTCAAATGCAGAAGACAAATTTGGGCAGCAGATATGACATACTGTATGTAGAGTAACTCCGTAACTGTTACCTAGCAACCATAAAGTCTAATCATCACTAAATTACACAATAGTTATGATTAGACTAAAAGAAATAGATTCCAACACTTTTATTTTGTTAAATCAGTCAGACAAATGCCTTCCTCTTGTGTAATTGTCTCTGCACGTTGGATGGAGCTGATGACAGATGATGACACAGGTAGAGGGATTCTGATTTAGAACTCGGCGCTACTTCCTGCAGTTCTGTACTTTTCTTCTCACCTTTTTTTCCACAAACTGTCACTAAACTGAAGTAAAACGATGATAAATATTGCATTTGAACATGCTGTCCCCTCTCTGCTCAGTGCTGGTGGACAAAGACCAGAGTCCTCACTGGAGTCCCGGCTCTCTGGACCAGGTGTCGGAGCAGGATGTGGACCGCTGCTTCTCTCCTCTGGGACCCAAAGACCTGCTTTTATGAACGAGATCCGGGTCTGAACCTGCCTCTGCAAACACCAGAGAAAACGCCTTGGACTAACAGAAGCACTTTGCACACTCCCCGGTAGAAACCTGGACTATAAACTATGAGCTTTTTACTCCGTGTTATTTGTCAAACTCATACCTGGAAAAAATATCGAATAGTGTTTTTTCTGTAGCGTAAGTTATGAATACACCGATCCAATACTGATATCGGATTCAGCCGATTTGTTGGACATACAGTACCAGTCAAAAGTTTGGACGCACCTTCTCATTCTCATAGGTTTTTTCTTTATTTTTACTACTTATTACATTTTAGCTACAAACAGAAGACATCGCATTTATGATGAAGATGTATAGAATTACGTAGGAAAGAAAAAAATTAATGAATATTTTTAATAATTTATATTCAAATCCTCAGAGTCTCCACCCTTTGCTTTGTGAACGGCTGCAAACCCTTGGCCTTCTCTCAATGAGCTTCAAGATAAAGTCTCCTGAAATGGTTTTCGCTTCACGGTTGTGCCTCTTCAAGAAATGCCAAAAGGGTAAATCCGTGATCAAAGCAAAGGGTGGCTGCATTCCACACGTGTTATTCATAGTTATGGTGCGTTCAGTGAGAATCGACAGTGTAAATCAGACCTTTTTCCTTGTTGGTTTATTTATACAAAGCTGCTCTGTAGTTACTTAAGGATATATAACAATTACATAAAACATTTGGATTAATTTTGACTTATTTTTGTTTAAATTAAAGGAAATAAATGTTGTTTTCAGTTTCCGCTCTGGTGTCAGTTGATATCGGGGATCAACAGATACTTAAAGTTATAGTATCGTGCATCTCTAGTGTGCAGTAAGTATTTTTACCATTAGATTTGTGGTTTTCATAGTTCCTGTAATGTGTATTCTGATAACAGGAGATACACTGGTTTAGTTTGTGTTAATACACGCCTGTATCCTGTAAAGATCTGGATTTAAAGCACATTTCAAGACGCTCGGACTGCTTGACCCTGCATTTAGCCCTGTCATGAGGACACATTTTGAAGTGTGATACACAATGAGTACGGAAAGTATTCAGACCCCTTAAATTTTTTCACTCTTTGTTATATTGCAGCCATTTGCTAAAATCATAAAGTTCATTTTTTTTTCTCATTAATGTACACGCAGCACCCCATATTGACAGAAAAACACAGAATTGTGGACATTTTGCAGATTTATTAAAAAAGAAAAACTGAAATATCACATGGTCATAAGTATTCAGGCCCTTTGCTGTGACACTCATATACTGAACTCAGGTGCTATCCATTTGTTCTGCTCATCCTTGAGATGTTCCACACCTTCACTGGAGTCCTGCTGTGTTTGATTAAACTGACTGGACTTGATGAGGAAAGCAACACACGTGTCTATATGAGAGCTCACAGCTCACAGTGCAGGTCAGAGCAAATGACAATCATTTCTGCTGCACTTAAGGTTCCTAAGAGCACAGTGGTCTCCATAATCCTTAAATGGAAGACGTTTGGGACAACCAGAACCCTTCCTAGAGCTGGCCGTCTGGCCAAACTGAACAATCGGGGTAGAAGAGCCTTGGTGAGAGAGGTAAAGCAGAACCCAAAGATCACTGTGGCTGAGCTCCAGAGATACGTTTGGGTGATGGGAGAAAGTTGTAGAAAGTCAACCATCACTGCAGCCCTCCACCAGTCGGGGCTTTATGGCAGAGTGGCCCGACGGAAGCCTCTCCTCAGTGCAAGACTCATGAAAGCCCACATGGAGTTGGCTAAAAAAAATAAAAAACACCTGAAGGACTCCAAGATGGTGAGAAATAAGATTTTGTGGTCTGATGAGACCAAGATAGAACTTTTTGGCCTTAATTCTAAGCGGTATGTGTGGAGAAAACCAGGCACTGCTCATCAGCTGTCCAATACAGTCCCAACAGTGAAGCATGGTGGTGGCAGCATCAGGCTGTGGGGGCGTTTTTCAGCTGCAGGGACAGGGCGACTGGTTGCAATCGAAGGAAAGATGAATGCGGCCAAGTACAGGGATATCCTGGACGAAAACCTTCTCCAGAGTGCTCAGGACCTCAGACTGGGCCGAAGGTTCACCTTCCAACAAGACAATGACCCTAAGCACACAACTAAAATAATGGAGTGGCTTCACAACAACAGCCAGAGCCCTGACTTAAACCCAATTGAGCATCTCTGGAGAGACCTGAAAATGGCTGTTCACCAACGTTCACCATCCAACCTGACAGAACTGGAGAGGATCTGCAAGGAGGAATGGCAGAGGATCCCCAAAGGATCCCCAACGGAGGAGGTGTAAAAAACTTGTTGCATCATTCCCAAAAAGATTCATGGCTGTATTGGCTCAAAAGGTGCTTCTACTAAATACTGAGCAAAGGGTCTGAATACTTTTTTTAATAAATCTGCAAAAATGTCAACAATTCTGTGTTTTTCTGTCAATACGGGGTGCTGTGTGTACATTAATGAGAAAAAATGAACTTAACTGATTTTAGCAAATGGCTGCAATATAACAGAGTGAAAAAGTGTAAAGGGTCTGAATACTTTCCATACTCACTGCATATTGCTGAAGTAAATGATAAATGGTAATACTGAAACCAAATCATAAGGCTGAATTATTCTAAAAGGAATATATGGCATTATTACATTGTCAGCGAGAGCATTTTGAATTTACATTACTGCTATTTGTTTCCAATTTTAAAACCGTTCCACTTTGGCATAGAAAGAGGACAAACTGAGATCTGTCCTGTACAATGGAACAACAAATTACCACCAGTAGCGCCTCTTGTCGTAGCTCTGTGTGGACAGTTAGATCACCAAAGTCGGACATTTTGAACCTCTGCAAAGATGGCGAGGGGAAGATGAGTCTCGGTTCGGACTTTCTCAGTTTTGTGTTGGTGAAAATGGCCGTAAAGTGAATTAGACTGAAGTGATGTGAGTCGATCTGGTCACTAAAAGCTTTTCGACATTTCCTCTGCTCAAAATGGAGAGTGGATTTTAACAGGAGCACACAATGTAAACACAGCCAGTTTATTCACCGGAGGTTAGTACTCAGTTACTTTCTGGCGTACTTTTACTCCTACTTGAGTAATATTTTTATTGAAGTAACAGTAAAAGTTCCCACTGTGCGTGACAAAAACTTCCAGTTACAATATGAAGTGATTTGCACGTTTATGTTCCTTGTACCGCTCCTTCATGATGTCGTTTCTCTCATTTTTTGTTTGTGCTTTGAAAATACCAGATTCGTTTTGTTGTTCAAATCACGTTAACTTCAAATTATTAGTTACTCTTTATTTTATTTTATTGTTTTTAGTGTTGTTGTTTTTTTTTTCTCCTGGAATTAATGAAAAAATAAATGGAAAATTTACTTCTGAAACCAGGAGTTCTGTGTATGTCATAAACTTAACCAAAAAAAAAAAAAAAAAAATGAGAAGATTTCTTTTTTATGTTGATGATCTAATTTCTACTTAAAGGTGCATTGTGTAACTTTTCTGGTGGAGGGCTCGTCAAATGCTTTTGTCCATGGAGATGTTATTGCTTTGTCTGGAATGTTTCACAGTATGGCATTAAACCTTTCTATCTACATGGAGACCAAACCAGAACAAGTTACAGGTCAGATCTGTGGAGAGGCAACCCCGCTCACAGTCAGAATGTCTGTTTTTTGAGGTATTTTTGAGCTATAAAACCAACTGTAATTGAATAAAAGTAAAGTAGAGCTGTTTAATGTCATACTGTGGAACATTCTAAGCAGAGCAATGACATCTCCATAGAAACCAGCAGGCGATGTACCCCCAATGAAAAAGTTGCATAGTGCACTTTTAAGTTGGTGGGATAATACTTGCTGTAAATATAAATTATAATTTTACACAAATTAAGAAGCAATTTGTGAAGAAATTTTGAAAAATTTGTTGAAAATGACAGGAAGAGAGTGCTAAAACATGGATGACATCACACTGGGGAGAATTCTATCCTTTTTTTCAACAAAATAAAGGTGTAATAATTTGACAAATAATAATTTCTGTGTACATTAGAGGAATTTTGGCCCAGTGTACAATAGCTAGATAACAGATTTCCTTAGTGTGATAAAATTTTATACATAAAAATATTGCCAAACAGGGAAAAAAATGTTCAAATTTTTAGCGAAATCTTGAAAATAATGATCTTAAAGGTGCATTGTGTAACTTTTTTCCAATAGAAAGGTTACACAATGCACCTTTAAGAGTGTTTAACAAAATGAGTGGTCCAAGCTGTCATGGGCACTTTCAGGACTTGTTTCTGAGTTGTGTAGTTGAGCGTTTGTGTGCACTTTGAGCCCGTACACTCTCTGTTGGAGTGTTTGTTGACAGTGTGTGACGCTGGTGCTAAAACACTTTTATGACTTAAGCTCGTAAAAGAACAACAGAGCTAAAGTGGCTCTTATCGTTCAATACAGCTTTAAGTGCACCACCGTTTGATTTCACAACCTTTGTTGACAGCTCCAAACGTTTTTTTGTTTTATCTATATGATGTAATTCTTTGTAATGCTTTTGTAAAGAAACTTGCAAAATGTATTTACACAGAGAGATATCAGTCTGGTCCCACGGGCTCCATGGAGTTCAGTAGTGACCGTCTATGGTCCCCGAAGTCAATTTTTCATTCATTTTTCCCATAGACTTTTTTAAAAATGTAAAAGTTCAAAGACATCACAGAGGTTAACCTGTGATTCGTGAACTAATATCCATAACACAGTTGGTCTAAGTCCAAAAAGCACATTTAAAACAAAAGATTCAGAGAAATGCTTTAACATCTTATCAGTTGTTTAAGCTTATCAGTTGTTAAAGCATTTCTTTAACAACTGCTCCATTACGTCCATTACGTCTTGAGTTCAACCAAAACTGATCATCCAATCAGATTCATTTATTTCAGTGACAAATGTTAAATGAAGGATCTCATTGGTCATTTATGATTTACAAACTAAATGACACACTCTCCTCAGATGAACAGACTTTAGTGCTTCGCTCTTTGACTCGGCAGAAATCTGCAGTGTTTTTCAGTCCACTGTGTGTTTTTTTTTCTTCTTTTTTACTCGTGAGCAGCCATTATGTGTGTTTAAGATGCCGAAATCTCCACCTGGATCGATCATGAGAGCAGGCGGCTGCAGCCGAGGGGACGAGGAAAAGGCTCAAATCAGCTCAAATCAGCTTGGACCATAGACTCTATATTTGACTGTATATATGACTGTATATAACTGGATATATGACTGTATATAACTTGATATAACTATGTATGACATCTACCTATCATCACTATCATCTGTGTGTGCGCTGGAGCCAGACCAGGACTATTCAATGTGGGGCCCGCGGGCTAAAACAGGCCCTCCAAATGATCTTATCCGGCCCGCAGACCATCTCCCAAGTGTTAAAAAGTGTGTCTCTTGTTTACTGGTTTAGACCTGGTTTAGACCTGGTTGGGTTAGACCTGGTTGGTTTTTAACCTGGTTTAGACCTGGTTGGTTTAGACCTAGTTTAGACTTGGTTTAGACCTGGTTTAGACCTGTTTAGACCTGTTGGTTTAGACCTGGTTGGTTTAGCTCTGGTTGGTTTGGACCTGGTTTAGTTCTGGTTGGTTTAGACCTGGTTTAGACCTGGTTGGTTTAGACCTGGTTGGTTTAGTTCTGGTTGGTTTAGACCTGGTTGGTTTAGACCTGGTTTAGTTCTGGTTGGTTTAGACCTGGTTTAGACCTGGTTGGTTTAGTTTTGGTTGGTTTAGACCTGGTTTAGACCTGGTTGGTTTAGTTTTGGTTGGTTTAGACCTGGTTGGTTTAGACCTGGTTTAGACCTGGATGATTTAGACCTGGTTTAGACCTGGTTGGTTTGGACCTGGTTTATTCTGGGTTAATTCTGGTTAAGTCCTAAACTCTCGTTTAGTTAATTACTGTATTGACCATGGACTGTATATATAAATGGACATAGCTAACCCGCTAGCCACCGTGTTCCAAATAGGAAGTGGACATGGGCGCGCTTCTGGCTCCATCGACTCCAGTTCACTTTACATTGAAAAACTGTCCACCCTCTTTCTGTAACTGCTGCTGTGAGCCTCGTCATTTTGGTCTTAAAATGTTCATCTTAACCCACCCTACATGATCCTGGGATTTTTATTTCACTATTTTGTCTATAAATCCATTTTTATTCCTACTATGGAACTCGGCTCCAAATTCGAGCCTCGATGAGCTTCATTTGACTGAAAGTTACACAGTGCACCTTTATTTACTCAAGTAAATTACAACAGAAGCAGATTAGATTACTTTTAAAGGTCCTATATTACACAAAATACTCTTTAAGCCATGTTAGAATGTTGTTACCTCCTCCTCAAAAAAAAGGCATTTGACAGACCCTCCTCGAGAAAATTACACAATGCATCTTTAAATGATATCCAGAACTGTAAAAATCATTATAAACATTTTTCTCCCTCTTCTTTTTCCAATTGATATTTTGGCCCTGGTTATCTTGGTGTTAGTGTTGAGTTGAGGTGCAGGCTGGTTCATGGTTTAAATCCTTCGCAAAAGTGTGTCAATCCTCTTAAATGCCAGATCAGCTCTGAGCCACGGCGCACTGTGAAAAGTTACCAACAGCAACCACAACCGGATTAAAGAGACAGTACACAAATATAAGCCCCCAGACAGAGGAGGGGTAGGTACATTTACTTGAGTAGCTTTTTGTTCTAATGTTGTTTCCTCATCACAAACACACCTGGAGTTGTGTTTTTTTTTCATTCACACATGTTTAACACACAAACCCTGCAGATTTAGGCTGAGCTCTTCTCCCTAAAACTGACACTGTGTTCCACCTTGTGATGTCATGTGGTGATACAGGAACAGCTCCGCTGTGTTTTTAAACTCCACACACCTTCACTGGAATCATTTGGATGTTTTCAGCCCTGGAATTGCTAATCTCTATTAATTAATTAATCATTGCATTTATATAGCGCCTTTCAAGACACCCAAAGCACTTTACAGTTCATTGTTCATTTACTCCACACTTGGTGATGGTAAGCTACTATTGTAGCCACAGCTGCCCTGGGGCAGACTGACGGAAGCGATGCCAATCTGTGCCATCAGCCCCTCCGACCACCACCACCATCATTCACTCCACTTTCATACTAGGCAATGTGGGTGAAGTGTCTTGCCTAAGGACACAACGACACTTTCTGCTACTGGTGCCCCACTGTGCACCTGATTTTCCCAGCGTCTCCCATCCAAGTACCAACCAGGCCCGGCCCTGCTGAGCTTCTGAGATCTAACGGGATCAGGCTTTGACAAACTGGCCAGCTATTGAACTAAAGGTAAAAGGAGTTACCACTACATGACATCACAAGGTGGAACAGAGCATTTTGAGCTTTGGAGATGTAGACGGACAGGTTTCTCCGTATGTGAATGAAACAAAACACAACTTTTTTTTTTTTTTTAGATCATTATTGCAATTTAAAATGTTCTAATGTTGTCATGATACTAAAATTTCAAACTCGATTTTGATACTAAGGAATACTGTAGACTCGATACTCAATACCAATATAAGATGACAATAATAAAAAACACTCTTTATTTAAACAATAACAATACAAAGGAATGTGATTTTCAACATTAAATCATAGTACTTTCTTTTCTATTCCCATGTGGTTTTATATCTGTGTACTCCCTCAGTGGTCCTGTAGGTTCCATAGTGGTCCATGGGTGTATACTAGTCTATGTGCTCTTACACTTGTTCTGATACAACTCAACATCATTATA
Organism: Taenioides sp. WSHXM2023; assembly: GCA_029959045.1. Lineage (NCBI taxonomy): Eukaryota > Metazoa > Chordata > Actinopteri > Gobiiformes > Gobiidae > Taenioides > Taenioides sp. WSHXM2023. The sequence goes on from CM057099.1 coordinate 27,336,344, forward strand.
AAGACATTCAGGAAAGCTTAATTTCTGTCCTGTCAATGGGTATAGTTAGAATCGGCACTTGCTCAAATGAGGATCTAGTTTCGATATGAGTTTTAATATCGATTAGTGTCAGATTTTGGAAATTTCTGACATCCCAAAATGCTCAAAATACAACATAATGATCCACGGGAATCATAGATAATATATGTAGAGCAGACAGAAGAAAAAATAAGTGTTCTTTTTTTAGAAGTCGCCAAATGTGCATTGTCTGTAACCACCATTTCCTGGACGTATTTGAAGTGGTGGCTGTGGTCAGGTCTAATGCCCGTACACAGGCGTTCTGGTGGGATCTCTGCAGGTCTCTGGGGACACCATAATGGGGCACTTTACTCAAACAGGAGGAGACAGACTGACTGACTGACCTAACAGCGCCGCGGTCTCAGGGAAGGGCATCTGACTGAAAAGTGACCAGTCGCCATTATGATTCGGCATTAGGGATGATCTTCTGTGTGAGTTGTGTTCATGTCGAATTGCAACATCGGAGAGTTCCTAGAGTTTAAAGGTTCTTCTATATTACGCAAAATGGACTCTTGTGAGCTTTTAGCCGTGTTACAATGTTGTTACTTCATCAAAAACAGACCTGAAGTTGTGTTTTGTTTCAGTCACATTAGTCTGTCTTCATCTCCAAATCTCAAAATGTTCTTCGTGATGTCATGAAGCGGTAGTTTTCACGTTAACAGCTACTTTTTCCCTTTAGTTCAGGAGAGATCGTGATTCCAGGACTGAAATGATTCTAGTGAAGGTGCATGGAGTCTAAAAACAAACTGAAGCTCTTCCTGTATCACCACATGACATCATAAGGTGGAACGGAGTGTTTTCCGTTTGAGAGAAGAACTCATTGTAGAAGTATTGGTGATGGGTTCTTTGGTTTGTGACGAGGATCCCAAACAAATAATGAGAAGGTTCAAGATTTCTTTCCAAAACAGTGAGTCTCCCGTAGTTATATAAGCCCCGCCCTCTATCTGAAAACATGACATCATCAATATGCTACAACCTATCCATGGGTTTCAGAGTGATACACAATGAAGACAGTTGCCATAGAGATGAAGAATTTAAAACAAGATCTTCAGAATAGGAAAAAGTCCTCAAAATGGCGCTGCATCTTTAATTATGACATCACTGAATTCCACAAATGAACACAAGCCATATCATAACATTAGTCCATAGTTGTGTTGGTGTATGGAGTTTATTTTGCAGTTTGCGTTAGGGCTCCAGGATTACACAAAGGCTGCAATTTTTCTAGGACCATAATTTCCTCCACAAACAATTCTCAATTCTTCTGGAAAAGTTTAAAGGGCCCATGTCACACTATCTTCTGATCTATGTTCTAATGTTGTTTCCTCATCACAAACAGACCTGGAGTTGTGTTTTGTCTCATTCGCACATGTTTAACACACAAACCCTGCATATCTAGGCCGAGTTCTTCTCTCAAACTGAAAACACTCTGTTCCACCTTGTGGTGTCATGTGGTAATACAGGAAGTGCGCTACTGTGTTTTTAAACTCTATACACCTTCACTAGAATCATTTGGATGATTTCAGCCCCAGAATTGCCAATCTCTACGGAACAAAAGGTTAAAAGGAGCTGTTAAAGTGAAAACTACCGCTTCATGACATCACAAGGTGGAACAGAGCATTTTGAGCTTTGGAGATGTAGACAGAGTAATAATAAAGGATTACGCAAACACGTGAATGAACCAAAACACAACTCCAGGTCAGTTTTTGAGGAGGTAACAACATTATAACACAACTTAAAGCTCACAAGTCAATTTAGAGTAATATAGGAGCTTTGAAATACGAACGCTGAACCAAATCTTTTTATTGAAAGACAAATCGCAAATCTTATCACAAAGCTTGCCAGAAAAATTGCAAATCGATTTTTTACCCTGCCCTAATTTGCATTAAAAACAAAATCTTTCTTCCAGAGTTCAACAAACGTCAACAAACGTTTTGGCGTTAGTATGTTTTAGCGTCAGCATGTTGGCGTTGTCAGGGCACGTCGCACTCGATGTACGGTATATCTACATATCTCCTGTCCACCTCCACCCACTGCTGCACCGCCCGGCTCACGATCTCCTCCGACAGTCTCTGAGCGAAGTCCAGCAACGCCGGACTCACGGGAGGGAGGACATCTTGGGACTGCTGATCCGAAGGCACCAGGTAGACCTTCTCCCCTCGTCCTCCTCCTTTTCCTCCTCGATAACCACGCCCCTTCTCTGTGGAGTTTGCATTTTGGTCGCGCTTTTTGGACTTGACGCACCCCATCGTTCTGAACAGTCTGTACATCTAGACTAGCGCTAGTACTTCATAGGTGCATTGTCATGGCAACGATACAAAAATGAACCCAAGTTTGTCAGAAATGCATAGGAAAATCAAGATAAATATTAGACTTCAGTTAATGACATTAAAATTGTAAATAAAATAAAATTACTCTATAGAAGTAAAGTAAAGAGTAGCTATAGGGCGTATCATTAGCATTAGCAATGAAAATGGCTTAAAATTCAAAATATATGAGGAAGTCGAGATAAATATTAAGGTGCTGAGTTAACTGAAATTAAATTATGAATAAAATGATCTATTAAATATCTATGTATCAGAAGAGTAATGTAGTTTATAGCGCTAAAATTTCAACGATTTAAAAATACTTATGTCGTGATTTTGGCAATTAAAAAATATTGAGTTTGGCGGTAAAAGAAATGCTGCTAACAAGACTACGACTTATTAAAACAATATAGTTATAGGGCGATATGTATTTATATGATTAAAGAAGTATATTGTTTTTAAGTTGAGTTTATGGAATTGTTTTAAGTTTAGAAAAGTGGGCTATTACGGAATATTTTCAAACATGTAATTTTGAATTTTTTTAACCTAATTTTGAAGGTTCAGGTTCATAGCTTCAAATTTTAAGTGTTACAAATTTTGATGTGGTAAAAATATAGTTTTAGCTTTGAGTTGATAAAATTTGACAGAAAAAAAAAGTCTACAAATATTTGGAAGACAAACCAAAAATAGTTATGGGGTTGCCAGAAAATTAAATTATTTGGTTAGTTTAGTACATTATTGTATGTATTAACTGCTATTGCCGTGAGAAGGATGCTAGCAGGACTATTCAAAATGGCTACGTTTCAACAGAGTAAAGCTTGAAAAAAAAAAAAAAAAAAAAAACAACATAAAAATTCAACAAATAAAGTTACACAAATCCGGAAGACAATATTGAAAAAGCCTATTGAAAAAAATTGTGCCAAACAAAAAGATTAAAGAATTGGTAGACGTTTCCCGCTCAAACCGACTCCGCCATCTTGAATACAAAAATATAAAGTAGTTCCGAAGTTAAACACGCATTTCCTCTTCTTTGTCCTTCGTTTTGGCGTATCATCCACTCTCTTCCCTTGTATCCGTGTTAACAGTTGAAAATTATGTCATATTATTCCTTATAAGGCGGCTGGTTGGAGTCAAATTCCCATCGTGTAGAACTTGAACAATCCTGGAAGACTTCAGCTTTCTTCATTGCAGATTCAGAACTGGCAACTGCAAAGAAACATGAAAAAAAAAAAAAAGTATTAGAACGATTAAAGAGCCTGTACCATAGACTGTATAAAGATGTTCGGCTCCAGTCAAAAGAAGCTCACCGAGGCTAGCAGTTATAGGAGCGAATTTGGTGCCAGTTCCATATTAGGAATTGATTTACAAACAAAATAGTGAAATAAAAACACCAGCGACAATGTTTCAATGTAAAGTGAATTGAGGCCAGAGTCGATGGAGCCAGAAGCGCCCATGTTCACTTCCTGTTTGGAATGCGGCGGCTAGCAGGTTAGCTATGTCCATATATATGTATAGTCAGAAAATTTTGACGGTAAAATACAATACAATATGCATTTTACATAGCATTTTCTAATAGCTAATACAGAAGCTACTCGTCGCCTTTTTTCATCCAATCAGACGGATTGTTACTAAGAATCATGGGAGACCAATGGCTTAACACTATTCCAGATTATAATGGGACTTTCGGCTCTTTCATGGGATCCGAATCTTTTGAATCAGTTCATTTAAAAGACCAGCTCTTTTACTATTTATACGACAGTTTACCCTTTGAAATTATGAAAATCTAAATGGCTTAAATCGGAAAATCAGGAATTATTTTTTGTTTTTTTTGACATTTTAATTTCATAATGCCACTGTTGTCGTTATAAAAATAAAATCTTCCATTACCAAATAAAACTTTCAAAAAGAGCTTATAAAATAAAATAAAATAAAATAAAATAAAATAAAATAAAATAAAAAATTCTAACAGGAATATTCCGTGACTTATGGTTATTTTTTGAGCTCATTCACCTTGGTGCAACACTTGAACCTCGTATACAGACAGGTCTATGGTTTTAGCAGAATAGAGAGAGAAAAATGTTCTGAAGTGTTCTGATGTTGATTCTGTTTTGATAAAAGGTGATAAAAAGTAGCTGTGAACTTGAAACTACCGCTTCATGACATCACAAGGTGGAACGGAGCATTTTGAGCTTTGGAGATGTAGACAGACTAATAATAAAGGGTTACTCAAACATGTGAGTGAAACAAAACACAACTCCAGGTCTGTTTTTGAGGAGGTAACGACATTCTAACATGGCTTAAAGCTCACAAGAGTTTATTTTGTGCAATATGGAACCTTTAAGACACTGACAGTTGATTATAGTAGCCTACAGAGCACAGGATGCATACACTTCCTTTAATTACACTAATAGTTTTGACCAGCTCATTTTTATTTCATTATTTTTTGCTTAATTATGTTGTAATGGGTTGTGAAAATTCTACGTTCTCATCTACTTTGATATGAAATAAAGAATAAATCAAAACTAGAAAAAAATAAAATAACAATTCAGAGTCACTTTGAAAGGTGCACTGCGTAACATTTCTAGTGGAGGGTCCGTCAGCTGTTTGTCTCCATGGAGATGTTATTGCTTTGTCTAGAATGTTCCACAGTTTAATTCTATACACCTGTCTATCGCGAGGGAGACAAGCAGGTTACAGCACTACGCTACATTACAGTTCAGATCTGTGGAGAGGCGCCCCTATTCACAGAAGGAATTATTGTATTTTTGAGCAACAGAAACACCATTAATGAATAAATACTTTATGTTTATGTCATGGAACATTCTGGACAAAGCAATAACATCCCCATGGAAACAAGTAAGTAGCGGAAAAGTTGCGCAGTGCTTCTTTAACTAATACAGATTCTCATTTCTCACAGTGAAGCCCGTCCCTGCCGTTCTATCGTCAGGGGAGAAACCTCTGTGTGAATTATACTGTCACGATGTAGGTCAAGTTTATTTATTATAGTTCATTTATACCCACAACCCCCAACCGAGAGCAGGAGACAGGCTAACCACTCTGCCACAGTAACGCAGGGACATCAGGAGACAGGAGCAGACAGGAGCAGGCAGGAGCAGAGGGGAGGTGGTTAGACAGACAGATTCTAATGTTGTTACCTCATCAAAAACATGCCTATATCCTTTATTATCAGTTTGTCTACATCTCCAAACCTCTAAACGCTCTGTTCCACCTTGTGATGTCATGAAGCTGTAGTTTTTAAGTTAACAGCTCCTTTTACCTTGTTTAGTACAGTAGAGATTGGCAATCCCTGGGATCAAATTATCCAAATGATTCTAGTGAAAAGGGAATGGAGTTTAAAAACGCAGTGGAGCACTTCCTGTATTACTGCATGACATCACAAGGTGGAGCAGAGTGTTTTCAGTTTGAAAGAACTAACCTAAGTAGCCTAAATATGTTTGTGATGGAAACAGGAAGCAGTGTAATATGGGTCCATTAAATGAAATCAGTTGTTTGCATGTTCTCCCTGTGTCACTGTGGCAGAGTGGCTATCCTGTCCCCTCCTCTCAGTAAGGAGGTTGCGGGTTAGATTTTGTCTACAGAGTGAAAAAATCCTAATTTTGAATCTGCCCTGGTTTAGTTTTGGTTTATTTTTTAACATTTGATCTGTCATTGTTCCTATTTGCTTCTTCTTCGCTCGCCCCACACAGGGTCATTGGCCTTAGACATGACCAAACTCGGCGCATATGGCACTGACAATCGTATTTACGTTACCTACTTACCAAAGTGCGCGAAGGTCACATCCATACCGCCGTAACATAATCCACGCACGAATAAAACCAAGGTCGTCCATGTGGATAATAATATATTCCTTCATCTAACGCACGTTTTTCCCTCTTTACGTCGTGAAGCAAAACTTTATAACGTCCAATTCGGAATGCGTCCCACGACCAAAGCCCTCGCGATTCAAGTTCCCGTGTCCCTTTCTCTCTCTCTTTTTTTTTTTTTTTTTTTTTTTTGGCGAGATTCCTCAATGATAAACCGCTCCAACGTGAGCCAAGAGCGAAATGATGCGCGTCCCGAGTATTAAAGCGACAGAGCGGGTACATCCAGGACGCATTGGCGTGTCGTTTACGCACGGAGACGCAGGTGGAGAGGTGAAGCGGTCAGGGCGGGCTCCCGCGCTCCAATCCCGAGTCTGAGGCGCGTGTGGGGGGTAAAACATAGTCCAGACGCCGCCACTGAGACGATCCAAGCGAGTCTGGAAACATGCTGTCCGCTGTGTGACAGTGCCACCTGCCGGTCAAGTACGAGAACTGTTGGAGCATCCGAGTTTTGTTGTTATTTAAAGTGCATATAGCGGCTTACTTCTCATTTCACTAAAACATAAAATAATACAATTTAAATACAATAAAAATAAATAAATAAATAAATAAATAAATAAATAAAAATGCTAGAATATTCTTACCTGTATTATGTTTTGTTTAATTCACACATGTTTAAGTAACTTACATTTTATTATTATTTTATTATTTTATTTTATTATTATTTTATTTTTTTTATTATTTTATTATTTTATTACTGTCTACATTTTATTATTTTATTATTATTTATTAGTCTGTCTACATCTCCAAAGGTCAAAATGCTCTGTTCCACCTTGTGACGTCATGAAGGGGTAGTTTTCATAACAGCTCCCTTTTACCTTGTTTTGTTCAGAAGAGATTGGCAACCCCAGGGCTCAAATTATCGAAATGATTCTAGCGTCTAGTGTTTGGCGTGTGGAGTTTAAAAACACAGTGACGCATTTCCTGTTTACCACATGACATCACAAGGTGGAACAGAGTGTTTTCTGTTTGAGAGAAGAACTCCAGGTGTGTTTGTGGTGAGGAAACAACATTATCACATCAGAAAATTGTGTATTATAGTCCCTTTAAGATTTTAGTACAAATTAAAAATCTTACCCTATTTTTGTTGTTAGTTTTAATTAACAAAGTTTATCATTTTGTTCCTGGTTGGACATGGGCAGCAGGTAATTGTAAAACTGTTACCTATATCAACCATACTATAAACTATCCCACCAAACCAAGTCAGAAACACATGAAAACATCAGGCAGGCACTATAAAATGACTTAAAGCAGGGGCCTGAGCTTCATTTGGAAGAACTGCCAATGGAATGAGTCCAGTTCTGTTTCCATTTCCTTGTTGTGCTGTGGTTTCAAAGAGGAGACATCTTCAAGCCATTTGAACGCACACAAACATAGAAGAGAGGCAGGTAGTGCTCGGTAACATTACCTGACCTCATACTTTTACTACTCCTTGAGTGATATATTGTGCATTTTTAAAAAGTGACTACAATCAGATCGAAACCTGTGTCTCCAAAGTCTTAAGATGCAGATACACATACAAGTTTGTCTCATTCCCAGTATATGGAAGTCATGCCATTTTTTCTGTCACTTTGTACTTCTATTAGTTTAAGTAATGTCACTCTTAAAAGTTTTTGTTGTAGGTATATGAACCTCTGTGTGTAGTCTGCTTCATTGGGATACAAAGTGTTTCTCATAATAAACAGATTATGTGTAAACACGTGGTCTTCTTCCATCAAACACTCAAAAATGACTCGTTTGGTGTCATCGCATCTTCAACACGCGCTCCTTTGACGCGATGTACCTCACCGTGCCACTGGAGGGCGCCATGTCTTCACACACAAACCTGAGTGAACTCCAGTGAACCGTGAGCAGGTTGAGCTCTAGGAGCGCTAGTTTGCATCAAGCACCTGCAGCAACGGGACCGGACTACGGGCACAGGCCCGGGCCGCGCGCACAAGACTAGGCCGCGTGCACAGAACCAGGCCAGGCTCGTGTCCGCGGCTGAAAGTGCTTTATCCAAACCAATTTTGTTTTGGCACGGAGTTTGAAATAGTGCCAAGAGTGTTCAGTTGAAGCACACGTGACAGCCTGACCTCTGCATAGGTCTGCTTTATGAATGTCAGTGTTATTATTATTCCCAGGGAACAAAATCGAGTCATACGAAATTAAAGTATCATAAATTTGTCTGGCGTGATTTTAGTTGAGCCCAGCGCGTGCTGAGCACTTGTTGTGCACGCACACGGCTCACGCGCTCACAGTCCCATTGGACAAAAAAGTGTTGGTGACTGTCGGTCCGGAGTTGTTGCTGTCCAGCCAATCAAAGTTTCAGACGACACGAAGCGGTTGAAGTTTCGGTATAAAAGGCGCGCGCAAATGAAGCGTGATGCGACATTTCTCCGTTTCCTCGGTCCAACAGAGAGATGCGCGTGTCGGAGCTGGCGCTGTGCGTGAGTGTGCTCGTGGCTGTGGGGCCGCTGGTGCTCGGTGAACCGGAGCCTGTCCCGGAGGAGGCGGACCGGCCGTGCTCCAGCTGCGAGGCCCGGCAGCACATCCGCACTCTGCGGCTGAACGCGATCAAGACGCAGATCCTGAGCAAACTGCGCATGAAGCACGCGCCGAACATCAGCCGCGACACGGTGCGCGCACTGCTGCCGCGAGCGCCGCCGCTGCAGCAGCTGCTGGACCAGTACGACATGCTCGGGGACGACAACCGGGACCCGGCGCTGCACGAGGACGACGAGCACGCGACCACCGACACCATCATGTTCATGGCCACGGAGCGTAAGTGTTGCACGGCTTTTACGCACGGCTTTTACGCACCGAAAAGTCCTGTTTAGAATAAACTCCACTGCACGGACAATGCATCATTTCATCTGAATCAGCTTCGCTCCCCAGAAGGCTGTTTCGTGGTATAGTCTCTGTGTCATGTGTTCTATGTGATGTGCTGTGCTGAGTATTTAGGCTTTACAAAACTTTACTTCAGAACCCTTTTACTACATAAGCAAACGCGTCAGGCCGCTGATTCATTTTTTTATGTAGACTTTAATTTGTTCTTTTATGTAGGCTTAGTGCACCGCATAGGTTTATTTATGTTTATATATATATAGGCTATATATTGCTTTAATAAATTATTACTTTGAATTTGAACTATTTTGAACTGATTAATTAGGATTAATTAGGCTACAAATAACAAGAATAATATCATGTTGTTTTACTGAAAACTAAATAGAAAGCCGTATCTCGGTAAATGAACTGTTTCATTATTGTTGTGCGCTCTGTTCCGGTGCTAAGCTGTACACTGCACGTGCGTGTGGATAGAATAACACTTATGACTCACGCGCTTTCATGGAAATTAATTTAATGCCAAACTGAGATTAGAATGTTAGAATGTAAATGTGCTTGGCTCTGGCTCCATGACGTTAATATGAGTAAAATAGCATTACCCTTCTCCGCTCTCTCCTCTCCCCTCGCCCCCTCTCCTCACAGCGGACCCGCGGGTGCAGGTCGAGGGTCGGCCGCAGTGTTGTCTCTTCTCCTTCGGGCAAAGGCTTCAGTCCAGTCGCGTGCTGCGCGCACAGCTGTGGGTTCACCTGCGCCAGTCCCCGGAACCCACCACGGTGTTCTTACAGATCTCGCGCCTGGCTCCGGGACATGCGGGCGGGAGACACATCCGGATCCGCTCTCTGAAGATCGACGTGACGGCGGCCGTGAGTTCGTGGCAGAGCATCGACGTGAAGCAGGTGCTGAGCGTGTGGCTGCGGCAGCCCGAAACCAACTGGGGTATCGAGGTGCGCGCTCTCGACTCCAGAGGCCGCGACCTGGCCGTGACCACCGCTGCTCCCGGGGACGAGGGGCTGGTGAGGCGCTGCTCTCAATACATACTTTAGAGGTTTAGCTGTGGGCTAGTGGAGGCATGGATCTGTTCAAAGTATCAAGAGTGTAGATTTTAGGACTATAAGCTACAGCAGTCACTGCTAGTGCGCAACAAACACCACAGCTGCCCTGGGACAGACAAACAAACACGGCTGTCATTCTGTGCCTGTGGAGTCTCCAGCGGCTGTCCATATTACACTGAGGTGGCACCAGGCCAGCCCGTCTCTAAGGGAATGACACTTAGATTACATATTTGAGTGAATAAATGCAGCACGTATGTCAGTGGTTATTTATCTCCATGATTCTGCCTCAGCCACTGTGTGTAAACACCTAAACAGTCATACATCAGATACACTACAGTATACTAGTACAGTGAGCTGCAAAGGCACATGAGAGAAGTGTCTTGCTCAAAGACTTTAAGCAGTGCAGTAATGGGATTGAACTGCCAGCCCGGTCAGGCCATGTGTGGCTCTCAGTTTTAGACACAGGACATTTGAGTGTAGAGCTCCTCACAGAGGCACTGGGCCAGGGCCAGACTTGTACATGTGAAGGACTGGGTGTTTTGGTCCTGTTTCCATGAAAACCTCTGTGTGCTGTGCCCAGTGCTCAGTCAGCAGCTTTTCTCCATTCAAGCTCAAGACTTCAGTGAACTGTGCTAATCAACACTTCACCTGCACATTCCTGTGAGTCACATCCACTTCACTATCAATGACACAACACAGCCACAGCAGCACGGCGCCACCAACTGTTTCATAACATTACTGACATGTATGAAAACTGCTGCCAGAGGTGGTGTAACAACTGCAGCGAGAAACACTTTGAGCTTGGATGTGTACTACACATTAGCAGGCTATATTTGTCCAGCAGGGAGTTCTACACTATATGACTGCATTGCTGTTAGAGGGCTATGAGACCAGTCACTGCCTTTCTCTCTCACAGATGCCCTTCCTGGAGGTGCAGATGGCGGAGCCTCCAAAGCGCCAGCGCAGAGACGTGGGGCTGGACTGTGATGTGAACTCCTCTGAGTCGCGCTGCTGCAGATATCCTCTCACCGTCGACTTTGAGGACTTTGGCTACGACTGGATCATCGCCCCCAAACGTTTCAAAGCAAACTACTGCTCAGGCGAGTGCGAGTACATGCATCTGCAGAAGTACCCCCACACCCACCTGGTGAACAATGCCAACCCCCGAGGCACCGCCGGCCCCTGCTGCACGCCCACCAAGATGTCCCCCATCAATATGCTCTACTTCAACCACGAGGAGCAGATCATCTATGGCAAGATCCCGTCCATGGTGGTGGACCGCTGCGGCTGTCTCTGAGACCGCACCGGGACTGACCAAAGATGCGGCAGGTCGGCACCTGCTGACAGTGACCAGAGTTTTTATCAAAGGAAGTTGCACCAGGTTTCCATATTTAGGACAGTTCAACAGGACACTGCAAAATCTGTTGGGGCCAGCACTTAAGATTCAGGTTTACTACAAACTAGTATCACCTCCAGACACAGACGGAATTGGCTTCAATCCAACTCCCATCATCCCCTTTAATCATGCTGATGTCCCCTGGTGGTCACTGTTGGCAGGTGCAGCTGAACCAAAGTGGAGGCAGGAGCCCAGGGCTCAAAGTGAATGTAGGAAAACAAGTGCAGTTTACTGAAGTCTCATTTTCACAGCACCATTCCACTCCAGCTTCAGCGCTTGTGAAAGCTCCTGACTAAAGGGCTAAATCACTGCAGTAGCACCTCTGGGTTAAACACAGCCTAGTTTAGCTTCGCTCTTCTCATCTCTCGGACACCTCGGAGGGACTTGAACTGGCCGCTACACGGCTGTGTGCAGAATGACGCAGTTTGCACTATGGCACGCCAAAGGATTTGGTGGCTAACAGAGTTGTAAAAAGTGATTTTATTGTTTGCTAACTTGTATTATATTCATGTGCCATTATTTCCAGTATAGATGCCTTTCAACGGCACTAAATGTACAAATGACAATCTAGAGTGATGTAAAGCAGCCACTGTATATGTGCAAATAAAATCTCTATAAACAAGCACTGCTTCTGTCATCTGTGGAGCACATGAACAGAATTCATCTGACTGATCAGACTAATCAGGTTTCTCTGAGCCCAGTGCCCTCTCCCCCTCTGCAGCAGCTGGGAATCTTTACAGCTCTGACACATGGACCTGACGCTGATTATGAGCTGCCTGCACCTGTCACTCCTGCACCGGCCTCTCTGCACCTGTCGCTCTGCACCTGTTGCTCCTGCCTCACTGCCTCTGTACCTGCTGCATCTCAACAGCCATCATCAATCACTGGCTGCATTTACACAGGCACACCGAAATCCAATTATTATCTGATTTGTGCACCCTTAGTAATAATCCGATTTCGAGTGTCTCTCTCCTCCCTTCTCTCTCTCTCTTTCTCTCCTCCTTCACCCTCTCTCACTCTGCCTCCTCTCCCCTCCCTCCGTCCCTCCCTCCGTCCCTCCCTCTCCTCACTGCCCCCCTTTCGCCCTGTGCTGTATCTGCTGGCTCACACTGAGAGGATGTGAACTGTTGGCCCTGACAGCGGGAGGAAGATCTGACTTCCGTCCAGTAGAGGGCGCATTGAGACACTTCCTGTCCTGCTGAGAGCTGGAGCACAGGCACAGTTCCCAGAGGCCTCACTGAAACAGAACGACAGAAGCTAGAATAATATTTAGGTATGGCCAGCAGAGGTGTGTAGTACTCAGTTACATTTATTCTCAAGTTACTTTACTTGAGTAACTTCTTAAAGGTCCTACAATTGACGTGAGCATTAAACCATGTTAGAATGTTGTTACCTCCTCATGTAGTGGCATAGTTTTCAAGTTAACAGCTGCTTTTAACTTTAGTTCAGTAGACACTGGCAATTCCAGGGCTTAAATCATCCAAATGATTCTAGTGAAGGTCTGTGGAGTTTAAAAACACAGAGGAGCACTTCCTGTATAACCACATGACATCACAAGGTGGAACAGAGTGTTTTCTGTTTGAGAGAAGAACTCAGCCTAAATATGCAGAGTTTGTGTGTTAAACATGTGAGAATGAAACAAAACACAACTCCAGGTCTGTTTGTGATGAGGAAACGACATTAGAACAGATCAGAAAATATTGTAATATGAGCCCTTTAAAGTAATGTTATTTATCTGTGTACTTTTCTAGCAGAATACTTTTACTCCTACTTGAGAAATATCTTCACAGAAGTAGTAGTACTCTTACTTGAGTAAAAGTTTTGATTCCTCTTCGCACTGTGAGTACAAGTAACGAAAGCTTCATGTTGACAATATGAAATGATTTGAACATTTGTGTCTCGTGCACAGTTCATACTGATAGAATTATTTTTTTCCCACTTCATCCTAAATATTTAATTTAATGTTTTGCTCTTCTGATAAAATTTACTTTAAATTATAAATCAAATTTCGTCCCAAATTTCATCCCAACAGTTACTCTTTATGCAACTCTTCCCTGAGTAGTACTTTTCCCCAAAGTAAGTACTCTTCTCACCCTTGATGGCTAGATAATGATTCCTATAGATTAAGAGTCAACCATTTTGGGAACAAAAATGCTTTTTTGTGACTGTGGTTAGTTTTAGATTCAGTGTTCAGTTCACAGAGCCCATTTTTCTGTGTCTAACCACTGATGATCATTATCAGCCTCTCAAGAGACCTTACAAAAGACATTAGACATATAATGCAAAACCACTCACCCCGGGCTTAAGGCTGGTCACTTCACTCTTTGAATTCTTTTCTGAAGACAGTGACACACATAAGTATCACTGCGTTGTGCAGCCAATGTGACACAAATGAAAGAAAAATCTGAATCTAAGTAACAACCCTGCTTAACTTCTGAGATCAGACCAGTTTTGACTAGGAGGTTTATATTAATATACAGATTATAACGAAGTATCAATTAACCCTCAAAGCCCAATGTGTAACCTTTTTTTTTTTTTTTTTAGTTTTTTCATTTTGGTTATTTATTGCACTGAATTAATTGCATCTCCACAAACCTGACTCTTATTTGACCTGGAGGACCTTCTCCTGCTTGTTTCTATGCAAATGTCGTTCTTTAGGCTCTAATGTTCCACAGTATGGCATCAAATGCACCCATTTCCATGGAGACCGTTCCAAATTGTGGTGTTGAATGCACCTGTAAAGTCTTGGTTGATAATCAAGTATTGCGCTACCTCATTTAACACTATTTGGGGTTGCACAAAATATCCCCAGTTATCCCAAATATTTAATCTGTGTCAATAATAATAATAATAATAATAATAATAATTATTATTATTATTATTATTATTATTATTATTATTATTATATTATATTATTATTATTATTATTATTATTATTATTATTATTATCATAACATCTGCGATATATAGCCAGGACTATTCCACAATTAAACTTGCACTAAACCAGGATGAACCAGAACTAACTCAGAACTATATGATCAGTTTCTCTCACATTTGTACCAAGTTAGTGTTCACACAGGAGTGAGTGCTGAGTGCCGGTGTAGGGGACAGTGAGACAAACAGCCCTGTGTGAGTGTCTTCCTGTCATTGATCTTACAGGAGCAGCTTTGGAGCTCTGGGGGACTCCCCTGACAGCATCAGCACATCTGCACAGAGGGCCACGTGCCAGTGACATTCCTCTGAGCGGAAGAGCCAGGCAGCTGCAGACACAGTTATGACACTGCCCCAGTCACTCACCCAAGTCAGAGCAACCTGCACATCCATCATCCACACACCGCCAATCCACACACCGCCAATCCACATACTGCTAACCATCATCCACACACCGCCAATCCACACACCGCCAATCCACATACTGCTAACCATCATCCACACACCGCCAATCCACATACTGCTAACCATCATCCACACACCGCTAATCCACACACCGCCAATCCACATACCACTAACCATCATCCAGACACCTCCAGCAGTCATCCACACATGACCAACCATCATCTAAATATCACCAATATGCACACCAATAACCATCATCTACACACCGCCAGCCATCATCCATCACCCATCACAGACACAGGAACAAGCATCAAACCAATATGAGGACATCAGAGGAACAATCACTATTTGGCTTGTCACGATTACACATTTTTAAAACAATAAAAACAATAATGTTGAAATGCCGCTGACACAATTATTGTTAATTTTATTTTATATTAAGTTATAACCCAACAGTATTGTTAAAAACAGCTGCAATAAATAAATGAAATGAAGTCACAGAAGTGATTTATTCAACCCTGTACAGCTCAAATCTTAACCTATTCATATTTAGATCACCATATAACCTTTTATTGTTGCTCTATACGCTGACAATGTTTCCATCAGCGTGCATCCCGCTAACGACACTACTGAACATCGCACCAGGTTTGTCAAGTTGTGTATAGCTTTGTATCATGTTTTTGTATATTTATGGCTTGTGGGCTGAGCATTGGACAGAATCTTACAACTAACTGTAAGTGAATTCAAATGAGACCCGGGAAAGATCGTTTAATTACTGAAACATGCATGGATCATATCTAAAACCTCTTCAGGCATGTTTTTGATGAACAATGTTATAACATGGTAGAAAGCTCAAAAGATCAATTCACCATAAAACCCTCTCTTTAAGATTTGAGAGATTTGTCTCCACAGCAGATCGTCAAGTTTGAACCGTTGCTACTATTTCTGTTTTTCACATTTTTGGAGCAGGCATAATCAGGCCTTTAAGACAAATAATGAGGGGGTGAGGGGCAGGTGCCTGCAGTAGGGAGTGTCTTCCTGAGCAGAGATTGTCAAACAGCTCTATAAATATTTTAAACTCTCTTAAAAGCTATTGGACAGGTGACAGAGAGCTCAGAGTATAGCCGCTGCTCACATTTGGGACAGGCTTACAGGGCAGGTTGTGGATCTTGATGCTGTTGAATGTAGTAAAATGATTCCAGTTTTGTTGTCTTAGCATATTAGGCTTTTACAACATAATTTCTTAAAATAGTCCCAGAGCTGCAGTTAAAGTGATGCAGCAGACAGCAGCACATGTGGCTGTGGTCAGGGAGAGGCAGGTGGGAGAGGAATGGGCTTTTCCAGGAGACCCTGAAAACATCTGGAGGAGCAGAAACGTCAAACCATCTGGAGGAGCAGATGTTCAAACCAGGAGGCTGAAGTGTGAGTGTGACAGGCCCCAGAGACCGGCCCCAGGAGGACACCTGTCTATCAATCAATCAATATCATTTTATTTATCCCCGAGGGGAAATTTAGGCACATGAGCAGTAAAATACAATAATAGAAAAGCTCAAACAAAAGTCTCAGCTCAACAGGTCATCAGATCCACAGTCAGGGCAGTTTGAGGGAAGTGGCAGCCCTCAGGACAAAGGTGTCCCTCCTCTGTGTCCTGTAGCATCACAGCAGCCTCCAGGGGGAGCCAGGTAAACTCTGGAGACGCAGGAAAACCTCTCATAAGCCTCTTTGTTTCCTCTAGAACGTCTTCTGCCATATTTCATGTAGAAAGCCTGTTGTATTCTTGTAAAAAGTCTAACATTTCAGTGCAAGCTGGTTATAAAGGAAAAATAAAACTGCTGAAATCACACCATCCAATAGTCTTAACTTCCGTCATTTGAACTGTACAAGCTGCACTTCTTAGGTCAAAAATCCAAATATTAAATACAAAAATGAAGTAAAAAATTAAAAGAGTTTAAAAACTGCACAGTGTGTCAGCCAGTCAGACCAAGTTCCAGGAACCAGACACAAGAACAACACTTACACCTGTCCATCACAAACAAACTCATTTGAAAAACGCAGTGAGCAAATCACAAAGGCTGCATTTTTTTTTAAGTACCATAATTTCCTCTACAAAAACGGCTAAATCTCCTTGTCTTATTCTGCATAAAAACTGCTAACCCTGTTCTGTAATGTCATAGTTTTCACACACACACATAGGTTAGGTTAGTTAAATTGAACATGTGCCACAGTTGCTGAACACTCACGCCTCAAAACAAGGAGGTCACGGGTTGAAATAATTAGGTTTGCACAATTTCAGTCCCGCTAGTCTTGGTCAGGACTACCTTAGCTGGAGGATTTGACCTGCTGTGCATGTTTGGGTTGATGGAGGAAACTGGATTGCCCAGAGGACACAGGGAGAACTTGCAAACACCACACAGAAAGGTCGAACCAGAAACAGCGCTGTGAGGTGAGAGGTGCCTACCACTTCTTCTCTTCTTGCCTCATTCAAGTTTCTCCCATGAACCCAAAACGCGCTGCAGAGACACTGAAGATGGTCAACTGGGTCAAATGCAGAGCACAAAATGTACTTAGTTTGGGGACAACTATGTACAAATCAGAACTCAGAGAAAAACAGCTCTGGAACATTGTGAACTTGTGTGACATTATTGTGAGAGTTTTGGAGTGAACAGAAAACACAGTGTGACCTGCTGCTCAGCTCCTGATTGTCGATGGAGCCCAATGAAAAGTCATAAAGTGGGTGTCGTAGCGGCGAGGGAGCCAGGTTCCTCCTGCTGCTGTCTGCACCTCCAAACTGATTTATCCTTTCCGTCTGCTCGGCGCGTGCTTTTCCGCTCAGGGACCACGGCCTCTTCCGATCCCAGAACCGAGCCTCGCCTTTGGGATAGCCTCTGATTTATGGAGGGATGGATCGCTCCAGTCCAGGTTTGTTTATGGGCTGTTTGTTAGGCACATGGATGCAGACACGTACCCCTGTCCTCCCCAGTGCATTTTTACATCTCACAAATAACACAGGATTTTACAGATTATCATGGTAAAAAAAGAGCTGGACACTGGACGCTGAGTGACATTTATAATGTTGATGATTAGACCTTGGTCCATAAAACGCAGATACTGTCTAGACTTTATTTACACAGAACGGAAAAATCAAGATCACAAAAACATGTTGCTGGCATCACCACCAGTGTTGACATAAATGTGAAACATGGCTCCTGTCGATGAATGATGAGGTCACAAAAGGTTGTCGTTTTGAATATTGATGCATTTGATTCACAGCTGTTCTTTTAGACACTCGAAGAAGCTTTACCTTGTGTTACTCATTCACTTCGCATGTAGTGGCACGAAGCTAATACTACTACAGTCCTGTTCAAGGGGGAATCAACCCCACAACCTTCAGGATGTGGACGAGTGCTCCACCACAGCTTTATACCAAAATGCAGAGGACCGGCCTCATCTCTGAAGGGCACAGCTCAAACTTTTCTGTGAACAGTTGAGGTGATTGAATAAAGCAGCTCTTTGTTAAATAAACTAATAAAATGTAGCACTTCCAGGCTGCAGTTTCCACAGGAGCAGGAGCATAAAGCAGATGAATTATTTAAATACAAATCTGATTGTTCTTAAGTATTGTCATCTGAGAATTATTTTCCATTTCGTATCATGTCCAGTCAAAGAAAACTGCCTTTCTTGCATGTAAATTATATCTGCATTTTGGATAGATTTTCTGTGTTGATGACATAGGCAGAGGGATTCGGTTTTAGAACTCCACCACTTCTTGTATTTTTGTACTTTTCTTCACAACTTGTTTCCACAAACTGCAACCTAATTTATACAAAACTATGATCAATATTCAGCACAGGTACTATCCCACCAAATCAAGTCAGAATTAGAAAAAACATGAAAACCTGTAATTTCAGCAAGTTATGCACAAAATGCTTCCCACTCTTGTTTTTATGTTTGCGTGAGTGCTTTTTAAATGCAAGCAGGTGTCCTTGTTGAGTAGGAACCTCCTCAAAAATACAAAAATAGAGAGAGGAGGGTTTAAATTTAGTCGCGTCGTGTTATTTTGGATTTGATTTGATGACGCTGTTAAAGTCCAGCTCTTTAACTGCTACATTCGAGCTGTAATTTCAAACTGAAACTGTGAATGACGCGGCCTGGGTGGATACTTCCAGAGTCAAGTTGAGCGCCCATATTCCCACCTGAGAGAGAGCGGCTTTAGGCAGGATTGATTTCAAATTCAGGTGTCAGGGGATGAAACAGAGAGCTGCATGCCGACACTGCAAAAACCACAGCATGACGATATTTAGAATCAGGGCACATTTCAGACCAGGACAAACATGGGATCACAATGTTTATTTCGTTTTAAGTGGTTCAGATTAGTTTCAGTTTGAGCTGCAAGATGAATCACAGTTGGGTCAAAATCTCTGAGTCTGAGTGGATGCTAGGGCTGAATGAAAAAATAAAATTGTAATTTTTTCTCCAAAAATTGGATTTTCTATCTCTCCACTAAAAATGCCATAGCGGACGCAATTAGGAAATTGCAAAAGCTGAAATTTTTGAAGTACCATTACTTCCTCCACAAACAACAAAATGTCTTTTTGTTCTTATTCTGCATAAAAACTGCAAACCCTGTAGTTTAGATCTGTTCAAACATGTTCTGAAATGTGATTCTTGTTTTTGTTCTTGTTTGTCAGTTCAGAATTGTCTTTTTGTCAATTCTTCTGTACATTTAAAATGTGAACTTGGAACAGAATCCTGTTATTAAAACAGAAACTGCAAATATAATCGCAATATCAGAAAATGTCCATGGATAGTTTCACTTTGTTTTGTTTTTTGGGTTTACATTTCAAGCAGCGTTGACAGTTTGAACCCTGCTTGAACCAGTGCCTTTTGGAGAAGTGTCCTTGGGCAAGACACTTTGTCCACATTGAATGTGGTGTGTGTGAGTGATGGTGGTGGTCAGAGGGGCTGATGGTGAAGATTGGCAGGCTCACTTCCATCAGTCTGCCCCAGGGCAGCTGAGGCTCCAGCGGCTGGTCTGAGGGTGCATCAGTTTCAAAATGGAACTCTTCCAGTTGAATTAAGTCTTAAGTTTAATTCTGATAATAAGTTTCATCATCAGAATCAGAATACATTTTTGCCATTGTCAGTGAATAATATAAACTATGATTAAATAAAAATAAGGCCAGGCATTCAAAAAAGGTAAATAAAACAGACTTTAACATAGACTTTAACTTGTCTCAAATATGAGGTCAACATTATAAAAGTGACACCCTTTTGCACCCTGTAGACCTGAGCCTGAGCTGTACAAGTACACAGCTACAAGTACCGCCAACAATAAAGAGTGACTGAATCATGCACAAATGTGTGAAGCAATTTAGAGTTTCTCGAGAGTGTCTGGAGTATTTCTTTTCTATTAGACGCTCAAAGCTCTTTACACCAAAGACCCTCTCAGGTTGTTGCTCACGTGTTCACACACACACACACACACACACGCACACGCACACGCACACGCACACGCACACGCACACGCACGCGCACACACACACACACACACACACACACACACAGCAGGACAAATATGTCTTTGCAGCATTAAAAAGAACTCTCCAAAGCCGAAGTCACGGGTTAGGTCTGTGGAGTGGCTCTTTGTCGTGATGCCGTCAGCTCCCATTGGGCACTGCAATTTCCACTTTTACATACTGTGGAACATTCTAGCAATAATGTCTCCATGGATACAGCAGGTGGTGGTCACTCCACCAGAAAAGTTCCATAGAGTTTTAGGAAGTGTCTTTTTTTGCAGTGTGTCCTGCAGGGTGTCCGTGAGAGGCCCCAGGTGTCTGTATCTGTATTGGAGCGTTCTGCTGCGGAAGCCGTTTTCCCGGCCAGCGATGCACATGTGAGAGCTTTTACACAGAGGAGCAGGCGATGGAGGAGCTGAACTTTCCACGAGGTGATTAGCGGAGCATTAGCCCGATGCTAAAGCCATCTGTGGCCTCTGAGCGCAGCACGTAAAACACGACGCGCTAAACCTGACCTTTCACGGCCTAACTATAATATTATCATAAGACAAGTGTCCAGTGACAGAGGAGGAGGGTCCATGTCTGTGCACAGGACAGGGAGGGGGACAGAGGGAGGGAGAAGGAGAGGGGGAGGACAGGGAGAATGGGGAGAGAGAGATAGAGTGGTGTGTGTGTGAGAGAGAGAGAGAGAGAGAGAAAGAGAAGAACGGGGAAGAGCAAGAGAGACAGAGAGAGGCGAGCGAAAGAGAGGGAGAGGAAAGGGAGAGAAAGAAAGGTAGAGGGCAACAGAGAAAAGAAGGTGGAGGGGGAGAGAGAGAGAGAGAGGGCGAGAGAGAGAAAAAAGAGAGGGGAGGAGTAAGAGAGAGGGAGAGAAAGACAGGTAGAGGGCAACAGAGAAAAGAGGGTGGAGAGAGAGAGAGAGAGAGAGAGAGGGGGACAGCAAGAGAGAGGAAGAGGAAAAGGAAAAAGAGGTAGAGGAGGGCAAGAGGCAACAGTGAAAAGTGGGTGGAGGGAGAGAGAGGAGAGAGAGAGGAGAGAGAGAGTGAGAGAGAGTGAGAGAGAGAAAGAGCAATAGGAAGAGGAAGAGGAAAGGGAGAGAAAGAGGTAGAGGGCAGCAGAGAAAAGAGGGCAGAGAGAGAGAAAGGGAGAGAAAGAGAGGTAGAAGGCAACAGAGAAAAGAAGGCGGAGAGAGAGAAAGAGAAAGGGGGAAGAGTAAGAGAGAGACAGAAAATGAGAAGAGGGAAAGAGACAAGAGACGGAGGAGAGAGAGCGAAGCGCGAGCAAGAGAGAGAGGAGAGAGAAAGGGAGAGGGGGTTGGGTTGGAAAGAGAAGGAGAGAGGGAGGAGATAGATGGAGTTATTGGAGTGTGGAGTTTGGCTCATCTTGTGTGTTTAAATGACGGTGTAAAGTCTCCAGGGCCGCTGGATCTGTCAGTGCAGCCTCAGGGTCTCTAATGGGACTGGAGCACGATACATTTCAGGCTGTTAACATTCTCTGGCCCCCAAAACTATTTAAAGTGCATATGACAGGTTAGACTTCTCATTTCACTCAAACACACTTAACATCAGGTATTTTTGATACTTATTTTTATTTACGTATATATTTATAATATATTGTGATGTGTGAGCTGCTGTGTCCAAGTCATTTCCCTTGTGGATCAGTAAAGTTTAAGTTTAAATCTTGGATGTTTTTCGTTTTTTAAAGTTGGTGAAGTTTACTATGTGACACGGGCAGCAGATGTGACGTACATAGAACACAACGGTCTGCACTGGTCCAAATGTTATTCCTAAAAGCTTTTCAAAACTTTCAGAGGCCAGAGAGGAGTTTTGCCGTGACAGTAAAGCCAACAACTAGCATGCTACCACACACGTCCTGATTATCGGACAATAAAACTCTTGCAGACAGACTTATTTTTACCTCAAAAGCTGCTTATGTAATATCGCTGTAATGGGGCAAGACGTGGAAAAAACCTCTAAGTGTCAACATCTGTTTATTCTCAGGGTTCGCGCTGCAGAAAATTGTCTAAATAAATTTAAATAAAACGTAGAAACCAGGTGCATTTGGTCTGAAAAAGCGCACTGTGTAACTTTTCTGGTGAAGGATCTGCTACCTGCTTTTATTGTAAAAAATTACAACGGAACACATGCTTTCTTTTGGTGAGCAGGCACAGATCTGACCTGTAACTTGGTCTCAAGGTGGAGAGGAGTGTTTTCAGTTTGAGAGAAGAACTCAGCCTAAAGATGCACGTGTGTGAATGAAACAAGTAAACAACATTATAACATGGATCCAAAAATAGCGTAATATCCCATCTGGTAAATTCTATGGCTGTAATCCTTCAGTCGTTTGGTCGACTGAGTCTTAATCGTCCCAAACTTCTTTTAGTCGGCTCATCATTTCATTTAGATGATGAGGATTTGTATGGGACAACAGCAGCAAGTGAGTGAGAGAATGAGCTGAAGATTTTTTTTTCTCTGTAAAAGTCAGATTAAATTCATGGTTCATAAATTTAATCTGTTTTAACATAAATTCATTGTTTCCTAGTACTTTTCTCTGCATAAACGGTAGTTTTTGCGTGAACTCCCCCTGCAGGTGTAGTCTTGTGAGTGCAGTTTGAGTCAGAAACACAGAGATACTTTTTTTTATAGTTTTGAGCGCTTTTGCCACGCCTCCTCTTTAGTCGACTAATCGGTCGGCAGGACACGTCTTTAGACCAAGACCAAGAATTTCTTTAGTCGACTACAGGCCGCCAATTCATATATACAATTCATATAAACAGGTTTCTTTGCATTACCAGCTGACAGTCCATGTTGCTGTTTAGCACATATGTCCCGTAATGTCTTTATTCTGACCGGATGGAGATGCCCCACCTGGTCAGAGAGCGGCAGGTGCAGCCAGGGCGCGGGCCTCCTGGTCAGTGCAGGGCAGCTCCACCAGGGGGAGCAGGAACGGTCGCCCGTGGAGACAGGTCCTGTAGCTCTGCTCCAGCTCAGTGTGCATCCTCTGCAGAGTCTCCGTCACCTCGGCTCTGGAGAAATGGGAGGGCATCTGACGCACCAGTCGCACGGCCTCACCCTGAGGAGGAGAATAGTGCAGAATGTGACAAAAACATTACAGAAAATAATCGATAGAGAAGCAGTGGGAAATATGCCCAAAAAATAATGAATACTTTGCAGTGATATCACGCTGGGGGTTAGTCACTGGTCAGATTCTTTCTTTCTTTCTGCTCAGATTGTAAAGTCTAACTTGAGTAACAGAGCTTCAGACAGAGAAGTGCCTCTAGTTAGTGCCACCCCCAGGAAATGATGATAACATCTGCTGCAAAGAATCAATAAAATAACTGACTTAATTATAGAAGATAGAAAATATAGTATCAATAGTAAAGCATTAAACTTTTTTAATACAGGTCAGATCTGTGGAGAGGCGAGCCAAGTCACAACGAGAATACATGTATAAAGCCACATTGTGTAACATTCAACCATATGGTCAAGCCGGTGGTTATAACATCATTATATTTCAGATTTAAACAAATTTTTGTCTGTTTTGTCTGCTATTTTAATTCATTCTCCTGTTTGAACACAGGCAGAAGATAGAGGTATGTTACCTAGCAACCATAATGTTAAGAAGGACCAAAACTTGACTAAATTATGCCATAGTTATGATGTGACTAATAAAAGTAAATGACAACACCTTTATTTTGTCAAATCAGTGTTTAAATAGTCAGAAAAAGTTCTTCTTTGTGTGTAAATTGTCTCTGTATTGTGGATGGAATTGATGACAGCTGAGGGATTACGTTTTAGAACTCACTGCTACTTCCTGTATTTTCCAACATTTTGTTTTCTACTTTTCTTCACAAACTGACACTTAACTGATGTAAAATGAAGATGAATATTTACCACAGGTACTATCCCACCAAACCAAGTAATACTTTGAAAAATGTTTGAATCTGTCAAATGCTCTTCCAAGTCTAGTACAGTCCAACATGGATTTACTTTGAGGTAGTTGTGGACTTTCAGCGGCCTGCACTGGGACACGGCTCTGCTCCTCTTCTGCACCACAGCGACGAGGATCTCCCTGAGGTCCGAGACGCCCACGAACGGCACGCACGTCGCTGCTGCAACCACCTGCACCTGTCCCGCACCTGCTGGCCAAAACAAGCACGTGGCTCTGTTAATGCACCTTCCAGACTCTGCCGATCTCCAGGAAAGAATAATAAATAAATGTTGTTGTTCACGGCCGAGATGGAGACCAAGGTAAACACGAGCGGGGCCAAATGGAGTGTTACTTTACTGAGAGGGGCCCCGGCAGCAGAAGTGAGAGCCAGACACATGAGTTATGACAGGCAGAGGCGGACTAGGTCGGTGTAAGGCAGAGGCTCTCAAACCCTTCACACCAAGAGCCATCTGAGTAAGCCTGTCATGATAATTACTCGAGTTTATTTAGTTTATTTTAAAAGGGACCGTGCACAGGGTCTAGATTACCTTCTTTTCTGATCTCTGTTCTAATGTAGTTTCCTCATCATAAACACACCTGGAGTTGTGTTTTGTTTCACACATGTGTATCCTGTTCCACCTTGTGATGTCATGTGGTAATACAGGAAGTGCTCCACTGAGTTTTTAAACTCCATACATCTTCATTAGAATAATTTGGGTAATTTCAGATCTGGAATTGCCCTCTGAACTAAAGGTAAAAAAGGTAAAGGAGCTGTTAACTTTAAAACTCCAGCTTTATGACATCACAAGGTGGAACAGAGCATTTTGGAGATGTAGACAGACTAATAATAAAGAGTTACTCAAACATGTGTGGATGAAACAAAACACAACTCCAGGTCTGTTTTTGAGGTTAACAGTTATAAGAGTCAATTTTGTTTCAGAATGTTTCAGAAATGTTTCTGATCGCTCAAGCAGGACAATACAGGATTATTCAAACATCAGAATTAATCAAAATACAACCTGTTGAGGTTTCAGAATTGTACAAAAAATTAACAGCCTGTAAAATTTAACACAAAACTGCAAATATTTTACTTTGAGTTTCTGTTCATTCATATATATTACATATATATGTTATTATTATAAACTTTATGCAGCCTTTTTTAATGGCGTACTACTTTTCAACACCTGCTCTCTGCTTATCCCATAATGCCAAATTATGGAACATTCAAAGCAATGCCATTTCCATAGGAACATGCAAGCGGCCAGAGTGGTCGGACATTTGAATGACTCGATCCGCCTCATAACTGAAGGCCAGAGTTCTTCCTCGAGTCTCTGATTGTTTTGAGCCAAACAGAAGTGGCAGAATGTCCAGTGTTTTGCTCCTGAAGTGTGCAGTTACAGCCCCTCTCGCTCAGAGCCAAATTCCTCTATACCAATGCAACTATAGAGTGGATAAAGAAGTGGACTGAGGGAGTGTGACGTCAGCCATAGCATTCAGCTCCAGACAAATGAAGCTAATTGAGGCTTGTAGTTATAGGAGCCAATCTGGAGCCAAGATCTACCACAAACTCCTCAATCAGAGTGCGTGTATCACCACAACCAAAGAGCCAATCAGCAAAGGGTGCTGAAGGCAGTGTCCGCTTCCCACTTAGGTGCTTGGCAATGATACTTTTTCCTTTCTTTTTCCGGGTAAGCAGCCATATTTGTTTTGATACGGACTAATTCTGGATCTCATAAATAAAAAATAACTGAGACCACAAGTACCTGGGTAGAGTTTGATTTTGAACCCGTTTGCCACGAGCCGGAGGTCTGAAAAGTGAATGCTCCCGTCCAGATCCGGGCTGTGCTGCTCCATCCCACACAGAGCCTCCAGGAACTCTTCTCCACCCAGGATCCTGTGGAGAGAAGAGGCTTTAAACAAGAGCTACTGTGCTTGTGTCTGCTATAAAGTTATATAGTTGTCTATGTGGTCTTTATATATATTTAGTTTTTATATATACTGTTGTTATGTCCTTGCTTGGGCAAGACACCTAGGTTGATAATGGTCAGTTACTTGGACTAAACAGTTATCTTGTCAATAACATGGAACATCAGGTTCTGTGCACATGAATCATAAAGGTACACAATGGCACTTTTCTGGTGAGGGGTCTGCCACCTGCCTGTCTCCATGGAGATGTTATTGCTTTGCTGGGAAAGCAAAGCAATAATGTTCCAAAGTATGGCATGGAACTTCTCTCCATGGAAACAAGCAAGGCCAAGTTACAGGTCAAATCTGTGGAAAGGCAACCCCACACAGTAAGTATGCATGTAAGTAAGCAATAAACAACTATAATTGAATAAATGCAATTTAGGTACGCCAAACTGTGAATATTTCCAAACAATGCGATAACTTCTCCATGGCGACAAACAGGCATAGACTGTATAGAAGCGGAAAAAGGGAGTGTGACGTCCCCCACAGCGTTTGGCTCCAGCCAAATGAAGCCAATCAAGGCTAGCAGTTATAACGGCTAATCTGGTGCCGAGTTCCATATTTGGAAATCCGGGTGCGTAACCAAAGAGCCAGGATGAAGGTTGTTGAAGGATCTCACCCCAGCCATCAATCAAAGCTGACCTTGGGAAAAGGAGGCACCCGATTGCTCTGTTATTAATGTTCATATCTTGATTTATGGACAAAATAGTGAAATAAAAAACCCTAGATCATGCAGAGCGGGTTAATATGAATTTTAAAGTGGGCGTATTTTACTTCTATGGAGGTATTGCTTACTGCTAACACGTAACATTTTGGTCACCATGTTTGCTTTTATTATTTTGAAAATGCTCTATTCGCTGAAAACAATATATATATATATAAACATGTTTTATATGTTTCACTTTGTTTTTAACACTGAGTCTCCCCTGCCTTTGCTCCTCGCATTAAGGTGACAAAACCCCAACCTGAAAAGTTACATAGAGTCTGGTATAAAATACATTGTCACATACTCTTTTGTTAACTCTATGGGGTCCTTCAGATCTTCAGCTGGTAGTATGTTATTCTCCATCAGCCTCTTAAACAGCAGAGCCTCCTCCACTCGGAACGGATTCAACACTTGGAGTTTACGCCCAGAAAGCACCAACCATGATCCCTGTGAGGAGACCCTGCAGAGGGGGTACAGGCCCAGCGGAGGAGAGGGGCGAGCGGTCGAGAGGCGGAGGAGGTTCTGCCTGAGCGAGAGCAGGCTACAGCGGACCGAGCGAGATGGTTTGGTGGGCGTGACCTTTGTCTTTTTTGGGGGCTGAGCAGAGAATAGTTCATCCAGGAGCTGCTGGTTGGACTGGGGAGCCGCTTTACGTTTCTGCCCCTGAGCGGTGACTCGTTTGGGGGGTCCGGCAGACGCAGATTTGGCCTGTTCGTGGAGGTCTGCGTGTTTTTGGGCCTTATTTTCAAACCTGAGGGAGAAGACATGAGACAAATGAATTATAGTTTACAGTGTCTATAGTTGAAACTGAGCTGGAGGGTAGGCTAGAATTCTGTGGTGGAGTTTGCTTGTTTGTTGAGCCAATCCTAAACAAATAATGACAAGGTTTGGAACATTTGTGGATCATACATTTGGATGTTTCTTTCAACAATAATGAATCTCCCATAGAGTTATACAGGCCCCTGCCCTCCATCTGAAAATATGACAAAATATTTAAAAAATGAAGGCAACTTATTAAACCAGTCATACACACTTTGTTTTATGTGTCTTGCCGAAGCACCATGACAGTAGGAGGAGTCTAACTCACAACCTCCTTACTGAGAGGAGACAGGATAACTACTCTGCCGCAGTAACACAGGGAGAACACACAGATAGGCCTGTCATGATAAATACTATATCGACTTAATGTTCAATATAGGTATGTAACAATAACCAAAATATCGTGGGCCATCGCAATATATCGAATTACAAGTCTTTCTGCTTAAATTAACAGTTATAGTGCAGCAATGTAGCTAAAAACAGAGAGAACTACTTAGACCATGATGCTTTGCTCTGTTTCAGTGCTGATTACTAGCGCATGAAGAAATATATGGAAGATATTTTGTGTCATCACATTTTGAATTTTATTTTAAATGCCACTCAGTTTCTCACTTTAAATGTTTTTACTCTGACAAAACATGTTTGAATTATTTTTATTCTGAACATCAGTTAATGAAAGTATATGGGTACATTTTCAAAGTGTTTAAAATTCAATATAAAAAAAAATAACCTTTTAAATATTCAGCAAGTATAAAGTATTTTCAAGCCCTCAAATTCAAAACAAAGATCCAAGATGCCAAGACCTAAGCAATCGATCCAAAGTGATCAGATCTAACTTGGTAACTAACAGAAAATGGTGCAGTGAAGCGATCTGATTGGTCAGAATTCACCTCATCAAAACCTCATCTCATTTTATCTGTTAAGTGTAAACCCCGCCCACAGATGAGAACCATTAGGAAACAGCCTCTGTCCTCCTCACTCACACAGGATCGATTGCTTCTGCCTTGGCATCTTGGATCTTTGTTGTGAATTTTACACTTTGAACTTTGTTAAATTTGAGGGCTTGAAAATATCTGTGCGGAATATTTAAAAGGTGAAATTTTTATTTTGAATTTGAAACATATTGAAAAAGTATACTTAAAATTTCAGCAACTAAAATTCAGGAAAAAAAAAATAATTCCAACATCTTTTTTTCAGAATTTAAAAAATCTAAGTGAGAAATCCAGCGGTATTTAAAATCCAAAATCAAATGGAACAAATTGTCTTCCATAGAAATAACTGTTATTAAGCACTTTTAAGCCTTAACTCTTTGGGTTAGGACAGAACCAAAGGCTTGTCACGGCATTTTAAAAGGAAAAAGTTGCATATTCACAATTCTGTTAGGCTCCACAAAATATCATAATAAATGTTGTACTGTGAGATGCGTATTGTGAAAGTATCGTACCCAGAGATTTGGATATCGTTACATCTTTAGTCCAACACATGACAGATTGAACAGCTGTGGGGGAAGGTCAAAATTTTTCTATTCTAGCTTTAGAATCGTTTTTTTTTGTAGTTTAAATCTGCTCTTTTCTGGTTATTTTGATCGTCTGTATTTACTTCAGCAATACATCACGCTTCAAAATGTATTATCATGACAGGCCTCCAAGTGCACTCCGCTCAGAGAGATCAGGAGTCAGACCCGCACCCTGCTTACTGACAGAAGACGACAGGATAACCAATCTGCCAGTTTCTGTAATATTTAGGTGAGAGGTGAGATAGATGGTCCCATAGTTTTCATGTGTTAAAGATTAAGTCAAATTTTCTGGAGCATGTAGTTCCTAGAAATGCAGCACCACTTGTTCACACTGGCATTAGGAGAAGCCAAGTTTCTGCCACGTCATGTTTTAAAAGGCCATATGTCTTTTTCCATACATTATATAAGCAAGAGCAGGCCCTGAGCAAGCACTTCCTATAAAGGGGAGGTATTACACTTCTATGGGGTATTAACTGCTAACACAGAACATATTTAGATCACCATTTAACCTTTTATTGTTTTGAAAATGCTACGATCCCCCCCTCCCTTTGCTCTCTGCGTCAAGTCGCTCCCCCTGCAGAGCGCTATCACAACACAAGTTTAGTGTACAGTTCTGTGTCATGTTTTTGTATATTTACGGACAATTGTCGTGTGGGAGTGTGGGTGACATAGGCTTGTGGGCGGAGCGTTGCACTGAAACTTACTGCTAACCTGTTCGAAGGAGGGTTTGAATAGGGCCCGGGAGAGATCGCTAGATTACTCAGACATGCATGGATGACATCTAAAACCACTTCAGGCATGTTTTTGATGAGGGGACAACGTTGGTACATGGTAGAAAAAAAAGAGTGTTCTAGTGATGAATTGAATTACACTACAGCCAGTTTTTCATTAACAGGTCTTTCAAACTCAATTTCGATACTAAAGAATCGACTCAATACTCAATACCGATTCCAATACCACATTGATAATAAAAAATGCTCTTTCTTTAGACAACAGAAAGTGATTGTAGTACTTTCTTTTCTATTCCCCTGTGGTTTTATATCTGTGTAATCCCTCAGTAGTCCTGTAGGTTCCATAGTGCTCCACGGGTGTATACTATGTGCTCTTATACTTGTTCTGATACAGCTCAAGATCATTCTAAAGTTATTCTGGAAAGCTTCATTTCTGTCCTGTGAATGTGAATGTGAATGACTTTTTTTAGTATTGATACCTGCTCAAATGAGTATATAATTTTGACTAGTTTTAGTATCGATTAGTATTGAATTTTCGGCACACAATATAGGTTTAATATAATATTTATGTAGCTGCCTAAAGATAATTGAGAACTGGTTGCATTCACATGACATCACAACTTCCTCCTCCAGACCAAATAAGAGTCAGGTTTGTGGAGATGCAAGTCTGCTAGCAGTAAGTTTTTCAGCGTTTTATTTTAGACTTTTTTTTTTGGCTAAAAAGTTGCATACTGTGGCTTTAAGTTTCTATTGAACAATGGGGGGCAAGTAAAGAGATTGTCACGTTTTCTTTCCTTCTTATGAAGTATCTGTCCGGGGCCAGTAAAGTGAACATAATTCTTAACCTGCTTCCCGTTCAAATTATGACGCAGCTTTTGGTTGATTCCGTTAAGATTTACACTTGGGATCAAATGATTGGAAACCTGGATTTTCCCTGGAAAGTTGTGTCTCCCTCTGGCTTTTGACCCTGCACTTCCTTGGGACCACAGATTATGTCCCAAAATGTCCCAAAATTCCACTCCCGGCCTTCCATTTGACGGACAGCTCTGTGGAAATATGCGATTCGGAAAACTCACCTCCTCTTCTCTTCTTGGCTGAGGGTTTTCCATCTTTCGTGGACGGATTCGTTAATTTCGTGCAGAGACGCTTTGGGGTTTTGGGTTATGATTTCGGCTCTCGTCTCCTTCTCGAACAGAGCAGCGGGGGACAATGGAGCCCTCACCACACGGTCAGCCAAAACATCATAAGCTGTTAGCGCAGCACGTTTTTCAATGATGGTATTTGAAATGAGCTTGTTTGAAATTTCAGCTTTCTTATTAGCATCTTTTTTAGACGTTTCTGAATTTGGTTGAAGAATCGTAACAGGTAGCAGTGGCTGATTCGACTCTGGATCTCTCAAAGCTGTCCCTCTGCTCCAATCTTCTACCGTAAATGTGTCCTTAGGTGTTTCTAAATTGTCAAATTCAAGTTTTTCTGGAGAATTTCGGGTCGAATTTGATTCTTTTGCACAATTTTGAGACAGTTCTTCGTCGTCACAAATGGAAACGTTTGAAGGAATTTGGTTAACGATCCAGTCTTCGGCTATGGAGGAGGAGCTACTGTTTGAGGTTTGGCTATGAAACGAGACGTTGCTACTTCTGTTGTTGGGAAATTCCTTGTTAGAAATGTTAGAAATATTTTTGTGGATAGTTGTCGTAGTTTCTGTAGAAATGTCTCGACTCTTCACTACTGGGTCTTGTTCTAAATCTTTGGTTGAATTCGATGCGTTTTTGGACATTTTGGGACCAGGTTGCTCCTCCTTTGAATGGTCTTTGGTGATAGGTTTGGGGCCATAAAGAGAAACAAGTAAATCTTCTACTGCAGCCAACACAGCCTCCTGGAACACAAAAACACCATAATAAATAACAGCAAAGCACTACTGTGTCGACTTAACTCTGCGTCAACTAAAACTACTTCAATAAATGTTGATGACAAAGCATTTTGAGGCCATGTAAATTTCAATTATACATTTTTAATATTGACTAAAATACTGTCAAAAATGTTGACACACGTTATTTTCTTTTCATGACTAATTTCATTGTGAGAAAGTGTGAAATAACTCAAAACTTGTTGTAAATTCTGGATTGCCCAAAATTGCCACCCTTCACCTGATATGACACAGTTGTGAGGTGAAAACCATTTCAGGAGACTTCAATTCATATATTTAAAAAAAAAAAAAAAAAAAAAAAGAAAAAATCATCAAAATCAAAACCAAAATCATTCATCACTGAGCAAAAGCCAAGAGTTTGTAGCACTCTCAGCAAAGCAAAGGGTGGATACTGTGAGGATTTGAATTTACAATATAAAAAAAAATAGTCATTAGTTATCGTTTTTTCCTTTCCTACATAATCCCATATATCCTGCATCGTATATTTGATTTCTTCTCAATGTATATAAAATGTAGAAAGTAGTAAACAAAGAAAAAAAAACAAAACATGGCATGCGAAGGTGTGTCCAAACATTTGACTGGAATTGTAGTTACAGTTAAAGTAGCAAAAGGAGAAATTTAATTTGTCAACTGGACAGAGTTTATTTGGTCGAATACGTTTCGCAGCTCATCCAAGCTGCTTCCTCAGTTCTGGTCAGATGCTGGCGGACACTGCTTTATACAGTGCCTTGAAAAAGTATCCAACCCCCTTGAACTTTTCTACATTTTCTCACATTATGACCACAAACATAAACATATTTCATTGAACCTTTGTGTGAAAGACCAACACAAAGTTGCACACAATTGTGAAGCAGAAGGACAGTCATACATGATCTAATTTTTTTTTACAAATAAAAAGCTGAAAAGTGGGCGTACAAAATTATCCAACCCCCTTTTTTTCTGAGTGCAACACTTTGCTTTTAGAGGCTTTAGAAGGATCCATTGTTGACCTAACGATTAAATAGAGTCGACCTGTGTGTAATCTACTCTCAGTATAAATGCAGCTGTTCTGTAAAAACCTCAGAGGTTTGTTTGAGAGTATTGGGGAGCAGTCAGCACCATGAAGTCCAAAGAACACACCATACAGGTCAGGGATAAAGTTGTGGAGAAGTATAAAGCAGGATTAGATTATAAAAAGATTTCCAAGGCTCTAAACATCTCACAGAGCACTGTTTACACCATCATCCAAAGATGGAAGGAGTATGGCACAACTGCAAACCTACCAAGACCAGGGCGTCCACTTAAACTTACAGTCCAAACAAGGAGAGCACTGGTCAGAGATGCAGCCAAGAGGCCCATGGTGACTCTGGAGGAACTGCAAAGATCCACAGCTCAGGTTGGGGAATCTGTCAACAGGACAACTATTAGTCGTGCACTACACAAATCTGGCCTTTATGGAAGAGTGGCAAGAAGAAAGCCATTGCTGAAAGAAAGCCATAAGAAATCCCGTTTGCAGTTTGCCAAAAGCCATGTGGGGGACACAGCAACCATGTGGAAGAAGGAAGGTGCTCTGGTCAGATGAGACCAAAATTGAACTTTTTGGCCAAAATGCAAAACGCTATGTGTGGCGGAAACCTAACACTGCTCATGACTCTAAACACACCATCCCCACTGTCAAATATGGAGGTGGCAGCATCATGCTCTGGGGGTGCTTTTCTTCAGCAGGGACAGGGAATATGGTCAGAGTTGATGGGAAGATGGATGTAGCCAAATACAGGGCAATATTGGAAGAAAACCTATTGGAGTCTGCAAAACACTTGAGACTGGGGCGGAGGTTCTTCATCTTTCAGCAGGACAACGACCCCAAACATAAAGCCAAGGCTACAATGGAATGGTTTAAAACAAAACATATTCATGTCTTAGAATGGCCCAGTCAAAGCCCAGACCTAAATCCAATCGAGAATCTGTGACATGATCTGAAAACTGCTGTTCACAAACGCTCTCCATCTAATCTGACTGAGCTGGAGCTATTTTGCAAAGAAGAATGGGCAAAAATTTCAGTCTCAAGATGTGCAAAGCTGGTAGAGACATACCCAAAGAGACTTGCAGCTGTAATTGCAGCAAAAGGCGGTTCCACAAAATATTGACTCAGAGGGGTTGGATAATATTGCACGCCATATTTTTCAGTTTTTTATTTGTAAAAAAAAAATGTACTCATGTATGACTGCCCTTCTGCTTCACAATTGTGTGCAACTTTGTGTTGGTTTTTCACATTAAAGCTCAATGAAATATGTTTATGTTTGTGGTCATAATGTGAGAAATTGTGGAAAAGTTCAAGGGGGTTGGATACTTTTTCAAGGCACTGTACCTGCTTGAAGGGAGGAGCTTAATTACAATGAAAATTACTCTGAGACAACACATATTTGTTTACAGTTTCTGTTAGTTAGGTGTGTCTATTCAGTTAAAGTGTACCTGACGTTTTTAGTTTTGGTTTTCACATGCAAAGTGGATTCTGTTGTTGACACTGTTCATAAACTGATGTTATGTTCGTGATTATTCCATAAGCTCCTCTCCTTCACCTTGTGGTGCAGTAGGACCTGGGTCTTGTCTGGGGTCACGTTCACATCGACCTCCGCTGCAGAAACACAAACTCTGAGCACGAAGGAGGGAAACCTGCTCCTCACCTCCTCTGAGAACTGAGCCGAGTATCGCTCACGGATCAGCTGAGGGACAAAGATACAACATGATTTAGTTAGTGTTATGTTGAATATGGGAAAACGTAAGGTAAATGGTCACATTTTTCTATAGCACTTTTCCACCTTCACGGCACTCAAAGCACGGTACATCAAGGAACCACTCACCCATTCTCACACACACACACACACACACACATTCACACATCAGTGCACGCAGACACTGGGGGCATGGTGGGTTAAGTGTCCTGCCCAAGGACACAATGACAACATTCATGTGTGGGAGCTGGAATTGCGCCGCCAACCTGTGGGTCAGTGGATCTGGACATTGGAACAGTGGACAAACACTCACACCAACAACTGAACTACTGTCTCCCCATCTGGGGATCCATCCCCTGAGGAACTGCAAGACGACAAAAAAAGTAAAAATAATGACACAGTATTTTTTCTATTTTAATACTGAAAACTGTATTTTTTAGTGAAATTGGGTCTAATCACACAATAAACTAACCTGGCTCACACCAGTTTGATGTGTATCCCTGTGAATTGAGTTCTACACATTCTCCATCTGGAACGGCACTCGCTGAAAGCGTTTACAAAAAGGAGGGACTTGCAGCAGAATGCCTCGAGCTGATTGAGCGAACCGCCCTGAAGTGCCTACCCACCAGTTTCTTTTTAGAAACAAACCTGTCAAAATGACGTATCCAACTTGCGCCAGGGAAAACCAAAACAAATGTCATGCTGGAGAGGAAATATGTCAAGAAACGAATTTTGCCGTTTTTGTAATAATTTGCACATTAAGGGAGTTATAAGCCATCATCACCGTCCACCAGTGCTGCCATGTTTGTTTTGCTCAGTGTAGGCCATAGACTGTATATTTATTCTATACAGTCTATGGTATAGGCGTGGAGCTTGGGGTTATCGTCATGTTGTCTCAAACTCCTCCCCCTGCCACAGAAGTCCTGTGATTTGGCCGACCACTGCTCAGGTTGAATTTAAACCATACAGTAGAAGCACCTCAAGATGGATTCTCGTGAGTTTGTGAACTCACAAATATCACAAGTATTCAAATAAACAATATTAAACCCGATTTAACATGTTATCTCGGTGTTCATTTATGTCGGCATTGATTTCATTTTGCAGTGCGAGTCCTGAGCCAGTTACATACTTATTTTGGAGGGTGCCAGTGTCAAATGTTTGGGAACCCTGCATTATGTAACTTTCCACACATTCAATTACAGGTGTTTTCTTTCATGATCATTTTG
Source organism: Taenioides sp. WSHXM2023 (assembly GCA_029959045.1). NCBI lineage: Eukaryota > Metazoa > Chordata > Actinopteri > Gobiiformes > Gobiidae > Taenioides > Taenioides sp. WSHXM2023. The sequence goes on from CM057099.1 coordinate 27,372,245, forward strand.
AGCGATACAGAGTATGATCGCCTCTCCTCAGATCTGACCCGTACTTTTTGCTATAAGGTGTTTTGGTTAAACGTACCTTGCTGATGTCTTTGTTGTGCACAGGGCGGTCGTTGATGTAGATGAAGCTCTTGTCTGGGCTGGAGGAGCTGGTGGAGCTGTAGTCTGCACCAGGTTTAGGAAAGAAACCCTCCAAAACAATCTGAAAATCAAACAAGAAAAATATTATTCAGGTGAAGGAAGACTTTATCCTCGAGGTGAAATATGTCCTCTGCATTTGCCTCAACCAAAGACTGCTATACATACTCCTTTAATCACGATCTGTATCAGTTTATAGTATCATTTCAGTGGATTAAAGAGGGGGCATTATGCAAAATCAGGTTTTTTAAGATTTCTACCAAGTTATAAAGTTGTTTCCTCATCGAAAACATGCATGAAGAGGTTTTAGATGTCATCCATGCAGGTTTGAGTAATCTAGCGATCTCTCTGGTGCCCTATTCAAACCTTAAGAATCTTACACCTAACCATAAGGAGGTTAGGTGTAAGATCCTGTACAGGGCTACGTGTCGTGTGGGAGCATGGGCAAGCCTACGTCGCCCATGCTCCCACACGACAATTCTCTATAAATACACAAAAACATTATGCAAAACTGTCCACAGCAACTTGACAACCCTGACGCGATGTGCAGTAGTTTCATTATTACCAATTGTATCGTGATAGCGATCTGAAGGAGGTGTGACTTAGCACAGGGAGAACAAAGTCGGGGGGACTCAGAGCGACAAAAATGAAAGTGAAGCTTATAAAACATGTTAACATGGTGATCCAAATACATTATGTGTTTACAGTTAATACCCCATAGAAGAGTAATACCTCCACTTAAGAACTATTAATCATTTATTTTGAATCTGTCCACATTGAGGATTTGTGATTTATATTTTAATTATGTAGAATTCAATTCAAACACATCCAGATGAATGACAAAGAATTGGCAAACAAATAAAAGAATCACATCTCAGTAAAAGCGATATTTGATTTGAACATGTTTAATTCATATCTGGGACTGTTAGGTCATGTTTATGTAATTTAAAATCGAAATGTTACACACAGTTCCTTGAAGAGTCCAGTTGACCTTCTAACCTGTAACAAGAACCACATTCAGGGCTCAAACTGGACCCGAGGCAAAACTCCACTGACCCCTGTCCACCCCATATAAACTTGAGCACGTTCAGCTTTAGCCAACTCAACATTATAGACCCATAAAGGTGCCACAAATGTGGACGGGCCTCAGGGTACATCACAGAGGTGAGCCACATGTTTCTACATTAAAACTCACTTCAGATGTTTAAAGACGGGGTATTACACTTCTATGGGGTATGAACTGCTAACATGTAACATATTTAGATCTCCATGTTACCTTTTATTGTTTGGAAAATACTATATTCACCAAAAACAACCTATTAACGTGTTTAATAAGTTTCACTTTTGTTTTTAAAGCTCTGAGTCTTCCCTCCCTTTGCTCTCCACAAGTCACTCCCCCTTCAGAGCGCTATCACAACACAATCAGTGTGCATCCCGCTAATGAAACTACTACAACTTTGTAAAGTTGTAGTGTATTGTTTTGGATCATGTTTTTGTATATTTATGGAGAACTGTCATGTGAGAGTACACACTATATATAAATGGACAAAGCTAACACGCTTGCCATATTGCCTCTTGTTGAATATTGTCTCTCTGTAACTGCTGCTGTGAGCCTCGTCATTTTGGTCTTAAATCATTTGTATTAACCCGCTCTACATAATCCTGGGGTTTTTATTTCGCTCTTTTGTCCATTGAAAAAAACTCCTATTTATAATATTGAGCCTGGCTCCAAATACGCTCCTGTAACCGTGAGCATCGCGAGCTTCATTTGAGTGGAGCTGAACGCTGCGGGTGACGTCACACTCACTTTGTCCACTTGTTTATACCGTCTATGTGTGGGAGCATGGGTGACGCAGGCTTGAGAGCTGAGTCTTTACAGGCTTATACCTCTCACCATTCGATTTTAGGATGCACACGCACCAATGTTTCATATTGTTTGAACCTTTTGTTCAACAGGCACTTGCTGGATAAGTAACACAGTTGGATACATTTTGTAGTGAGCCAACTGTGTTTTGATGGAAAGAAAATGCCTTTTTCAGTCCTTACATTGGTATTGTTTAATATCGAGTATTGGCAGATACCAACAGCATGTATCGATATTGGAATTGAAAAGGCTGGATCAGTGCATCTCTAGTTCGAATATGGTGCAGGACAAACACTAGATTACTCAAAAATGCACGGATGAGGCCATTCTGAGTGTTTCTGGTAAGTCCTTTAATCGTTTAAATTGATTAATCGGTCTTAATCAGTCTCATTTGACCATCATTTGTATTTGATTAATCATTTTATTTAGATTTAAGGATTTATGTTTAACAACAACAGTGAGTGAGTTAGGTGAACCTTTGGTATTTGATATGTATATATTTGGTATTTCTATATCCAAAGTAAACTGATTCTCAAGTTTAATCTGTCTTTACATAAATATATTGTTTCCTAGTACTTTTTTCTGCATAAACAGTTGAATTTGCATGAGCTCCCCCTGCCGGTGTAGTCCTGTGAGTGCAGTTTGGGTCAGATACACAGAGATACATAATAGTTTTGACAGTTTTTTGCCACGCCCCCTTTTTAGTCGATCAATTGATTGGCAGAACATGTCTCTAGTCGACTGAGTGTTTCTTTAGTCGACTAAAGTCCGAGTTTTGAGTAACAGACTCACCTCAGGCTCGTGGTGCTGATGATAAACACGGAGCAGGTTGGACACAGCGCTCGGACCCAGAGTCGCCACCAGGGCACTTCTGAGGTCAGCCATTTTGGATTTCTGCCAAACCACTACCTGTAATTATATAAATAGGATTAACTAATCAATACTAAAACTAGTATTGAAACTAGATACTCATTTGAGCAGGTACCGATACTTAAAAAGCCGCATTCACAGGACAGAAATGAACCTTTCCTGAAAAGGTTTAGAATGATCTTGAGCATATTTTTACACAGAAAAAGACCCCATGGAGACACAGGGAGGGCATCTGACATAACCTGCCACAAAGGGACATTGCAGAACATGTTTGCAGACGGTTAAACTATAGGGTTTGCAGTTTTTACACAGAATAAGAGATGGAGACACAGGGACAGTTAGTTCTCATAGAGGACATTATATTACCAAATGACTGCAGCTTTTGAGCTTTGCAAACGATGATAATTCAAATTTAGACTCAATGGAAGTTAATCTTGCCGGTTTAGACGGTCTGTACTCCACGCACATGAGCTCGAGGCACGTAGCAGCTCTTAAAGACACATTTTGACACATGTAAATTGAGAACTCTTGTAAAACTGATCGAGAAGAAGTGAAACGAGACCCAGGGCCACAAGTTCAACCCGTGTCACAGAGAGAGGACTAAACCAGGACTAAACTAGGACTAAACCAGGACTAAACTAGGACTAAACTAGGACTAAACCAGGACTAAACAAAGACTAAACCAGGACTAAACTAGGACTAAACTAGGACTAAACCAGGGCTAAACAAAGACTAAACCAGGACTAAACCAGGACAAAACCAGGACTATACTAGGACTAAACCAGGACTAAACCAGGACTAAACCAAGACTAAACTAGGACTAAACTAGGACTAAACCAGGACTAAACAAAGACTAAACCAGGACTAAACCAGGACTAAACCAGGACTGAACCAGGACTGAACCAGGACTGAACCAGGACTAAACCAGGACTAAATCAGGACTAAATCAGGATTAAACCAGGACTAAACAAGGACTGAACCAGGACTGAACCAGGACTGAACCAGGATTAAACAAGGACTAAACCAGGACTAAACAAGGACTAAATCAGGACCAAAACAGGCCTAAATAAGGACAAAACCAGGACTGAGTCAGGTGGGCTAAACCAGGACTAAACCAGGACTAAGATAAGATAAGATAAGATAGCCAGGAGTCAGGTGGGCTAAACCAGGACTAAACCAGAACTAAACCAGGACTAAACCTGGACTAAACCTGGACTAAACCAGGACCGAACCAGGACCGAACTAGGACTGAACTAGGACTGACTAGGAGCTAAACCAGAGTGAAAAAATAAGTACTTATATAGTAGTCAGTTTCTTAGCAATAAATCCTAACTAGGGCTGCAACCACAGACAATGTAACAGAAGTGGACTAAGGGAGTGTGGTGTCACCCATAGCGTTTGGTTGCAACCAAATGAAGCTCATTGAGGCTAGCGTTATAGTGGCTAATCTGCAACCAGGGACCATATTTGGAAATCTGAGAGGGAAACCAAAGAGCCAATCCGGAGCGAGGCTGTTGAAGGTAACGCCCCCTGTCAATCAGTCTGTTGCTAACGCTAGTGGGAGCAACCTCGGGGAAAGGGGGCACCACAGTTCATATCTTGATATATGGACAAAAACGTGAAATAACAAGTTAATACAAACATTTTAAGGTCCCATGCTCACTTCCTTTAGGGAATGAGGCGGCTGCAACTCTGTGTGGTGGAACAGCAGCCCCGTGGTGGAGAGGAAAGCCCTGCAGAGACTAGTGAGAGCTGAGGCTGTAGATGCCCTGGACTGAAGACACCTACATCAGCAGGTGCAGGAAAAAGCCTACAGCATCATGGAGGACTCAAGCACCCACTCAGCACATGGACTTTTACAGCTCTTCCATCAGGCAAAGACTGCGCCACCGACAGGCCGGGACCACCAGACTCTGGAAACGGCTTCTACACTGAAGCCGTCAGGAGGATCATCTCTGTCCTGCAGCCCTGACGCTAATGCACCAAAAGCACCAACTCAGAAGCACTTTGTGACATGGAGGTGGGTGAGGGCACTGATTATGACGTACAGTGTTTTGAACTATTTATAGTGCTGCTTTTGTGCTGCTGATAAACTGTTCCTTTGTGCTGTGTTTCATTTCTCTGTATCTTTTAAACTGAAATGACAAATAAATACTGATTCTGAACTAACGATTATTTTGCTAATTGACTGCAACTATCCTTTCACTTAATCGATTCGTTGTGTAGATCACAAAAGGCCCGTGAATATCAGATTTGTCCTAAATTGTAGCCAGATAAAGCTGAAGTGAAGCTGACTGAGGACCTCCTGGTGGAACATCTTTACAGACAAAAGAGCTTTCATCCAAAATACACAGCTGCATATTTTCTGCGTCATTCGCTTGTTATTCCTAAAACCTCTTCTCTCGGCTCATCACACGTTTTAGAACCAGTTAACGATTATGTGATTACTGTAATAGATGACAACAATTTCAATAATCGATTAGTTGCAATTAATCAATTAACTTGTTAAATCTAACCCTAACTAGACACGCTATAATACAGTTTCTCTTGATCCGATATTCATCTGATACATGGGTCACGATATTGATAAGATTTCTATTGTTTTTATAGTAATTATCGATAAACATAACAGTAGATTCAATCACACCATCTCCAACTGTGTCTGATAAAAGTCTGTATTAGTGAGAAGTGTGTGTGCGTCTTGTTTAGATGTCAAGTACAAACTAAATATTCCGCAGAGTTGTAGACTTTTATATTTCTTATTAAACTGGTAACTGTAGTAGGTGTTTTGAGTTTTTACAGAGGAAAATGTCTTTACACATCACTGACTCATACAATGTTGCCCGTCACTAATAAAGGTCCAAAAGTTGTGATGTCATCTGCAAAACCTCTACTGTATTGTGATTTGAGTAACCCTAACCATAAGAATTGTCACCAAATAATAAAAAAATGTATTACAAACCCGTATTTTATTTGTTATTATACCTTAGAATTTTCTCCTAACTTTGTAAAAAAATATCTCGTAACTCACAAATGTTCAATTTCAAGCTAGAACAGGTTATTTGGGATTATTCCAACTATGACTGCATGAATTAACACCATGTTCACATTCAGTGGTCTTCAATAGGTTCTAGTGAGGAGAATTAACTCAAGTACGGTCCTAAAACAGACTAATGGGGCCCTCTAGTGGTGACTTTAAATAACTACATATTACTGAATTGACTGTCATCAATCTTCATATTGACACTTTGCAGCTGATGTCATCAATATTCCCCGGGGGTAATTGTAAGCACTGCTCTGTCTGAAGCTCTGTTACTCTTTATTCTAACACAATCTGATCAGAAAGCACCGACCAACAGTTTTTCCAGTGAGTCGCTCTCACCTTTTTGTTGAAAATCAAGCTCTTAAACAGGACCATGAACGCTCGGACTGATCACAGGCTCCTGAAAATGTGCTGTTTAAATCCATTTTGTATATTTTCTTGAGATTTCAGACTATTGTAAAACTATGACAGTGTTTGCTAATGTGTGCGTTGTGTCACCATGGTAACTGCTGAACTTTCCACCACAGACATACATACAGAACCCCCTTCCAGCGGGATGTCACTGTAAACAATTACAAATAATACTCAAGTCCATAAGATTATTTTATTAGAGCCCAAAAGAAAATCATGGCTTTGAGGTTTCAAAATAACACCAGTCTGAGGTTTTTGTAATTTTTTTTTTTTCTTCGACGTTCATGTGCTGAATGAGAAGACGCAGAACTTTGTGCCAGTTTCAGCCTAAAACATCAGCATTTTCAAAAGTCTAAATTTACCGTAGAATTCTTACAGCGGATATGAATCGATTTTGAAACTAGTATCAAAACTAGATACTCTTTTGAGCAGGTATCGATACTAAAAAAGTCACATTCACAGGACAGAAATGAACCTTTCTGGCGTAGCTTTAGAATGATCTTGAGCTGTATCAGAACAAGTACAAGAGCACATAGACTAGTACACGCCCATGGACCACTATGGAACCTACAGGACCACTGAGAATGTACACAGATATAAAACTATGTGGTAATATAAAAGAAAATACAACGTTGCAATGTTGAAAATCACATTATATTGTGTAAATAAAGTGTTTTTTTAATTATCATTGTGGTATCAGAATCTGTATTGAATATCGAGTCTGTGCCTTAGTATTGAAATTGAGTTTAAAATTGAAAGTATAAATTCGTGACAACTCTAGATACAATACACTATTTTACCTTGTTGTGATACAGTGTGATCCTGAGCTCTGGTTTGACAATGGCGAAGGCGGTGAGCACTTCCTGGACCCTCTTCAGCTCCTCTCTGCACTTTTTCGAGGAGGAGTAGAGCTGTCTGCGCACAGGGAGGTTTTTAAACAGCCTCTGCACGCTCACTGTCGTACCTGGAAAGAGGACACGTTTACTAGGGATGGGACAAGCTTTCGCGAGACAAAATTGACACATGAAAAATAAGATGTTGAGAGATGCTTTTCCCTCTTGTGTTTACATTTTGACTGGACAAAAAGGGTTAAGTGCTTGTGAGTTAGAGGTCTTGAGAAGCTGTTCCAAAATGCAGTGCTATAATGGCGTAACATAACAAAATATTAATGAAATGAATAACAAAAATTTTGAGCTGAACTGCACCTTTTTTTATTATAAATGATATAAAATCCTGTTCTTGTGGACAAAATCTTGTGTCTTGTCTCGTCTTGTGGGAACTCTGTCTCGCCCCACCATTCAATTAGTATTAAAGCAGTTAAACGTTCTAAACTCTTTTACTCTTTATTGTACACATTATTGTAAACATGCTGTCATAAATATACATGGAGTTCTTTTTGTGTCGTTATTTGCACACGTTTGACTACTTTGGGCTGCTCCCTCGCATCATACTTCCTTTTGAGCTGCACCCATGTCTGAGCTTCTTTTATTCTTGTATTTTACTGCTCAATGTGCTTAAATCGCCTCTCAGGGACAAATAAAGTCATATTGATTGAGTATTCCAGGAAGTGCTGTGTTTTTAAGGTACATGCATCAAAAACTGCTTCACTTTTTGGATCACTAGCAGCTGCTTCCTGGGCTTTGTATTATTTCTATATATATTAATACATTATTTCAAATTATGACACAACATACAAATAGTAAAAAAAAAATATAATAATAAAATAAATAATAAAATAAATAATAATAATAATAATAATAATAATAATAATAATAATAATAATAATGTGAAATATAAGTCCTATCAATCAAAATGATCCTTTTCCATCTTCCCCTCTGTGAATGTCAGTACGACTCTAATATTACACTACCCTTTAATATTCCTTGCCTAGAAAAGGACAAGAGTGAATTCAAAATAGGGCAGCACGTTTTGTAACTGCTGACTATGACTCAAGAAGCAGTGTAACAGCTACCAGAACCAGGGTCTCCTCTCCAAAGGCTTATGTCTCACCTTGACCAAGGTGAGAGGGCTTTTGAGAGACGATGTTCCCGCTGGAGTCCAGACTGTACTGAGTGCTCACGTCATCGTCTTTTGTCTTTGTGGTCACAGTCACCTACAAAAAATATGAAAAAAAAAAAGGAATACAGTCTTGGCCAATCCAGACTGATATATCTCTGTATTTTTTATACAGAGGGATATCAGTCTGCTCCCCACTCCCTCCATTACGTCTCGCTCATTGATTCTACTGAAATCTGCCATGTTTTTCAGTCGTTTTTTCTGAAGCATAAGCAGCAGCCATATTTGTTTTGATACAGCCGGACCATGCGTGTCCCTGATTGGTTAAACTCGGGGAGATTCACCGGTGACCAGACTCATATGTTTGTAAAAGTACTGGAGAAGTGTGTGTTCTGGATCCCAGGCAAACAAAATACAATAGAAATATGTTTATTTAGTCTACATATGAATCTATTCCTACTTTAATGGCTGACAATTAGAGCTGGACAATATCTCACAAAATGATCCATATCCTAATATTGGTGAACATGATAATATAATATAATTGTTGTAGAATGAATGGTAGTAGTCAGAGAGCTGAAGTTTATTTACATCACTGAACAAACCAGAGACATGAACCCAGAGACATGATCATAGTGTGGTTCATTCTAGTCTAGTATAGTTCATAGTTCTGTTGTAGGGAGTATTATACCTCTGAGGACGTAAGCCAAGATAACAAGGACTGAGCTGGCAGTGAGAGCCCTCCGTACAATGCAGAATGGAATTTCTCTAGTAATGTAATGACAGATTTACAGTTTTGTTGAATATTTTAGTCATGTTTTTAGGCCTAACTTGAGCCTTGTTTTGGTCTTTGTTTTGTCAGCTGTTAGTTAAAATAGCGCAATGATTCTTGCATTATTAAAAACTATACCTACTACATCTCCAATGCTCAAAATGCTCTGTTCCACCTTGTGATGTCATGTAGTGGGAGTTTTCAGTTAACAGCTACGTTTTATATTTTGTTCAGCAGAGATTAGTAATTGCAGGGCTGAAATGATCCGATTGATTCTAGTGAAGGTGTGTGGAGTTTAAAAACACAATGGAGCACTTCCTGTGTTACCACATGACATCACAAGGTGGAGTGTTTTCTGTTTGAGAGAAGAACTATGCAGGGTTTGTGTGTTAAACATCTCCAGGCATGTTTTTGATGAGGAAACAGAGATTACAAAACATCTTAATAGCAGCATTTTAATCTGTCAGCCCTAGATTCAATACAAGTTTTATGATCGATTAGTATCTGATTTTGATACTGTTGCCAAACCCAAATCATTCCATTGTCCCCCCCAGCCCCTCCTCACCTCGGCCACAGCACAGATAGAGCCCAGCGCCTCTCCTCTGAAGCCATAGGTCTGCAGATGCTCCAGGTCGTCATGGGAACTGATTTTGGACGTGAAATGTCGGACGCCCATCACAGGAGCGTCCTCGGCTCTGATCCCAGTCCCGTTATCCCTCACCTCAATGCGATCCAGGCCAAAGTTCTCCTAGAAAAACAAACACACAAAAGAATACAGGCATTTAAGAATCAGTTCAGTGCATTTTTATTGAGCAACATGAAATATTATGATATCAACATGTAATATTATTGTACTCAAAAAGGAGTAGGAAGAGGCGTAAACTTATAAACTCCGACCCCTCTCTCGTTCTAGATGTTGACAGCTGTGACTCACCTTGGTACATTGAATTTCATCCCATGTAAAATTGAATCTGCAGTTTGTTTTGCCTTTTTGCCCCCACCCTCTGGAACTCTCCCTGTTCACATCAGAAACTCACTAAACATCTTCAAAAACCTGCTCAAAAACACACCTTTTCACATGACCGCTGCTCATGACTGTTTTTGTTTGTCCTGTCCTTGTTTTAGTGTTAATAATAATAATAATAATTAATTAATATTATTATTATTATTATTATTATTATTATTATTATTATTATTATTATTATTATTATTATTATTATTACAGCTGAATACTAATGCCAAAACAATTATTTTACCATTGACACACCATTAGTAAGTTCTTATGCAGTAATCCCCCACGTACATTCTATCTTTTTATTGACAGATATGTTGTTTATTTTTCATTCATTTTTTTCCTTGTTCTCAACTCATCCTCCTGCTTATTTTGTATACAGTATGCAGTATATATATTTAAGCAGTTTTTTAGCTCTTCATTTAAACTGGCTAGTGTTGTTATGATACTAAAATTTCTATTAAAAAGATTACACAGTGTGCATAATTATTAGGCAAGTTGTATTTATGAGGATTCATTTTAGAATTCAACAACTACAGTGCTCTGGGTCAATCCAAAATGTGAATAAACCTCAAACCTGAATATTTAAAAAAGTAAAAGTGAAGTTTGGGCTTTCTTAGGAGAAAATCTATGTGTACACAATTATTGTGTACAATGTGCAGAATTATGTGCCACTGTTGGCTATTTGCAACATAACGTCCGATGGTTCTGTCTCAATTTCAAGAGTGCTGCATTCCTCTGAAAGACTTTTTACAATTTTTGACTTTTCAGACTCTGTTAAATCTCTTTTTTGGCCCAGTATTTGGTGTTGATCTCCTTAGGCCACACCCTGCCTTGTTAAACAAATACACATCACTTGATCTGCTTAAATCCAGTAAGAATTCACATTTATACAGCCTGGAGTTGGAGAATATGCATAAAAATCTTGATATGGTCAAAATACCCACTTGCCTAATAAATGTGCAGACAGTGTAGACCCAAAACTCAAAATAAATTCCAAAAAACATGATGATACTTGATCAATTTGCAAAAAATATCTAATTGCGATTTCGATTGTAGATTTGCGATTTATGTTTTAATAATGGGATTCTATACAAAGTTCACATTTTAAACGAGTCCAGAAGAAAAGACTGAAATCTGAACTGACAAACTAATACAAGAAACACATTTCCGAACATGTTTCCACAGATCTAAACTAGAGGGTTAGCAGCCAATTGTGTCCATTCAAATTGCAGCTCTATTATCGGCCACAACATAATGAATATAGACTGAGCTTTACCAGTTTGACGTCTACACTGGTGGCCTCTGCGTCCAGGGCGTTCTCCGTCAGCTCCTTCACCACGTTCAGCACCGACGTGATGACCTGAGAGCTGGAGAGCAGGCGCACCGTGTGGGCAGAGAGCTGGTGCATCTTCACACAAAACTACACACCACAAAACGGTCACTTACAGACTCAAGTTACATTTTACATAATGAATGCATTTAAATATAGCTAATTTCTACTTAGCTTTTATGAGAATGCTATTGACTTAAAAACTAAAATAAATTTAAAGGAAATACATGTTGATTTTTTTCCTCTGAATTATGGAACTGAATATTCAACTAAAAACACTGCACTCCTATATTTGATGTAGAATTAATCTATGTTTGCCCCTGTCGTGCCGTGTTTGTATTGATTATTGTTCTATTTTGAGGTGACCCGGCTGCATTAGGGCCCAGCGCATCCAGCCGCCTATAAAAGGGACCCGCCTCCTACACCCAGGGCTGCTCCTCTGGCTCGACTCCACCTGGCCACGCCATCAGCTGATTGCCACAACGCATTTTTTAATGCTCCAGCAGAGAGCTTAAACCTTTGCCGTAGTCGTGTCTGCCACCTTTCTCTGTTGCGGTCATAGAACCGGGCCGTAACAATACCACAGACTGTATATAGAAATGGACATAGCATAACATGGGGGTGCTTCCAAACTTGTCATTTTGGTCTTAAAATGTTTGTGTTAACCGGCTCTACATGATCCTGGTGGTTCTGCTATTTTGTACGTGAAGAAATTCTTATTCCTAGTATGGAACTCTTCTCCAAATTCGCTTCTATAACTGCAAGCCTCGATGAGCTTCATTTGACTGGAGCCGAACGCTATGGGTGACATCACACACCCCTAGTCCACTTTTTTATACACTCTATGGTTAATATAGGCCACCATATAGGCACAACCACCAACATTAAGAAGAATTTATTACCTAAAACGAAACATATTTTTCAAGCTTTGTTCACATTATTTTGGTAAAACATGTGCATTAAATAAGACAAATTATTAAAGGGAAAATTTGAATGAGTTCTTGAGTAGAATTCTACACTCACATTTTTTTTCTTTCGGGAGATGTTATTGCTTTGCTTGACATGTTCCACAGCATGGCATTAAAAGTCATTTCAGCCTTTGTTTTAACAGAGGTGATTTTATTGTTCAGATATACTTTTAAAAACATGTTCTTGTGTGAACCTTGGGAGTTTAATGTCTTACTGTGAAACATTCAAGGCTGAACAGATAAAGGTGCACAGTGTAACTTTTCTGATGGAGGGCCCGCTATCTGCTTGTCTCCATGGAAATGTTATTCCTTTGCCTGCACTGATCTACAATTAGGAATGGGACCATAAACAATAATATCATTCATCGTGATAAAAAGGGAAGACAATAATCGTTTGTGGAACATTTTATATAATCGTGATAATCGTCAACAAAGATAATCGCCATTTTTATCACCGGAACGTGCAGAAAAAAGCTACTTCTCCATGATGTTTTCTTCTAGATCTTTGTTATTTTCACTTATAACAAAGTACAGCACTATAATAGTTGTTTAAATATGGAACCTATTGATTATATTCAAATTATCATTCTTCATAGCCATAAAATTTTTAAACAGCTACTTTCATAATTATCGTGATATAATCATAAATCGCAATTACTTTGGCTATGATAATCGCAACACCAAATAAAATAATAAAGTATGGCATTAAACTTATTTAACTCCATAGAAACAAGCTGATGCCACAGGGTCATGTTACAGGTCAGATCTGTGGAGTGATGACTTCGCTCACAGTAAGAATGCAATGTATTTAGCTATTTAAACACATATAACCGAATAAATGCATGATAAATAAGTTTCAAGTCACTGTCTAACATTCCTCAGCAAAGCAATTACATCTCCATGGAGACAAGCAGTATGCGAGTGTGTAACCCCACACTCTAAAGTTGCACAATGCACCTTTAAGTACATCTACATGGAGACTAGCATGTCTTTTTTTGTTTGTTTGTTTTTTTATTTAACATAATCAAATATACATATACCAAAGCTGGGGGTAACCAGGGATGTCAAAATTATACAATACAATATATAGAGCGACATACACAAATCAATTATACATGGACAAAATATGAATAAATAAAATAAATATTAAATAAAATAAAATAAAATGCAGGGGAAAATTTTATATATATATATATATATATATATATATATATATATATATATATATATACATATATATATATATATATATAATTATAAATATATATTATAAATTATAAATATTTTATTTCCTGTAGATATTGTATGTTTTAATAGCATGGGGTGATGTGTTCCACAAGAAAAGTTAAGCAGTGGACGATCTATTTTAGTCAGCGCATTTCACATTTTTTTTTATCATAGTACACTAATTTATTTTTAGAGGATTGTGGTATATTTATTAACTTTATTACATATAGTAATCTGACATTTCACGTAATCTTTGCTAACTTTAATAAACATTCATTTGCATTCATATTATAATATTACCATTATATTAGTTATTACAATAATGTCGCAATTTAGTGATCCATGCAAGTTGTGCATAATCTCCTTTACTATATGCAAAACCATAAATTCATGCAAAAATATCACCAAGATTTTAGATTTTTTGGTTCACAGCTGTTTAACTTCAACTAAAATATGCAATCAAGGAGAAGAAAACATGAGCATAAATACGACTTACCTCTAGTTTTGGCCCTTAAAAATATGTAATCTAACAATGATCTTGGACAGAAAAACTTGCATCTCAGAGCGGACTGTGGGTACACGGATTTTTCATAACAAAATCCATGAGGCGCAACGCGGAAGTAGAGCGCACTCCCGCCCCGTGTGCTGCGCGCTGATTGGCTGATTCCGGAGGCGAGACAAACATGAGGCAAAACTTTCCCTGGGTTTTTCTCACAGGCACAAATATTCTACCATACACTGCTCCTTTAGATCCTCTCTTCTGCATCCTCTGCTCCACCTGACCCTCTTTTCTGCATCCTCTGCTCCACCTGACCCTCTTTTCTGCATCCTCTGCTCCATCTGACCCTCTCTTCTGCATCCTCTGCTCCTTTAGACCCTCTCTTCTACATCCTTCGCTCCACCTGACCCTCTCCTCTGCAATTTCTGATTAACTAAGTTTTTGTTCATAGTATATATAATTAATAGTATAGTTATACAATATAGGAATTCTCTGTAAGTGTTAGCACCGTAAATGAATACTATTTACACAGTATGTACTTTTTGGTTATTGTGCTTTATTATTTATTTAAGTTAAATAATGTATTAATCATTTTGTGTTTTAAACGCCCATGAAAGCATACCCTTAATCAAATCTTACAGGCAAATAACTGTTGAGTAGAAATGCCATAATTAATCATATAATAACTTTGCACAGTCAAATATTTGTAATTATTTAGTAAAAATCAGTTTGAGTTTGATGGGCGGTGCTTAGCCTGACGAGACAAACTCCGGGGATGAACTATTTCAGTCCACGGTCCCACGTCGATTTCCGTCCGCTTTTAGTCTCAGTGCTGTTTTTGTGCAGAACTCAACGAAGAAATCCTGCTTTATCTGTCTTTAGCATTGTTGTTTCACATTCTCCTCCATCTGAATTCGTTTAACAGTAAGTCTGAACAACGAAACCACTTTTATTTGAAAATAGATCGCGCTACGGGTTTGCTTTTTGTGCATAATTAGGCCATTGTGAACTTGGTTTTGTAAAATGTTCCCTCAGGCCACTTCGCGTCATTGTTTGGTAACTCTTTATTTATTCTATAGTCTTGTCTATGTAAATGTACAAAAGTGACTGAAATAGCATAGGGAACAATTCAGAAAAACTCGTAAAAGCTTTGTGAATATAATTTGGCAACTAACCAATAACATCAGGACTAAACCAGGACTGTCCTAGAACCAAACCAGGACTATAGTTGGACAACATTAGAGCTTAAATGGGACCAAACCAGAACTAAACCAAGACCAAGTGTAAATTAGGATTGTAGTGTGTTAAACCAGGTGTAAGATTGGACTTTAATGAGGAGGACTACCACACCAGACTGAACTCATTTGGTTTGTATTGTAACCAGGTCTAAACCAGGTCTAAACCAGGTCTAAACCAGGTCTAAACCAGGTCTAAAGCATTTCCTTTGTAGGATTTTTCTAGAATAGCTTGTTAGTAACTTCCTAAACAGTGAATTAGCTATTGATCATTGTTTTTTATTGAGGATTACAATATTCTTGGGTTAATGGTTTAGTCCTGGTTCAGTCCTGGTTCAGGGTTAGTGGGTTAAAATCCTGTTTTAGTCCTTGTTTAGGGTAAGGTTAGGTCTGGTTCTGTTCCATTTCAGTCCTGGTTTAGTCCTGGTTCAGTCCCGGTTCAGAGTTAGTTCTGTCCCGGTTCTGTCCCACTTCAGTCCCGCTTCAGTCCCGCTTCAGTCCCGCTTCAGTCCTGGTTTAATCCTGGTTCAGTCCTGGTTCAGTCCTGGTTCAGTCCTGGTTCAGTCCCGGTTCAGTCCCAGTTCAGTCCCAGTTCAACGTTAGTTCAGTCCTGGTTTAGTCCCAGTTCAATGTTGGTTTAATCCTGTTTCAGTCCTGCTTTAGTCCCGCTCCAGTGCCGCTCCAGTCCCGCTCCAGTCCCGCTCCAGTCCCGCTTCAGTCCCGCTTCAGTCCCGCTTCAGTCCCGCTTCAGCCCCGCTTCAGCCCCGGTTAAGTCCCGCTTCAGCCCCGGTTAAGTCCCACTTCAGCCCCGGTTAAGTCCCGGTTAAGTCCCGGTTAAGTCCCGGTTAAGTCCCGGTTAAGTCCCGGTTAAGTCCCGGTTCAACGTTAGTTCAGTCCTGGTTTAGTCCCAGTTCAATGTTGGTTTAATCCTGCTTCAGTCCCGCTTCAGTTCTGTTTCAGTCCCGCTTCAGTTCTGTTTCGGTCCCGCTTCAGTTCTGTTTCAGTCCCGCTTCAGTTCTGTTTCAGTCCCGCTTCAGTTCTGTTTCAGTCCCGCTTCAGTCCTGCTTTAGTCCCGCTTCAGTTCTGTTTCAGTCCCGCTTCAGTCCTGCTTTAGTCCCGCTTCAGTTCTGTTTCAGTCCCGCTTCAGTCCTGCTTCAGTCCCGCTTCAGTTCTGTTTCAGTCCCACTTCAGTTCTGTTTCAGTCCCGCTTCAGTTCTGTTTCAGTCCCGCTTCAGTCCCGCTTCAGTCCCGCTTCAGTCCTGCTTCAGTTCTGTTTCAGTTTCATGGACACCCTTGTGCTGAGTTTTGATATTAAAAGTTCACGAGTTGTTCTGTTCAAGACGTTTTACATTTTCATTTCAAACCATAAGAATGTGTCTTATGTCACTGCTCCCGTCGACTGCTCCAGAAACTGAAAGTGTCTGAAGAGTTCTAGAACAGAATGTGATACCTTTCCAGAACCTTCTTTCCCACAGACTTCCTTTTAAAAATAGAAAACTCACAGCTCCACACAGCTATAAATCCGGATCAGCCTTTTGTTATAGGTTAAAGCTGCACTGCATTGCTTTTCTGGTGGCTGCCTAGAATGTTCCACAGTATGGCATTAAACGCATCTATCTATGTTTCGATTGCTTAAAAATAGCTTGGAAAAACATGCCTTCCTACTGTGAGCGGGGGTGCCTCTCCACAGATCTGACGTGTCTCTTGTATTTCAGATCTGTTTTTATTATGTTTGTGACCTAAATATAAATCAGTTTATTTTTGTGGCAGAAGAAGTACTCAGTTCTGTTACTTAAGTAAAAGTACACATCCCGGAGTAAAAAAATCGACTTGAGCAAACGTATTAAAGTATCCGTTTAAAATGTACTGGAAGAGTAAAAAGTCAAAGTATTTTGTGCAGATTTTGAGATCTAATGTTTTGATCATGATTTGTGCAGAATTTTGTTGAACATAAACAACTGTTCCTCAGCTTTTTCAGCAGGTCTCAAACTATAATAATTAAAAAAAAACTTTTACTTTTCAGTTCAGATAAAAATTGTAGTGGAGTAGAAAGTACAGATACCTGCTCTCAAATGTAGTGAAGTAAAAGTATCCACATGAAAATTTACTTGAGTACAGATGCCTAAAATGTATACTGAGGTAACTGTTTATTAATGTTGCGTAAAAGAAGAACTTGTTAGTGAGACAAGTTAAATTGTGTTTTTGTTTCAACCCTACCGTCCAGTTATCATTATAAAATTTCACTTTTTTTTATCCAAACAGTTGTGTGAATATTTTCTTGTGTGCTACTTTTTGTTATTTTGGACATGAAGCGTTTTTACTGTTGTCAGCATTATTTTTGTAAGTGTTTTTGCACATTTGTGATGGTCTGTGGATGTCATTGGAGTCATCAGGATAGAAGAAAAGAGGTGTTCATTTTTGTTCATCTTTATAACACAAAATGGCAAACTGTCCAGGGTTATTTCTCATGCCTCGGGTCATATCATTCATGACCTATATAATGTATTCCCTGAGCACACACTGAGCCGCTACAGTGAGCTCTTCATGAAACTTAAACTCAGTAGATTATTTAGTTCTGCTGAGGAAAGTGTGCCAAAGGTCAAAGTTCAATCACATTATGTAAGATGTTTGTTATCACCGCTTCTCAGACAAAGTCCAGACTGAACCATGTGTCAGAAAGACAATATTTATTCTAATTTCTGCATTTTTAAAGAGGGGTTATTTTACTTCTATGCTAATACACAATGTATTTGGATCACTACCTTAAGTTTCAGTTTCATTTGTTTGTTACTCTGAGACCCCCTCCCTTTGCTCCACATGTTAAGTCACTCCCCCTTCAGAGCGCTATCGCAACACAATCGGCGTGCATCCTGTTAATGAAACTACTGCATATCATGTTTTTAATAATGCAATAGTCTTATACAGTACTTTTCCAGACGCTCAAAGTGGCTTTACAATTTCATGCATTCTTCATTCACTCCACACTCTGAGGTAAGCCACTATTGTAGCCACAGCTGCCCTGGGACAGACTGATGTTCGTTCTTCTGACCACCACCAGCACTCACGACAACAACAGTTTTTGCCACTGGCGCCCCACTGCCCCACTGTGGCTTCTGAGATCAGACAAGATCAGGCTTTGACAAGGAGGCATTTATGGAGAATTGTCGTGTGGGAGCATGGCTGACGTAGGCTTGTGGGCAGAGCACTGCACAGAATCTTACAGCTAACCGTAAGAGGGTTTGAATAGAGCTCAGGAGAGATCACTAAATTACTCAAACATGCATGGATGACATCTAAAACCTCTTCAGGCATATTTTTGATGAGGGACCAATGTTATAATATGGTAGAAAGCTCAAAATATCGATTTTGCATGATACCCCCTCTGTAAAAATAAACATTTAATTCAAGAAGTTTTATTATTTTGCTTCCCAATCAATAAGATATGAGCTCTTTCAAAACTGAAAGTACGTGACAAATATAAACTAGAATGCATTGCTAGAAGTTTCTCTAAAACCTGTCTCTGTTTTTGTTCAGGTGGAGATGAACGTGGGCGTGGCACACAGTGAGGTGAACCCAAACACGCGAGTCATGAACAGCCGGGGCATCTGGCTTACTTATGCTCTAGGGGTCTGCACTCTGCATGTGGTCCTGCTCAGTATCCCATTCTTCAGTGTACCTGTGGTGTGGACCCTCACCAACGTCATTCACAACCTCGTAAGCATCCTATGCTTTAGTCCCTGGTTTAGCCCTGGTTTAGCCCTGGTTTAGCCCTGGTTTAGCCCTGGTTTAGTCTTAGTTTAACCCTGGTTTAATCCTGGTTTAGTCTCGGTTTAGCTCTGGATTAGTCTTGGTTTAGTCTTGGTTTAGCCCTGGTTTAGTCTTGGTTTAGCCCTGGATTAGTCCTAGTTTAGTCTTGGTTTAGCCCTGGTTTAGCCTTGGTTTAGTCTTAGTTTAGCGCTGCTTTAGCCCTGGTTCAGAAACTATTTTAGGATGGTATCTGAATCAGCCTCATGTGTCTCTATGAGGAAGTCCTTGAGCTGCACAAAACAACTGGACTTCACATAGTTTTAACATGACACGATTACGCTGTCGCTGGGTTAAATATAGAACTATTCTTAAGCATCAGAGCAGGCAGGGGCTTGTATAACTATGGGAGATTCACCGTCCAAATTTATGACGCACAAATATTTCTCCTTCTCATTATTTATTTGGGATCAGCTCCACAAACTTCATATTCATCTTATCTGTTAAAGTCCTTTCGGCTGTCAACAATCGCTTCTTCGGGGTTGAATAATGGCAACGCTTTTTGAAGCTATTGTCGGAAAAACAAATCACTTTTGTTTATTTCTACTGACAGAGAAGATGCCGAACTTTGTGCCAGTTTTTGTTTCATGCAGATAAGAATGTTGATTTTATTCACAATAACAAAAAATGGGCATCATGTAAAAATGGTTTATGTTAACGATTTGTGACGTGGTTCCAGAATGTAGAATGAACATTTGAGTTTTGTGTTTACTTTGGGAACAAGTGTAACATGAGTGTAAAGTAAACACTGTCTTTAAAATAATTAGTTGGTGCAGTCAGGACAATAACATGTTTACGGCAACTTGGAGAATATTAAGGAAAATAACATGCAAAAAAACTCCATATGCTTCTAAAGTAATTTTTTATTTTTATTTTATTTATTTATTTTTTAATTAGTCGTTTCTACGCAAGTATTTAAACCCTGTTCTTTGTCTGCGGGGCTTCTATGCACATTATTGTTGAATGCAGATACTAATTTTCTCAGTTCCTTGTCTTTATATTATAGTTGAATCTAGACTTCTCCCTGTTTCTTGTCTGCAGGGCATGTATGTACGAATGTGCCTAATTTTTCTTTCCTCATCCGAATTATGCCACACAACCGCCACTTTGCATTCGTGGCTATGCAAGCGAATATTTTATTTATTTATTTTTTGACAATGTTTTTTCACATTGGGGTTAAGGTTAGGATTAGGGTTGGGTTCAGGAACAGTTCATAACCGGGTCTTGGCAGAACTGCATTGGGGAAAATGAATGTTAAATGGCATTCTGACATTTCTCCCTGTTCTTTGTCTGCAGGGTTTATGTGCTTGTTATTGTTGAATATTTTTCTTTGTTCCTGGTCTGCAGGGCTCATTGTAGTTGAAAGTACATTGATATTTCTCCCTGGATTTTGTCTGAAAGGCTTATGTGTTTGTTATAGTTGGATGTAGGTTAATATTTGTCCCTGTTTCTTGTCTGCAGGGCTTATGTGTGTTATGGTAGAATATACATTAACATTTCTCCCTGTTTCTTGTCTGCAGGGCTTATGTGTGTTATGGTAAAATATACATTAACATTTCTCCCTGTTTCTTGTCTGCAGGGCTTATAGTGTGTTATGGTAGAATATACATTAACATTTCTCCCTGTTCCTTGTCTGCAGGGCATGTATGTGTTCATGCATGCGGTTAAAGGCACTCCGTTTGAGACTCCAGACCAGGGAAAGGCCAGACTCCTGACCCACTGGGAGCAGCTCGACTACGGCATCCAGTTCACCTCCTCCAGGAAGTTCTTCACCATCTCCCCCATTGTCCTGTGAGTCCAGAGGAAACACTTATGTCTAACCATACTTGGCCTCCTTAAAGTGGATATGACACATACACTTAAAAACATAGTTTGAGCGCGCTATTTAGTTCTAATTTATGACACCCGTCGACCGTTATGCTCTGACTTGTACATTTTAAACCACAGTATTCCTCTAAAACTACTTGAAGAAACAAGACCTCTGACTTCCGTGTTAGAAGAGTGTGGTGCCCAGTGGGAGCAGACGTTGGTGTCATCACAACAAAGCACCTCCTATTGAATGCACATCACACTAGCGAGTGGCTTGTTTTCTCACCATTTATAGTCTGTACATTTTCTGTGCACTACTGGGAGATTTTTGGTTATTTTTTTTAGCTGTATGTTAAGATTTAAGTCGTAAAAGGTTGAATACATAATTTCTCTGACTCATTACAGATGCAAACTAAGCACTAACGCGTTTCATTCTGCCGTTTATTTGTTGCAGCTCATGATTTTTTTCAAACAATATTGTACATTTTGCTCTTGGATTTTTTGTATCAGTGCCATAAATTAGTTTCAGTATTATCGTGTATCGTCTATATTTCCTTCAGCAATATATCAAACTTAAAAGTGTGTTATCATGAGAGACCGAGCAGAGACTGGTCAGTGCGTGCTGAACCCCAAATGTGAATGCTTTTTTTAACTGTCTGTTTATGTCAGTTCATCATTCAGAAGGTTTGATTTCCTAAAGATGGATTCTTGTGAGTTTATATTTAACGCTTTATGAGTTATTTATTATAACATTCTTTTTATTATTATTATTTTTTTTTAGATATTTCCTGGCGAGTTTCTACACAAAGTACGACACGACGCACTTCGTCATAAACACGGCGTCTCTACTGAGCGTGCTCATCCCAAAACTGCCCCAGCTGCATGGAGTCCGCATCCTCGGCATCAACAAGTACTAGAACTCAACCAAGTCCTGGTTTAGACCTGGTCCAGACCAAGATCCAAACCAAGACCCCAGCCCCACAGAATCCTCAGCTTCAACAAGAACTTGGCCTGCATCAAGTCCGAGTTTAGACCTGATCCAGACCAAGGAGTCCACATCCTCAGCATCAACAAGAGCTAGAACTAAACCAAGTCCTAGGTCTTAGTTTAGATCTGGTCCAGACCAAGATCACGGCATCAGCATTCCTCTGCATCAGCAAGAACTAGACCTGGACCGAGTCCGAGTCAGAGTCTAGACCTGGTCTAGACCAAGACCCCAGCTGCACACTGAGTCATAGGCTTCAACAGGTACTAGTCCTGGTCCTATTCTAGACCATGATCTAGACCAAGACCCCAGACTGCTTAGCTTCAACAAGTACTAATGCAGGACCAGTCCTAGTTCTGGTTCTAAATCCTGATCCCAAGTCTTTATCCCAAATCCTAAACCCAGCCAGTCCTCTCCCAAGTCTATCCTCTCGTATCCCAAAGTCCGGAATCTTCTATGGAGACCAAGGATTAAGACTTAAGTTGGGACCAAGTCTAGATCCAAGCCCAGACCTTGGTCCTGGTCTGTAAGTATTAGACCCAGTCGATTCTGTGCCTGTGTGAGTCCCAGCTAACCCAGTATGATACATGTACAGTCCATCGGCCTGTCGCCATACACCATAAACTACAGAGGTGGTAGACGAGCCATAAATTCTACTCAAGTAAGAGTAATGTTACTTCAAAATAATATTACCCAAGTAGAAGTACAAAGTATTGATCCAAGAAATTACTCTAAGTATTTGGGGAAACTACTACTTCAAGTGAGAGTAACTTGAAGAGTAACATCTCATTTATACTCTGAAGTAAATGTAAATTTGGTATTTTCAAAGCACAGACACAAAAATGAGACAAACTAAATCATAACTGAAGGAACGTTGCAAGAAACACAAATGTTCAAATCATTTCAAGTATCGTACAAGTAAATACAACTGAGTACTACTCACCTCTGATAGACGAGTATATTAGTAATAGCCAGGCCTGCATATACACAGCAAATACATGATTATTGGTGTTTAGATGAAGTAAAGGTTTTGCTATGAAGAGAGTGGGGTGTAATAACCATTTGGCAATATTTAAAGGTACAGTATGTAACTTCTCTGATGAAGCGTCTGCCACCCGCTCGTCTCCTCGGAGATGTTATTTCTTTGCCCCGAATGTTCCACTGTATGACTTTAAATGTGTCTTATCTCTATGAAGACGATAACGCAAGGTCAAGTCGCTTTTTTGTGAGTAAGAAAAAACTGTTTAATAAGAGAGACAGATGGTTTTAATACCATACATTCCAGGCTGGGCAATAGGGGTGGGATGAGATACAATTTACACGAG
This sequence comes from Taenioides sp. WSHXM2023, assembly GCA_029959045.1. Classification (NCBI taxonomy): domain Eukaryota; kingdom Metazoa; phylum Chordata; class Actinopteri; order Gobiiformes; family Gobiidae; genus Taenioides; species Taenioides sp. WSHXM2023. The sequence goes on from CM057099.1 coordinate 27,395,553, forward strand.
ACGAGACACGAGATTAGATCTACGACCGGAAAAGTGACATGGTGCACCTTTACTTTTCTTGATGAACCGATTTAGTTTCTAGTCAAACAATACACTTTTCAATCTGAAATTTCACAATAATATGACCATCACCTGAAACGTAAAACTTGAGTCCGTGCTACAGCTGGTTCTGTATTTTGCAACATCAACAATTTATTCCAAGTTGTAAGTTTCTTCTTTCACTGACCGTTCCTTTTAGAGTTGTAATTTGCTAAATGAATTTGGTAACTTTTCACTTTTCGGTGGTATTTTTGCAGTCCATCAGAAATGTTCTAATAATGAAATCTTAATTTATCCTCATTTGTTTATGTTTCTTTTTGACATTTTTTATAGACATTTTTATTAATCCCCCTGTCACTCAGCTTAACCTGTTAAAGTGCATACGACAGGTTAGACCGCACATTTCCTTAAAACATAATAATTATAACATAATAATATTTGAGATTTGGCAAAAAATGACTGGAGGCTTATGATTTTACTTCCTGGCAGCAGATGTGACATAGATAGACGTAATTCCATCGCTGTTACCTAGCAACAACTACAATACTATAAACAATGGCTGGAACTCCTCTAATTTACACAATAGTTATGAGTCGATGACTAAAAAAATTACAACACCTTTACTTTGATAAATGAAAGTTTAATCTGTCAGAAAAATGTGTTTCTTGCGTGTACATTGTCACAAAATTTTGAATTTTCTGATGATGTAGGTAGAGGGATTTTGTTTCAGAGCTCACAGCTTCTTCCTGTAATTGTCAACTCGAGTTCTGAAAGTAAATTTTCCCCACAGACTTTTCGAAAAATTCTTGTGGTCACTAGTTTCCACAGATCCTTTAAACTTTTATTGTTTTTTTTTTGTGTGTTTTTTTTCCCCCCAGTCTGTGGGGAAAAATGAATGGGAATTTAACTTTTACATTTTATTCCACAAAATGACCACAGGTACTGTCTCACCAAACCAAGTTCTAATTAAATAAATGGGAAAACCTGTCATACGCACTTTCAGTTCTCTATCTGTATTTAGTATCAAACGACTGGATTGCCATAAGCTTTACTAACTCATGTGAATGTAATTATGTACTTTTAGCCTGGGCCGTCCCGGGCTGGCCTGGAACAGTTCTAAGGCGTTTTGTGTTATTTTTGTCCTCATTTACATGACCAGTCAAAAGGGGCACACTTTTTCATGTATGTTTCTTCTTGATTTCCATAATTATTTACACTGTAGGTTCTCGCTGAAGGCAGCAAAACTATGGACAGCAGCCACCCTTTGCACTTTTGCCTTTCTTTTGCCTTTCTTTCTTTTTTCTGAAGTGAAAACCATTTCAGGAGACTTGAACATGAAGCTCACTGAGAGAAGAACAAGGGTTTACAGCTCTGTCTCCAAAGCAAAGGGTGGAGACTGTGAGGATTTGAATATGAAATATAAAGACTATTTAGTTGAGTTATTTAGCTTGTTTTCTTCTCTACATAATTCCATACATCTTGCTTCATATATTTGATGTCTTCCGTTTGTATCTAAAATGTAGAACGTGGTAAATATAAAGAAAAACATCACACTGAACAAGAGGGTATGTCCAGACGTTTGACTGGTCGTGTGTACTGGGTTGTCCCACTTTCAACATGTTTACGTTCCATTAGAAATAGGTGCCAGTGGTGCCTAGTGCAGGTACTATACTGTTTGTTTTGTAAATGGGTAACAAACTGATTCATATGAAAGTGAATAAAACAGTTGTATTTAAATGTGTTTTTGTGTGATCTTTTTTCGTGGTACAGGTGCAATCATAAATATTTAACCCACCACAAATGTTACAGGTCCTGTGTTATACAAAATAAACTCTTGTGAGCTTTAAGCCATGTTGGAGTGATGTTACCTCCTCAAAAACATCCCTGGAGTTTGTGTAACCCTTTATTATTAGTCTGTCTACATCTCCAAAGCTCAAAATGCTCTGTTCCACCTTGTGATGTCATGAATTTGGAGTTTTCAAGTTAATTACTACCTTTAGTTCAGCAGAGATTGGCAATTCCAGGGCTGAAATCATCCAAATGATTCTAGTGAGGAGTTTAAAAACACAGTGGAGCCACATGACATCACAAGGTGGAATAGTGTTTTCAGTTTGATAGAAGAACTCAGCCTAAATACAGTGGAGGAAATAAGTATTTGATCCCTTGTTAGTTTTGTAGGTTTGCTCACTGACACATAAATGAACAGTCTATAATTTTAATGGTATGTTTATTTTAACATTAAGAGATAGAATATCAAAAAGAAAATCCAGAAAATCACATTTTAGAAAATATATTAATTTATTTACATTTCATTGTGTGAAATAAGTATTTGAGTTCCGCTCCCACAGACCAGTTAGACTCTCCTAAGCAACTCATCACCTGAATTAGACTCCTGTTTTAACTAGTCACCTTTAAAAAGACCCCTGTCCACAGAAACAGTCAGTCAGACTCCAAACTGTCCAACATGGGAGAGACCAAAGAGCTGTCAAAGGATGTCAGGGACAAGACTGTAGACCTGCAGTGAGAACCTCTGCCAGGAAACTGAAAATGGGTCGTGGATGGGTCTTTCAACATGACCATGACCCAAAACATACAACCAAGGCAACGAAGGAGTGGCTCAAGAAGAAGCACATTAAGGTCATGGAGTGGCCCAGCCAGTCCCCAGACCTTAACCCTATAGAAAAACTATGGAGGGAACTGAAGCTCCGAGTTGCCAAGCGACAGCCACAAAAGCTTAATAATTTAGAGATGATCTGCAAAGAAGAGTGGACCAAAATTCCTTCTGATATGTGCACAAACCTGGTCATCAACTACAAGAAACGTCTGACCTCTGTGCTGCAAACAAAGGTTTTGCCACCAAGTACTAAGTCTTTTTTGGTTAGAGGGTTCAAATACTTATTTCACTTAATGAAATGAAAATCAGTTCATATTTTCTTTGGTTATTTTCTGGATTTCTGGATTTAGACTGTTCATTTCTTTGTCTGTATACAAACTTACAAAATCAGCAAGGGATCAAATACTTATATCCTCCACTGTATGCAGGGTTTGTGTGTTAAATGTGTAAATGAAACAAAACACAACTCCAGGTCTGTTTGCGATGAGGAAACAACATTATAGCATAGATCAGAAAATAGCCTAATAAATCACTTGTATCTTTATAAACTTGTACAGTTTTCTTAATTGCAAATACTGTGAGTGAGACGCCCGGGATGTGATTCAAGGCAGTTGGATTTCAGGCTTTGTTTTGTCCACAGCTCGACCTCGCTCTTCATACTTTTCTTAATCGCGTTAGAATAGTTGAGGCCAGTTTATGCTCGAGTCATGTGTTAAATAATGACACTATTTCAAGAATGTAAAGGCAACGTGAACACATGTTTGTAGAAATGCTGTGGTGGCTGTAATAGATCCTAACAGAATACAGGTTATGCAGATGACATCACCGCCTTTGGAACGTTATGAGTGTCAGTGGTGAGTAAAGACATTTTCTCCCCTACAAGGTCAAAACACAAAATCTAAAATGTGAAAGAGCTGCTCCAGTTTAAAAACAAATATAAAAGTCTACAACTTAGTCCAATATTTGGTTTGTACTTGACATCTGAAACAAGAAAATCAAGTCAACGGAACAGACAACAGTTACACAACAGGAATACCGCACACACACGCACTTTTATCACTGATACACACTTTCAATCATACAGTTTTGAACATTTCTCTCCTTAAATCACATATTTCTGAGTCTGTGTTGAGGAAATAATTATTACGGTGCAAAAAAACGGCTTTGTGGACAAAAATGAGAGAGAAAAAAATCAAAGAAACACATTTGTCTGTGGTGGAGCCTCAGGGCCTCTCGGTCACAATGTTCAGGGGCTTTTCTCCAAATCAAATGATGTCAGCGCAGAACTTGTGTATCAAAAAGAAAAGGCAAACATTGCGGCAAAATATTTTATAATTTCAAATGTAAAATCGTATTAAAACAGAAAAAAGTCAGTTGGTTTAAAAATGCATTCATTTGACAAAGAATCAACAAACAAATCATGCAATAAAAATCTTTTAGAATTGTCTAAAATGCTAAATTAAAGATGACATTAAATAAAAGGTGCACCATGTGACTTTTCTGTATAATTTTGCCTAGAATTTTCCACAGTACGGCTTTAAACACATCTATTTTGTGAGCAGTTCATTACGGGTGTTACTTATTTTTACCCCAAAATACAAAAGTGTGTTTCCATACTGTAGAATATTTCAGTTGTATGTACAAGGAGACGTGCAGATGGAGGATCCTCCCACCTGAAAAGTTACGTAGTGCATCTTTAACACAAATAATTATCCAGTGTCATCCTTCACAGTCTGAACTCTGCTCCAGAGAACTTTTACTCCCGCGGAATTAGCGCTAGACCTACTTCCTTCTCCCTTTCAAGTATACTGAAATGTATTGATGTATTTCTTATATATTAATACATGGCAGCTGATCGTCATCATTCCCTGGGGGTGTGAAGCTAACTTAAAGCACTACTCTGTAAGAATCTGTTGCGTTAGACTTTAATCTGAGTTTTATTTCAACACAATTGGATCAGAAAGAGGTGAGCTGATTTGTGTTGTTAAACAAGTCTCTCAAATATAAAATCAGTGAGTCGCTCTCACCTTTTTGTTGGAAATCAAACTCCTAAACAGAACCATGAACGCTCTTATAGATCACAGGCTCCTGAAAATGTGTTGAATCCATTTTGTATTTTTTGTTGACTTTTCAGACAATCGTAAGGGGGTCCGTCACCTTCTTTTTTCTATGTATATTCATCGCTCTGTCTGGAATGTTCCACAGTGTGACATTAAACAGCTCTACCTTACAGTTATTCAATTAAGGGTGATTTTATACCTCAAAAATACCTAGAAAAACAGGCATTCTGACTGTGAGCGGGGTCGCCTTTCCACAGATCTGACCTGTCTCTTGGTCTGGTTTGGTCTCCATGAAGATAGAAAGGTTTAATGCCATACTGCGAAACATTCCAGACAAGCAATAACATCTCCATGGAGAAAAGCATTAGAAACGTTACATAATGCACCTTTCAACGTTTTTGACAGCATTTGCTAATGTGGGCATTGTGTTACCATAGTAACCCCTAAACATTCCAGCGATAGATACATGTAGAACACCCACAGCAGGATGTCCCTGCAATGTATCAGTTGTCCGTCATGTATTTTCAAACATTTGTCCAAAAATAAAAGTTTTAAACCCAACCCTTTAGATTACATCGCGGATTTCTTCTCCCGTTTTCCACTGAATCCATCTCGCTCCTCTGAGTCCAGCTCCGTACACATTTGAGCCAAGACTCCTTTAAAAACCTCAAACCTGTGATTCAGATCTTTTTGCGTGTGAATTTTAAACTTTGTCCCCATCGCTCCATCTTCCGAACTTACCCCGAAGAAAACCCGTCCGATTCTGGAATGAACCAACGCCATCGCACACAGAACGCACGGCTCCTTCGTCACATACAAATCATACCCTGTACAAATATATGGTTGGGGCGCTCCGTTTCCCAAATCTGGGGAATTGAACTTGCAACCTGGGTATTTCTCATAAGAACAGCAACCTCCGCCTTGACTTTTCGCCACTAAATCTATACAAACCATGACGGCGTGTTGAAGCGGGTGATCTTTGCTACAATCATGACATATGGCAATAATCTGATCAGAATTTGGGTCAACGATGACTGCTCCGATGGCGTTCATCCCCAGCTTTTTCCCCTCTTTTGCAGAATCGATTGCTAGCGTCATGTAATCTTGCATTTTCGTTTTTTGTTTGGCGTTGAAAAGTTCGCCTCTCAAAGCTGTAGTCACCAGTTTGTCCTCGTGGAAAGATGTCGGCCAGTGCTTGCTAGCTTGTTCAAACTGTGGCCGAGTCAAAGGAGCCGTACGAGGAATTTTCACCGCAAAAGGTTCACCGAGACCTAAATTAGAATAGTCGAAATTACACGGTTCATTTGCGCCGTCAACCAAGCAAATTAGAATCTCCAAAGCGTGTGGCGAGTTCTTGTTTTTGCAGGAACGGACGCGCTTCAGATGAGGGAGGCTGGTGAGCGGGTGCATGGTGTTGAGTTCAAGGACCAGTTTCGAAGTTTGTTTTTTGTCCAGAATTGGGGCGGCGAAGGCGTCGATGAGTTCGATGTCTTGGGAAAGTTCATCGGACAGAACAGGAACAGCCTCCCACGAATCTATGTCACAATGTGAGATCTTGAACCGTTTCCTCTCAGGCTCCATGCTCCCAAATCCACCTGGGAAAAAAAGTTTTAAATGGAAATATATCATTTAACAAAAGAGTAAAAAAGATATTGATACTTTTCACTAAAACATAGCTAACATTCCTATTTTATATTTAAAAAAAAAAAAAAAAAAAAAAATTACATAGTTTTTGGGGGTTGATTAGCCCTGAGCTTTCAAACTTTTTATTCGTTTTTACATTTTTCAGAATGTCTGTGGGGAAAATAAGAAATTTAATCTCGAATCTGTCGAACTCCATGTTACTTAGCAACAATAATGTCAATAAGGGCCAAAGCTTATAATATATATTATTATATATATAATAACTAAAATATAGTTATGATTAGACTAATAACGATAAATGTTAATAACAATTACACTAAAAAGCTTTATTTTGTTAAAACGCCCCAAAAATTGTGTCTGCATTTAAGAGAATTTTCAGTGTTCTGTTTAAGAACTTTTCTTCTCAACTTTTTTCCCCCCACAAACTGACACGTGTATGGACGGATATATTTTTGACTGAAAAGTTACATACTGTGGCTTTAAATTATTGTGAGTAAATTTTGGAAAGTCAGACATCACTGGACAGACAAACAGGACCAGTACTAAAGGAGTTTAGAGCGATACAAGTATGAGCAGCTATGGAGCTCAGTGACTGCCCTCCTGTGGTTCCACATGTCAATTTCTTATTTATTTTATTCTTCTTATTTTATTTTATTCTTATCTATGGGAAAAAAGTATACGAAATTTACTTTGGAACCAGGGTGAACGATGAAGACGGCAGGACTGTTAAGCTGCACTGAAGGCGTTTAGTCTTGTGTCAGGGTCTGGTTCTGATATAGCCCTCTTGATTTAGCCCTGGTTCATTCAAGAGACTTTTAGGAGGTTTTTCTAAATCAGAGGTTTTCTTTACAAAAAAAACAAACAAAAAAACAGACTCACACATACAGTTTTAAACTTTATTGAATATGACTTACATATTTCCTCAGACAAGCACAAATAATGAAATACCAAAGCTTGATGCAAATAGTAAAAGGTTTACAGTGCAATTTTTCTCTGTGTTTTTCTAGTTATATCAAACAATAAACTGTTCAGTGTAATGTAGTTTAATCAAGATGCAATAAAGGATTAGGGAATGCAAAAAAGGCATCTAGACTGTAGACTGCAGCAATCTCTCCATCTTTCTATATCTACTTAGATCTGTAGACATTTTGGTACAGTTAATAGTTTATATTGCATTGGTTTTAACTTAATGCAATATTGAAAGTAACATTTTTTTCTTTTTTGCAAAAATGTTTAAAATGACAAAAATTCAAGTTATTTAACTTTCGATCTTTTTTTTTTTTTTTTTTCCCCAGGTTCAGGATTTCATCTCAATAACAGGTTTATTTATTTATTTTTTAAAATATTTTTTTAATCAAGCTGGTCATTAAAAATAAAGGTATGCAAAAATGTAATAACTGATTTCACACGTTTTTCTGTTGTGAGAATGTAAAATTGCCCCTTCTCACAACTGATACTTTGCAGGGGGGGTGATGCTAACTGTAGGCACTGCTCTGTCTGAAGCTATGTTACTCAAGTGAAGACTTTAGTCTGAGCTTTGTTTTTTTTTTTACCACAATCTGACCATAAAGATCTGACTTACTGGGACTACAACAGATGAGGTCATTTGTGCTGTTAAACAACTCCCTCTCAAATACTTTTATCTCACCTAAACAGGACCATCAACGCTCGTACTGACCCTGAAAATGTGTCGTTTAAATCCATTTTGTATTTTTTTTTGAGCTTTCAGGCTATGTTACAATCTTTTTGACAGTGGCACCGCAAAGCATCATTAATCATGCAAAATATTACTAGACATTTGTACTTTTCTAAACGTTACTTTCTTCCCAGCACGAGCTTGTTCTTGATGACTTTTGGCACATGCCGTATCGTGAGCGAAACTCTGGTCCCTCGGCTCAAGGTATCTCCCATTTCTCCTCCAGCTTCGGCCAAATTCACCACTTTCTCCGACAGCACGTCCTCTTCGCATCCCTGTATCCCGTGGAGCAGTGATCTGTACATGTCCTCTTGCAAAATCAACAAACTCCTCGGCTTAACAAGCAACGAAAACAGGTAGCGGTTTTCTTCTGTCTGCGGTGGTTGCCCTTCTTGTAAACTACTGCTTATCGGATTGTAAAAGTCTAGTAAAGTATGCGATCCCAAGCTTATCGTCGTCACAGTTGGGTGGTAGAGTGGTCCGTCTTCATGGGGCATTATTCCTTCTCCCGATTTGTACTCGTTGACCAAAATATGGTTGGCCATTTTGCCGCTAAACGCACCAAGATGTGAAATTTTTTCGCAGTACGTTTGAAGCCATTCTGGTATCTTCTCAGCGATCATTCCTTTTCGGTGTGGAAGTCCTCCCCAGTTTTGAAGACGCCTGCCCGAAAGTTGTGTCCATTTTGTTTTGGGAGATTTGTAAACTTGTTGAAGCAGGTACGATTCCTCCTCCTCTGTTATGAAATTGGGGATGTAATAGACCACCGGAGGAGCAGAGGTTATGATAAACTTCTTCAGATCTTCACAAATACAAGATGGCCTCTCGTCCATGGCTTCGCTGGGAAGATAAAATGCCAAATGAGTTCCTTGTCTTCACTGCCTGCTGAGGAATGAACTGAGAGGTTGTACTATTACTCAAAATCTCAATTCCACTCGGTGCAATTATTTAGATAATAAAAAGTCCTCTGAAAAGAACTAAATATCCTGTCTTTTAAAGGGCCTGTATAACACTAATTTCTTATCAGTGCTCTAATGTTATTACCTCATCACAGACAGACCTGGAGTTGCGTTTTGTTTCATTCGCACATGTTTAACGCACAAAGCCTGCATACTTGAGCTCTTCTCTCAAATTGAAAACTCTGTTCCATCTTGTGATGTCATGTCAGGAAGTGCTTCACTGTGTTTTTAAAGTCGATACACCTTCACTAAAATAATTTGGATCATTTAAGCCCTGGAATTGCCAATCTGTAGTGGATAAAAGATAATGGTAGCTGTTAACTTGAAAACTACCACTTCATGTCATCACAAGATGGAACACAGCATTTGGAGCTTTGGAGATGTAAACAGACTAATAATAAAAGACTACTCAAACATGAGAAAACATGTGAATGAAACAAAACACAACTCCAGATATGTTTTTGAGGAGGTACCAGCATTCTAACATGTCTTAACACTCACAAGAGTTTATTTTGTCTATTATACGACCATTAATAGAGAAATCTTGTTGTACCTATAGTTTAAACCTCTCATAACGTTCTGAAATGCACTGGATACTTATAATAGTTTAGCTGTTCATATCTCTCTTCTCATACAATAAAACTGAATCATAATCATAACTTTAACACACAAAATTTAACATTTAAATTTCAAATGGATACATTTTAGAAAAAGACAATGGGAAAATACATGTTAAATATAAATAAAAACCTAAGAAACGTTTAAACGTATAATTAATTTTGACAAATGTTGGAGACAATAATGTTTTTCCCCACTAATTAAACGTATCAGCAGATCAGGAACCAAACAGGTAGTTGATGCAAGGGTTAGTTTTTTTAAATTGTGAATCACTCTCAATGAAATAAATTACTAAATTATCAGCACCATTGCGGGACGAAAATGTACCCAAGAAGGTGTCGAATGCATTACATTATTTTATTGATCTTGGGACAGTTTTGAATTCCCATATTTTAACACGTTTTGAGATAACGTTGGCAATCTAGACACATTTTGAGAAGCATAAATTCATCCAAATGCATGACATGAATGCACACAATGAGGAAATAATGTATAGAGTCCGAATATTCATTTACCTATTGTTCTTTCGACGTTTTTTAATGATAAACCCGAAATAGAGCAAATCTTCCCAAACTCCACGCATGAGATTGCCCTGCTTCCGCTTTGGTGCAACGGTGTAAAATGTCCGTCTAAGAGTGTAACATTTTGAACCCCCCCAGACTAAAAATACTCGCCATTATCTTTTTTTTTTTTTTTTTTTTTTTTTTTTTTTTTTTTTTTAATACGTACACTTTAAATAGTTAATCATCCAAGTTACATAAGATCTATTATTATTGTGTATGATCGCTTGTAGAACTAATGTGATTAATAGTTTCCACTCGGGTTTATTTTTACGTGACACCGAAAAACAGAACGCATGGATGGATTTATTTGAGCAACTTTTCGAGCATTTACACTGAAAAACACTTGTTAAAACACTTATTTATATATTCAGCTAATCTTTCGATGTATGTAATGTTATAGAAAAGTAGTTTTGCTTGCTATTATGATACGAAATATTTGTTTAAAGCATGAACTAACCTTGAGGAGCTAATCAGAGGTTTAGCCATGTTTCAGTCAATCTTTTGCCGGGCTGGAGTGTTCGGACGCGGCTGTGTGCGCAGGCAGAGCCGTGCCAAAGCCTCCTCTCTGGTGCTGGGGATCGAGACGAGTTGCGATGACACCGGGGCTGCGGTACTGGATCTCAATGGGACTGTCCTCGGGGAGTCCCTGCACTCACAGAAGGACGTTCATCTCAGGTGAGTTACTTGATTGTTGACGTCTGAGAAATGCGCTGAAATACACATACCAGTGATTTCCCATAGATTTCATTCAAGCAATTTGTGGAGTTTAAATATCTTATATTACACAAAATGGACTCTTGTAATCTTTAAGCCATGTTATAATGCTGCTACCTCCTCAAAAACAGACCGGGAGTTGTGTTTTGTTTCATTCACACATGTTTGAGCCATCCTGTATTTGTCTGACTACATCCCCAAAGGTTTTTTTTTTTTTTAACTTTTATTACAGGCCATGGAAGAGGACTATTGGTCGGCCTCAAAGAAATTCTGGCAAACCGTCCGACGCCTCAGGAGGGGGAAGCAGTGCTTCACCAACACTTTTTACGGTGCGGGTGGAGAGCTGTTGACCTCGACTGGGGATGTTGTCAGACGGTGGAAGGAATACTTTGAGGATCTCCTCAATCCCACCGTCACGTCTTCTGAGGAGGAAGCAGAGGCTGGGGACTCAGAAGTCGACTCGTCCATCACCCTGGCTGAAGTCACTGAGGTGGTTGGCAAGCTCCTCGGTGGCAAGGCTCCGGGGGTGGATGAGGTCTGTCCTGAGTATCTTAAGTCTCTGGATGTTGTGGGGCTTTCTTGGTTGACATGTCTCTGCAACATCGCGTGGCGGTCAGGGACAATACCTCTGGACTGGCAGACCAGGGTGGTGGTGCTTCTGTTTAAGAAGGGGGACTGGAGGGTGTGTTCCAACTACAGGGAAATCACACTTCTCAGCCTCCCTGTTAAGGTCTATTTCAGGGTACTGGACAGGAGAATCCAACCGATGGTCGAACCTCGGATTCAGGAGGAGTAGTGTGGTTTTCGTCCCAGCCGCAGAACACTGGACCAGCTCTATACTCTCCATCGGGTGCTCGAGGGTTCATGGGAGTTTGCCCAACCAGTCCACATGTGCTTTGTAGATCTGGAGAAGGCATTCGACTGTGTCCCTTGTGGGGTCCTGTGGGGAGTGCTCTGGGAGAATGGGGTTCGGGGGCTCTTTGCTAAGGGCTGTCCGGTCCCTGTATGACCGGAGCAGGAGCTGTGTTCGCATTGCCGGTAATAAGTCGGACCTGTTTTCAGTGTTTTCATGTTGGACTTCACTTTGTCTCTGGTTCTGTTCATTGTATTTATGGACAGAATTTCTAGTCAGGGGCCAGAGGGAGTCCAGTTTGGGGCCCACAGGATCTCATCTCTGATGTTTGCCAATGATGTTTGCCGATTGCTCCATCAAACCAGGATCTCCAACGTGCACTGAGGCAGTTTGCAGCTGAGTGTGAAGCAGCTGGAATGAAGATCAGCGCCTCCAAATCCGAGGCCATGGTTCTCGACCGGAAAAAGGGCTCTCCCTCTCCAGGTGGGTGGAGAGTCCCTGCCTCAAGTGGAGGAGTTCAAGTATCTCGGGGTCTTGTTCAGGAGTGAGGGGAGGATGGAGCATGAGATTGACAGGCGGATCTGTTGTGGTGAAGAGGGAGCTGAGCCGAAAGGCAAAGCTCTTGATTTACCGTCAATCTCTGTTCCTGCCCTCACCTATGGTCATGACTGAAAGGACAAGATCGCGGATACAAGCTGCCGAAATGAGTTTCCTCTGCAGAGTGGCTGGGCACTCCCTTAGAGATAGGGTGAGGAGCTCATTCACACGGGAGGAGCTCAGAGCAGAGCTGCTGCTCCTCCACGTCAAGAGGAGCCAGCTGAAGTGGCTTGGGCATATGTTCTGGATGCCTTCAGGACGCCTCCCTGGGAGGTGTTCCCTGCATGTCCCACCGGAAGGAGGCTCCGGGGAAGACCCAGGACATGCTGGACGGACTGTGTCTCTCGCCTGGCCTGGGAACGCCTTGGGGTCCCCCTGGAGGAGCTAGAGGAAGTGTCTGGGGTGAAGGAAGTCTGGGAGTCCCTGCTTAGACTGCTGCCCCCGCGACCCGTCCCTGGATAAGCGGAAGAAAATGGATGGATGGATGGATGGATGGATGGACTTTTATTACAGCTGATAGTAGTACAAAAGTATAGTGCAAATAGGTGTACAAAGTGAGTACATATCAATCACACAGTTACTCTTATGTAAGAAAAAGAGAGAGAAAAGAAAGTGGGGAAAAATAAGTGGGCAGGATAGATGGGAAAGGATATACAGCATTCTATTGCTAGAGGTTATACAGATTATACATCAGTGGGTCATACAGCTCATGGTAAATGCTCACATTTTTATACAGCACTTTTCCACCTTCAAGACACTCAAAGCGCTTTACAACACAGACAATGGGGGCGAGGTGGGTTAAGTGTCTTGCCCAAGGACCCAACAACAGCATTCATCTGTGGGAGCTGGAATCACACCAGCCAACCTGTGGGTCAGTGGACAAACACTCTTACAAACTGAGCTACTGCCACCCATGTGAGTACATTCAATGCTTTGCAGATCTCTTTAGTTTTTTGTGCCTTTTTATTTTTCGACACTTCAACTGAAAGAATGTACTGTTTTAAATTATTGTGAAAAGCAGTGAAGCAGCTTCTTGCCTGAAAATTTACTACATTGAATGTGGAATTTAGACCTCAGGATCAAAAGATTTATCAGATAAATTGAATTTGCGTTATACATTATTTTCATGAAAGCCAAACAGTACATTCTTCCAGTATAATACAAACTACATCCCCAAAGTTAAAAATGCTCTGTTCCACCTTGTGATGTCATGTAGTGGTAGTTTTCAAGTGAACAGCTTCTTTTACCTTTAGTTCTGAAGAGATTGGCAATTCCAGGGCTGAAATCATCCAAATGATTCTAGTGAAGGTGTATAGAGTTTAAAAACACAGTGGAGCACTTACTGTATTACCACATGACATCATAGTGTTGTCTATTTGAGAGAAAAACGCAGCCCAAATATGCTGAATTTGTGTTTTAAACCTGTGGGAATGAAACAAAACAAAACTGTGGGTATGTTTTTGATGAGGAAACAACATTATAGCAGATCAGAAAATAGAGTAACATGGATCCTTTAATACCCGTATTTCATATTAAAGTGTAGTTACTTCTATGCTAATAACAATACAAGGAACAACAAAGTGAGATTTTGTTATGCTATTGTTTTAGTCCGTGTTCTTTTTAGACTATTCTACTCATGGAAAACACTGCATAGTAGACCAGATGCTACAATGACACAGCAAGGACATGCGCACTCCATTCAGAGAGATCAGGAGTCTAACCCACAACCTCCTATTGGAACGGGGAGCTAGGATAACCGCTCTGCCACAGCATATTTTCTTGTATATTTTCAGAACTGGAGGCATCATCCCCACAGTTGCACAGCAGTTGCACCGGGAGCACATTGAGCGTGTTGTGAATGAAGCTTTGGCTCTCGGCGGCGTCTCTCCTCACCAGCTCTCAGCCGTGGCCACAACAGTAAAACCCGGACTGGCCCTGAGTCTGGGGATCGGACTGGAGTTTAGTCTTAAATTTGTGAAGCTGCACAGGAAACCGTTCATCCCCATTCATCACATGGAAGCCCACGCACTGACCGTGAGGATGGAGGAGCAGGTAATAAGGTTGTTAAAATTATCGATATTCAGATACTAATCGATACCAAAACTAGTCTTAAAAATAGATCGTAATATCGATACTAGATACTTTGAGTAAGTACTGATACTAAAAATGTCACAGGACAGTCATGAAGCTTTCCCGAATGTCTTTAGAATGATGTTGAGTTGTATCAGAACAAGTATAAGAGCACATAGACTAGTATACACCCATGGACCACTATGGAACCTACAGGACCACTGAAGGGTTAAACAGATATAAGACCACATGGGAATAGAAAAGAAAGTACTACCATTTAATGTTGAAAATCACATTCTGTTGTTTAAAGAAAGAGTTTTTAATGGTGGTATTGGAATAAGTATTGAGGATCAAGTCTATTCCTTATTATTGAAATCGAGTTTGAAAGTTTAGTATTGTCACAACACTAGTAGGTAATACTACTTCTACTACTAAAAAATAATAATATATTTTATTTATAATGCACAAATCTAAATTTTTTAATTTGAAAAACAAATCTCAAAGTTTTAAAATCAAAAGCATCACGACGACACACAACTTAGCTACAAAAACCGAGACAAAATTGTCAAACAATGTCAATTACCGTGTGCGTTTTGAATAGGTGGAGTTTCCGTTCCTGGTTTTGTTGATTTCGGGGGGTCACGCTCTCATCACCGTGGCCAAAGGCGTGGACGATTTTCTGCTGCTCGGACACTCGTTGGATGAAGCACCCGGAGACACGCTGGATAAGGTGAGATGTGCATTACATACACTACCAGCCAACACATTTTCATTTTGTTGATTATTTATACTGTAGATTCTCACTGTAGGCATCAAAACTATGAATGGACACATGTGGAATGTAGTGAACAAAAATACACTCCAGATAACTCAAATGTCCACCCTTTGCTTTGATCACTGCTTTGCACTTTTGCCGTTTCCTGGCCCTGACGCGGCACAGCTGTAAAGTGAAAACCATTTCAGGAGACTTCATCAAGAAGCTCACTGAGAGAAGACCAAGGATTTGCGGCTGTTCACAAAGCAAAGGGTGGCTACTTTGAGAATTTGAAAATAAAATTTAAAAAAAATTGAATTGTGTTATTTAACTTTCTTTCTTTACTACATGATTGTGTATATCTCCCAACATATATTTGATGTCTTCCATATCTAAAATGTAGAAAGTAGTAAACATAAAGAAAAAGGTGGGGTTGACTGGTTTAGGTTTTCTGGTGGAGGGTCTGCCACCTGCTTGTGTCCATGGAGATGGTAATGCTTTGTCTGGAATGGTCCTCAGTAAAGCATTAAACCCATTAAATCTATCTGCATTTCAGTAACAGGTGTTTTTATTGCTAGAAAAAAAGAAAAAAAACATAGAAAAACCTGCATTCGTACTGTGAGCAGGGTCGCCTCTCCACAGACTTGACCTGTAACCTTGCTTGGTAACACATTATTGAACTATAACCTATAACCTTAACCTACTATTAACCTGCTTGCCTCCATATTATTTCTTTATTTTGATGTCTTTTTTAAAGACACAGGTGTGGACAGTTGATCCTTAGCGAAGATAATTTTTTAAAAGTAAGAATCTGTAAATACATAGACAATAAGTATTATTATAAGTATAGAATAATTAAAAAATAAAAATAAGTACTAAGTAATAAATAAAACGTAGTTTAATGTCATACTGTGGAACATTCCAGGCAATAACATCTCCATGGAGACAAGCTGATAGCAGACCCTCCACTGGAAAAGTGACATTGTGCATCTTTAAAACCAAATACTGAACCTGAAAAAAGCTGCATTTTTAGTTTTTTGATATGCTAATTTCCTCCACAAACAACAAAATCTCCTGTCAAAACTGTAACCCTGTAGTGCAGATCTGTATAAACATGTTCTGAAATGTATTAGTTTGTCAGTTCAGATTTTGGTCTTTTTGTCAATTCTTCTGGACGTGTTTAGAATGTGAACTTTGAACAGAATCCTATTATTAAAACATAAATCACAAATCGAATCTCAATCATATTACTTGTCAGAAAAATCACAAGTCAGTATTTTTCCCAAATTGTTCATCCCTAATCCTTTAGTTATTTTTAGTCAGTACAATTATTCCTTTTGTTTATCTGCAGGTCGCCCGACGCCTCTCTTTGTTGAAGCACCCCCTCTGCTCCTCTCTGAGTGGGGGTCAGGCTGTGGAAGTCCTGGCTCAGACCGGAAACCCGACCAGGTTTAAGTTCACAACTCCCATGGGACAGACTCTGGACTGTAACTTCTCCTTCGCTGGACTCAGAAACCAGGTGTCTATGGCCATCAAGAAGCAAGAGGAGGAGGAGGGTGAGAGTTACAGATGGTTTAAATGTCCTACATCACACAAAATGGATTCTTGCAAGATTTAAGCCATATTATACTGTTGTTACCTCATTAAAAACATACCTGTTTGTTTCATTCACACATGTTTGAGGAATGCCCTGTTCCACCTTGTCATGTCATGAAGTGGTGGTTTTCAAGTTAACTGCTCCCTTTTACCTTTAGTTCAGTAGAGATTGGTAATTCCAGGGCTGAATTTAAAAACTCATCTGAAACCCACTAACCCGTCTTGCAGGGGTAGAGCCGGGGACCCTCTTGTCTTGTGTGAATGACCTCGCTGCCTCGGCTCAGCACACTGTCGCCGCCCATCTGACCAAACGGACTCATCGCGCCATTCTCTTCTGCAAAAACCACCATCTGCTGCCCGAAGAGAACCCCACTTTGGTGAGAAGATGACACTTTTTTACACCGTCCTTTAAAGAGGGTAAGAGGGGTTACGCTTCTATGCGGTATTCATTTCTAACACATCACATATTTAGATCACCATGTTACATTTTCTAGTTTTGAAAATGCTAGATTTGCCAAAAACAACATATTAACATGTTTCACTTTCATTTTTGACACTCTGATCCATGTCTTTATGGACCTTGCTTTGTGCACTGGTGCACAGTCATGTTGAAGAGGAAGGGGCCATCTCCAAACTGTTCCCACAAAGTTGGGAGCATGGAATTGTCCAAAATCTCTTGGTATGCTGAAGCATTCAGAGTTCCTTTCACTGGAACTAAGAGGCCCAGCTCCTGAAAAACAAGCCCACACCATAATCCCCCCTCCACCAAACTGTACACTTGGCACAATGCAGTCAGACAAGTACCGTTTTCCTGGCAACCGCCAAATCCAGACTCATCCATCAGATTGCCAGATGGAGAAGCGCAATTCGTCACTCCACAGAACACGTCTCCACTGCTCTAGAATCCAGTGGCGGCGCTTTACACCACTGCATCTGACACTGTGCATTGCACTTGGTGATGTACGGCTTGGATGCAGCTGCTCGACTATGGAAACCCATTCCATGAATCTCTCTACGCACTGTTCTTGAGCTAATCTGAAGGCCACATGAAGTTTGGAGGTCTGTAGTCATTGACTCTGCAGGAAGTTGGCGACCTCTACGCACTATGTGCCTCAGCATCCGCTGACCCCGCCCCGTCAGTGTACGTGGCCTACCACTTCGTGGCAGAGTTGCTGTCGTTCCCAGTCGCTTCCACTTTGTTATAATACCACTGACAGTTGACTGTGGAATATTTAGGAGCGAGGAAATTTCACGACTGGACTTGTTGCACAGGTTCATCCTATCACAGTACCACGCTGGAATTCACTGAGCTCCTGAGAGCGACTCATTCTTTCACAAATGTTTGTAGAAACACTTGATTTCCATTATTTGGATGGGTGAGTGAATACTTTTGGCAATATAGTGTATCTTTCTCCATGGAGAATGTTCCAAAGTATGGTTTTTACTTTCTGTTCTGACATGCCACCTCCAGAAAGTTACATAGCTCTGTTAATTTTTTTCTGATTTCAAGTAACTTTTCTATTGGCATTTTGCAAGGTACTAAAATTTTCAGTAAGACAATTTGAAGCTATCCTCGGGATGTCATAGTCCCAGATAGGGGCAAGAGACACTTTTTCCTTTTGTTTACATTGTACTTCATTTTTATTATTGACAAGACCCAAGTCATCTGATAAAGTTCTTGTAAACGCTTCCGTATCAAGTGCGATTTTTGAATTAATTATTATTATTATTATTATTTTTAAATAAGTTGATTTTAGAAGATGTTTTGCTCTGTTCTGTCTCAGGTTTTGTCTGGAGGCGTGGCAAGTAACCAGTACATTAGAAAAGCCCTGCGTGTGATCACAGAGAGAGAGGGGCTGAGGCTGCTCTGTCCTCCCCCAAAACTCTGCACCGACAACGGGGTCATGATCGCCTGGTGAGGTTTATCAATGACACAATTCAAAACTAGTGTACTTTATTCCATATTTAAAGGAAACATATATAACATTTTTATTTCATAAACAAACATGACCTAACCGTATTCCCAGATATGACATGTTCAAATCAAATATGGCTTTTACTGATCACAATTGTAATACTGATTTATTCTTAGTTACAAAAACATTGTTGTTTTTGTTATAATTTGGTGTTTTGGTTCTCAAGACGATTATCCAATCAGAAAGCAGAATGATTCTCACATGACTCTCTCATTTGGGTTGCCAGTCTCGATACTGAAATCCAGTTGGTTTAAACCTAAAATGCCTCTCTCTGGTCTGAATGGTCACTCCCTAAACCAGCTCAGTGAGGGAATTCTGGAGGTTCTGAGCTTTCACGTGAGGCATGTCTGTCCATATACTGGGAATGAGACACACTTGGATGTGTCTCTATCTGCAGGTTAAGGTTTTGGAGACACAGGTTCAGTTGTGGTTGTAATAGCTTTTAGTTACCTTTTAGCACCAGTTAGTGCTGGCCGATTACACCAGTGCAGGCCACATACAGCTCCTTAACGTAAAATTACGATTGTAATCATTATTTTGTTGCTTTTTATATTTTCATCCAGGAATGGTGTGGAGAGATTCAGAGAAAAGAAGGGAATCCTGTCTCCAGATGTGAACATCCGCTATGAACCAAAGTGCGTCTTTTTTATTGATTTGATTTAAATTTTTGAATACTACCCAGTCTCTGTTAAATATGGGGATGCAGGGTGTGGGAGGGCATCTGACAGGGACAGGGACATACAGTGTTAGTCCCAGTTATAGTAGTTCCAATTATAAGGAAAAGTCTCAATACTGGATAGTGCCCCAATTTCAAAACCACCTGGATGATTTTAAAAAAGGACCTGAGGATGGGAGGGCATCTGACACACGGGGCTGTAGGACAGTGGGAGGGCATCTGACACACATGGTTTGTCTTTCAGGGCTCCTTTGGGTGTGGACCTCACAGCTCAGGTGAGAGCGGCGGCCATTAAAGTTCCAAAAGTGAAGATGAAGATCACATGACCAACTCCAGAGCCGTTTCTAGACTTCACAGGAGTGAACAATTATTTATGCAGAAAAGTACTAAGAAACTGTATTTATATAACACATTAAACGCTCTTAATCTGCTTTTTAAATATAAATATCAAAAAAACTAAATCTTCACCTGAGTCACTCGCTTCTACTTTCTGCTGTTGGCCCATAGCACACACCAGCTCAGTATAGTTTCCCACCTTGAAGAGTACAGTTGGGCTCACTTCTTGGCAGTTACTTTTGCTTGTCAATCGCTGATACTTGATAGTTTTGATTCCGCTGTTTTTAGCTGTTCTTGTAGTTCAGTTATACGCCAGTTTTTAATTACAGCAACCTAATTTAGCTAGGTTTTAGTGGATAAAAGGGCCGTTTGCATTAGTGTAGTTACCTGTCACAGTTCAGAGCAGTTCTAGCTACTAGATCTAACTACCTCTAGCTACTAACTTAACTACTACTAGCTAAGTTATAATGTACGTTAGTAGCTTTTTTAGGTTGTGTAGTAACTGCTGACAGAAGATGAAATCCCCGTCTTTGTCACCAAAACCAAGGTCTGAAAGGACTCCTGGCTCTCTGTCCAACATCACCTGCCGGGCAATAAATCTCGGACGCAGAGAAGCCACTTTAAACTCCAGGTGAGGCTGACACGCCTTCAGTTCCCAGATCTGACCCAGGCGCCCAGCTCTCAGACTGGGCCAAGCAACCAGGACTCTTCCCCTCTGGCCAGTACGTCCAGATACTGCCCCAGAGCCCCCCCCAACCGGCAGACGGTGCAAGGACAGATGGAGGGGTGATGAGACGGAAGAGGAGCTGCGAATCCTGGGAAATGTGCGAAGCAGGTGGTAAGAAATCCAAAAGCAAGTACAGCAGTGACAGCACAGGATCAAGCACCCGCAAAAGGACCAGGAATTACCGCAGGAAGAAGGAGGACTCACTGAGGAAGAAGCTGTTCAAGACCAAAGCCAAACCAGGTGAGGCCAGTCAACAGCTTAGACTTGGGGTGGTTAAAAAAATATTTATAGTAACAAATGATATATCACAGTGTGGTTAAAGATGCATTATATAACCTTTCTGGTGAAGAGGGCACCACCTGCTTGCCTCCAAGGAGATTTTGTTGCCATAAAAGTTACATAGTGCCGCTTTACAGTCTGGAATCTGACAGAAATCTACAGAGTTTGAGTTTTCCATGTAAATACAGGTTTGCTACAACATCTATTCCATATTTGAACGTGGCAATAGTGATACTGTGATATAAAAAGTCCATTATATTTTGGATTGTTCAAATGGACTTCATTGCAGATTCCTAAATCATTGTTTATCAAGTCCTTAGAATAATATTTCAATAATCTGATAACTCCACAAATCAGATCATGATCAGATTATTACTGTGCATGCAAACATAGTCAGACCCATTTAACACCAAAGCATTTCTTTCTCCAAATTCTGCACTCTGCTCCAAAACACAGGCATTTACTGACTGAGGATTGTCTTTACCTCCTTTACCACCTTTATCACCTCCCACACATGTACCTTCTACACATGTACGTACCACACATGTACCTCCCACACATGTACGTACCACACACGTACCTTCAATCATCTCTCTGCTCTTACAGTGTCTCCGAGCTGCAGTGGTCAGACTCTGGACCAGCCTGGGCAAAACCCAGAGACCTCCAGAAAGAGATCCAGATGCACCTCCAGTGAGAGACCCAGACAGGAGGTCCCCAGTGCCCAGAAGGACAAACTGTGTGTGGGGAGCAGGAAGAGGCAGAGCAGCTGTAATTCCTGTGAAGCGTCTGAAGGGGGCGCTAAGCAGTGCAGGAATGAGTCCAGCAGTGACAGCGCTGGACCCAGCACCAGCAGGAAAACCAAGAAACACAGTGCCAAGAAGAATGGGTCTTGGAGAAAGAAACTTCTCAACAGCACGGCAAAGCCAGGTGAGGTGTTGTCTGCAACGTTTTGAGGACTTTTCCCATTCAAAAGATCAAATATTTTGTTTTAAATTGTTTTAAGCGGCTACGTACTAACTAATATCTATAACATGGTAGTTTTAATTTCCCAAAAAGCATATTTAAAACACAAGATTGTTACTTAATAATGTAGAAATGTGTAAAGTTTCAAAAATAATATTGTAGGTCTTTATTAGTTACTGATTAGCTCTGAGCGAGCTTTCAGATGTTTTAATATTATTATTTTTTGAAACTCTATGGAAAAGATAAAAAATTCACTTCTGGAACCAGGGGTGTGGGTGGTCACTGTTGAGCTCCATTGGGTCTGCAGAAATCTATAGAAAATGATTGTTATGGCAATATCTTTATCATAACAAATTAAATGTTTCATTTGATCCAAATATTTAACATACCGTATTTTCCGGACTATAAGCCGCTACTTTTTTCTCACACTTTGAACCCTGCGGCTTATACACCGATGCGGCTCATATATGGATGGATTATTCGTCTATGAACACAGCGGATGCGCGCGCAGTTTGAGTGCAGAAAGCGCCGCTGTCTGTGCGGTGAACATGGGTTAGGGTTAGTTAGAACACTCGCTAGCGCTGTTGTCAGCACTAAAACAGTTTATCGCTGCGTGATAAAATAAGTTCTGCTGCTAAATGAACATTAGTGAGTGGGATACGTCTTAATGACCCGTATGTGTTAAATGCAGGTGAGGCGTAAATGACGAGACGAAACGTCTCAAACTTCAGTAGCTGGACATCCACTCATACATGATCGATACAACTAACCCCGACCCCCGGGAGAGCCTGAAATCCTGTTGAAATCCTACAAGACACTGACATGATACAAGACACTGACATGATACAAGACACTGACATGATCCCAGACAGGACAGCGGCTCTTTCTGCTCGAGACATGCGCAGTAGAGCGCCAGAGCGACTCTCGCGCGTGACGAACTGACTCAATGCAAAAAGACGACAAAAGCTTTAGAGGCAATACAAGCAGATGCTCGGAACTTGAAAACTTCTTGAAGACGTGGACACCTGCGGCTTATAGACAGGTGCGGCCTATATATGTACAAAAATAGAATTCTTTGAAAATTTAGTTGATGCGGCTTATATTCAGGTGCGCTCAATAGTCCAGAAAATACGGTAGTTACTGCACACCACATAAAGCAAAAAAGAAAACGTATTTCTTTGAAAACAATTAAATACAGCTTTCAATTTCTTGAACATATAAAAGATATAATGGTTTTGGTTCAACTGGTGTACCACACATTTACTACAATCATCTCTCTGCTCTTACAGTGCCCTCAGAAGAGCCAAAGGAGAGCTCAGAGGATGAAAACTTTTACAAACGCGTCATGTTGCCCTGTAAGACCTGCTCTAATCTGATCATTTTAAAGCTGCACTATTTGGCCAGCGATTTGCTTGTCTTCATGAAGAGTTGTTTCATCGTCCTGTTATAAGTGATAGAGTGTTAGAGCACTTTTTCACCATTCAAAAGATAGAATATTTAGCTAAGACCCTCTACCAGATTTTTCCCTGTGTATTTGTGCCAAATTTGTCTTGGGCCAGTCCAGATATGCATTTTATTGTCCGATAATCAGGAAGTGCGTGTTAGCATGCTAAGTGTTGTCAGCTTTACTGTGAATCAGCTTTACTGATTAATGCTTTGACTATTGCTCTGCAATAACATCTCCATGGAGACAAGCAGCTGGCAGGCAAACCCTCGACCAGAAACAGTGACCTAGTGCAGCTTTCTGTGAACATTCATTAAGTACAAATATTTCACTGTCTCTTGCAGTCTTCAGAGACAAGTACAAGGTTAAAAGACGCCTGAAGGAAATGAGCTTTGGTACAGTCTACATTGGCAACCGGAGAAAGGACAACCTTCCAGTATGTAGGCGATTCATTTTGATTTGTATATGCTTTTTTCACCAGATAATTCAAATATTTAGTTAGTTTCACTTTTTCAAAGAAGCCAGCACTCTTACTGTTTGAGAAAGGTACTACAATCAAATCTGAACTTGAGATACAGAGCCTTAACCTGCAGACAGAGGACACATACAAGTGTGTCTCATTCTCAGTATATGGACACACCATGTCTCATGTGAAGCTCAGAACCTCCAGAATTCCCTCCCTGAGCTGCAGAAGTAATTTAGTGACCAACGCGTCAGTCTTTAGACCCACTGCTTCAGTGCACACCATCACTGGAAGGAATCTCCGAGAATCACCTTAGTTTAGTTTTGCTCCTTTTCCCCTTCTCTTCTTCTTTCATTGACCTCAAAAACAGACTTTCTTTTGCAGCTAACTGGTAGTGGATTCTCATCTGCCATCGCAACAAACTTTGTGCAAACTGCGAGGAAGCTACTGTTGGAAAAAGCCACTAAGAACAGCTGCGATGGTCGAGTAAACAGCGTCTTGCATCTGTGGAATGTGTGAGAGGCGAACGTAAACCACGTAATCCCAGCGCGTCAACAAGTCAGTTACGCTACAAACGTAGGGGGTTTGATTGAAAACCTAACAGCCAATAGATAACGAAGTAGCCTCGTTATCTATGGCTAATGTTTATCTGGCCCCACCATGTCCACAGTTGATGGATTTTCATTCTTTTTTTTTGGTCATCATAATTACAAAGCTGCTGCATCTCTATAATGCTCTCATTGACAATTTGAAACAAAAAAAAAATCCTCCATACAACCTTGAAGTATGTCTATCGTTGTCACCATGTTTGTTTTGATTCGTTTAGGAGCTTCACCTTTGTCTTCACAGAAACCTCAATGCAAACGTGATTGGTCGGCCACCACCTGTCTGGCCCTATCTCACCAGCAGGGGCATGTCAGGATGGATTCTGGTTTGTGACCTCACACATATCTCGGGAATCTAAACTAATCTTCACATGCATTAAGAGCCAACAGGGACATGTATCCAGAGACAAACCTGCAGCAGAGTCACCATTATGTCAACATTCACTTTGTTCTTGTTATATAGAAACTTTGTATTTTGTTCTAATGAGAGAAATTTGTAAAAAGCTGCTTATTTACCTTGTACCTTGTCGGTTAAAGTTTCTAACAGTCACCAAAAGCACCTCTAGTAACAACTGTCCAACCCCACAGCACAGAAGCACTTTTGGACAGTCGGCCTTTTCATACCAATATGGAATCTATGGACCTCACTGCCCCCTGAACTGAAGTGCAGAACAGAGCTGAAGTCACTCACCTCGAGGCCCAAGTCCTGGTTAAAAACTAACCAGAGATGTACCTACCTGTAAATATTGTATTGTATAGTGTGTGTGTGTGTGTGTGTGTGTGCGCGTGCGCGTGCGCGTGCGTGTGTGTGTGTGTGTGTTTGTTTAGATGTAGGAGTGTCTGAAATGTGAAACTGCACTGTTGTAAAAATGTGTTTAAAGTTTTTATTTTTAAACTGTTTTTAAGTTTTTAATCCAGGAAAAGGCTGACCAGAGACAGGAGTTGAAAATGAGCACTAGATGCACACTCTACCTGCGTCGCATCAGCTGCATGCTCTACCTGCAATGGCGAGGCTTGTTTTATTATTTGTCTGTGTGGATTTTGCATGTTTTTATTTGCTGTTTGTTGCTGGGGAGTTTTATTACATGTTTTTAAGCCTACATCAGTGTCGACATACAACCCCGAACGCACATGACACTTTTCGGCCAGTGAGCAGTCTGGAACAGTTAACGCACCTGGAGCAGGGCGGCTAAAGTCCGGAAATAAAAGGGAGCAGCAGGAGACTGATGGGAGAGAGTGGGCCTGGAGGTGAGAGCAGATAATGGAGATACTACAGATGAACCCCTATCAGAAAAGTCACATAGTGCACCTTTTACTACGTCTTCTAGCACAATTGTTCATAAACGGTAGAACTGGTTACATATTATGGTTTATTGAAGAAATTTTAAAAAAGGAAACATACTAAATTACCACCTGATTACATCATCCAGTGAGGTCAAGCATTTCCACATACACTATATTGCCAAAAGTGTTCACTCATTGCCAACAGTATTTGCTATATTCCCAAAAGTACTCACATATGAACTTAAGTGACATCCCATTCTTAATCCATAGTAAACCCTATGGATTAAGAATGGGATGTCACCTAAGTCGGTCCTTTGCAGCTATAACAGCTTCAACTCTTCTGGGAAGGCTGTCCACAAGGTTTAGGAGTGTGTTTATGGGAATTTTGGACCACTCTTCCAGAAGTGCATTTGTGAGGTCACACACTGATGTTGGACGAGAAGGCCTGGCTCTCAGTCTGCGCTCTAATTCATCCCAAAGGTGTTCTATCGGGCTGAGGTCAGGACTCTGTGCAGGCCAGTCAAGTTCATCCACACCAAACTCTCTCATCCATGTGTTTATGGACGTTGCTTTGTGCACTGGTGCACAGTCATGTTGAAGAGGAAGGGGTCATCTCCAGACTGTTCCCACAAAGTTGTCTGGCAACCGCCAAACCCAGACTTGTCCATCAGATTACCAGATGGAGAAGTATGATTTGTCACTTCAGAGAACGTGTCTCCACTGCTCTAGAGTCCAGTGGCGGCGTGCTTTACACCACTGCATCTGACGCTTTGCATGTATGGATGATGTATGGCTTGGATGCAGCTGCTTGGCCATGGAAACCTATTCCATGAAGCTCATGGAATGGGTCACGACTGGACTTGTTGCACAGGTTCATCCTATCACAGTACTACGCTGGAATTCACTGAGCTCCTGAGAGCGACTCATTCTTTCACAAATGTTTGTAGAAACAATCTGCAGGCCCAGGTGCTTTATTTTATTCACCTGTTGCCATGGAAATGATTGGAACACCTGATTTCCGTTATTTGGATGGATGAGTGAAAACTTTTGGCAATATAGTGTATATAGGATTATTACAAACCTGTTACACATTGAATGGATTGGCCCTTGTATTAATAAAAATAAAAACCCAGCACATTCACTCAGCACCATTAGAATCAGTGTGTCCAGCCAGAGCCTCCTGCCTGTAATAACTGAACCTCAGTGTTATAAGAGTGTCAGTACATCTTTAAGTGCATATGACAGGTTTTCAGGTTTTTCTCAGTCTGACTTTGTGTTACAACCCATTCCTAGGGATGAAAGGAAATAACAGACAATAAATAGTAAATAATAGGTGACCCTGTTAATCAACAAGCAATGCTGGATATAGGGCAGTACAAAAAGTAAAATTACAACAAATGTACACCACTAGCGACCTCTAATGTCTCAGTTACAATTCCATCACAACAAATCCAAAGAGACAATCCTAAAGGCGAGCTGTTCACAGTGATCCAGCCGTGTGGACTGGCAGGTACATGGCAGTTTTATGGAGGGCAGCACTGGCAGGCAGAAATGGTGGCGCAGGAATCCAATACATCAATCACCAGACGGGGTACCGAAGCCAACCCAAACACTATAAAACACTATTAAACACTATTCATATGTCACAGAACTTACCTACAATATTACCTAAAATATTCTCTTTTCTCTTTTTATAGCGAGTTTCCAAATGGAAATCTTGCACCACCAGACTGCATCAACCGTTGGTTGTGGTGATACATGCGAGACAAAAAGGTTAGAGGGTTGTGATCTCTAAATACCATGACAGGCTGAGAACAGGATCCAAGGTACACTAATGAGCTAATGTTTGTTGAATAATAGATAAATAGCTCACTGGGTGGTCTATACCACCTGCCTTTTCCTGCATTAGAACAGCACTTGCTCCAACCGCGCTGGCATCAGGAGCAGCAAGCACAGGCACATGGCACAGGAGGGTTTTAACACTCTCAAAGGTGGACTGGCACTCTGGAGTCCATTTGAACTCTACGTAAAAGATTGGTCAGGGGCAGAACAACGATGAAAAAATGTCAGCAAAAGCTTCTGTAGTAGCCTGCCATGCCCAGGAAGCGTCGCAGCTCACCCCGGGTGGTTGGATGAGGGTACACAGTTCTATGGGGCGCACCTGACCCTGACCCACTTCTTGGCCCAAATAGGTGACAGAGGCCTTCGCAAATTCGCACTTCGCTAGGTTAAGGGTCAAGGAAGCATCAGCTAAGCGGGTGAACACTTATTTGCGGGTGTTTATATGCTCTTCCCACATGTGCACTATCATATCATCTAAGAAGGCATTGAAATTCGGGAGACCCTACAAAACAATGTTAACCAGTCGCTGAAAAGTGGCAGGTGCATTACACATTCCAAAAGCCATAATGGTGTATTGCAAGAAATAGTCAAGAGTGACAAAAGCAGATATTTCGGACTCTGTCAGTGGCACCTGCCAATAACCTTTTAGTAGATCTAACTTACTAATAACATCCTAACAGTCTTCCATGCGGGACATGGGATAAGAGTTGGGGACAGTAACAGCATTAACCTTACAGTAAACACTAATGAAGCGGGAAGAGCCATCAGGTTTGCCTTCAACTAAACAGGGTGAGCTCCATGCACTGGTATCATGTTTAGTTAAACCATGCTGGAGCAAATGCTCAGCCTCCTGCTTCATCAGAGCTCGTTTGATAGGGTTTGCACGGTATGGATGCTGGCGAAATGTTGTACTCTTTGGCGCTGATCTGTCCGTCGCGGTTGTTCTTCATGAAACTGTCCTCCATGATTTTGTGGCAAAAAGCATCGTCTCGAGGGTTCCCCACTTTGGTGAAGTCCTGTTTTAGGTACTCTTTCACCTGCAAATACAACACATGCATAACTCATTTATTTGGGCTGTTCATTTCATTTGGGAAGTCACTGTACCATGCTAAAACTGTAACTGTATTTGTCTGTAACAAAACTCTATTGTAACTGGACAAATACAATGGTGCAGTTATTGAGGTACAAAGTCAAATTGGTCTTAACTGAGACTAAACCAAAAAACACACACGTCCTTCTAGAAAGAGCCCTGATGAAGGTGATGTTTGTTGATACGTTTAGAAAAACCTGCCTCCTCACACCAAAACACTGTGGCACTACACTGATCCTTTACACTGTGTTCCTCTTTGATTCTCTTTTGGAGAGTTTGACTTGTGCCCAATGACCCTGTGTCTTTAAACTGTGACACACTCTCATTTCAACTCTGATAAAACATGTGTGTGCCTTTAAGAGCTGCCACTTCCTCCTCAGATCTCCACAGAGCTGTGAGTGCAGCCTGGCTCCTCCCATAGCTCTCTCTCCACTCTGTGTCAAAGTCCAAGTGTTTGTGATCCAGGAGAGATGGCGCAGAAAGCACTCGACCAAGAAGCCTTGTCCTGCTCCGTGTGTTTGGATCTACTGAAGGATCCTGTGACTATTCCCTGTGGACACAGCTACTGCAGGAACTGTGTCCAACAGCACTGGGACCAAGAGGACGAGAAGCAGCTCTACAGCTGTCCTGAATGTCGCCTCAGCTTCAGTCCCAGGCCTGTCCTGGGTAAAAACATCATGTTAGCAGGTTTAGTAGAGCAGATGAAGAAGACAGCGCCCCCTGCTGCCCACTGCTATGCCGGACCTCAGGATGTGTCCTGTGATGTGTGCACTGGGAGGAAGCTGAGAGCTGTCCAGTCCTGTCTGCACTGTGTGGCCTCTTACTGTGAGCGCCACCTACAGCCTCATTATGAAGCGGCAGTGTTTAAGAAACACCAGCTGGTGGCACCATCTCACACGCTCCAGGAGGACCTGTGCTCTGAACACCACAGACTGATGGATCTATTCTGCCGCAGAGACCAGCAGAGCATCTGTTACCTCTGCTCTGTGGACCAACATAAGGGTCATGACATAGTGACCTCTGCCTCAGAGAGGGCTCAGAGGCAGGCAGAGCTGCCGGCCAGGAGGGCCCTGTTGCTCCAGAGCCTCCAGCACAAAGAGACAGACCTGAAGAGGCTCCAACAGGAGGCCCAGGACATCAGACGCTCTGCCCAGACAGCAGTACGGGGCAGCAGGGAGAGCTTTACACAGATGGCCCTCCTCCTGAAGAAAAGATGCTCTGAAGTGGAGCAGCAGATCTGCTCCCAGGAGCAGACCCAACTGAGCCGAGTCCAAGAGCTCCAGGACCAACTGCAGCAGGATGTGAGGGGGCTGAAGAGGAGCCTCTCTGAGCTGGACACACTGGCCCTCACCCAGGATCATAACCAGTTTATAAAGGTCTCTGCTTCACTGTTCCCACACACACAGAGCACAGAGCCAGCCACCATTCACACAGGGGACCAGAGCTACTTTGAGGAAGTGACCAGAGCTGTGTCCAAGCTCAGAGACACACTCCAGCTCACTCTGAGTCCAGTCCAGGTTTTACTGCCACCAGCTGAACTCAGCTCCAGAGACGACTTCTTATACTATTCTACAGAAATCACTCTGGACCCAAACACAGCTCACACCCTCCTGTCTCTGTCTGATGGAAACAGAAGAGTAACAATTATGAAAGAACTCCAGAGTTATCCAGATCATCCAGACAGATTCAGTGACAGGTGGCAGGTCCTGAGCAGAGAGAGTCTGACGGGCCGCTGTTACTGGGAGGTGGAGTGGAGTGGGGTGTCTGTTTATATAGCAGTTTCATACAGAGATATTCAGAGGAAAGGCTTTAATGAATGTAGATTTGGAAACAGTGATAAATCCTGGGCCTTAGAGTGTGACAAAACCAGTTATTCGTTTTGGTTTAACTCTGAGTCCCAGGTCTCAGGACTGGTTTCAAATCCAGTCTCAGGTCTGGTCTCACGTCTGGTCTCACGTCTGGTCTTTGGCCTGGTCCGGCCCAGAATCGGGGTTTACCTGGACCACAGTGCAGGGGTTTTGGCGTTTTACAGCGTCTCTGAAAGTACCATGAGCCTCATCCACAGAGTCCAGACCAGGTTCACTCAGCCTCTCTACGCTGGGGTCTGGATTGGTTTTACTGGAGCCACTGCACATTTCCCTAAACTCAAATAGCAGTTTTGTTCTGCACAGTTTGGAATCAATAACTTTTATATTTGACTAAACTGAAAAAAAAGTTTTAAGTATCAACAACAAAAAAATATATAATTTTTGTTTTGAAAATTCCCACTGTGGGCCAATTTGTGGGGGAAAAGTCCGTCTCTGACTGTGACCCAAACATGGTCAACACGACTCTCAAACTGTGGTTGAAGTCCGGTCAGAGCTGCTCACGTCATGTCTGAAATGTACCTTGTATCTGACTTATGTAAATGTTTACTTTTGTGTCCTGGAACTTTTCAATCACAAATACATTCAGAAATCAGTCTGTTTAATGCGGGTTTTTCTGTCTCAAAATATTTAATTTATTACAAAAATAGTACAAATAGAAATTAAAAATATATATATCATTCATCAGAAATGCAGTGTTGTAACAGCCAAAAGTCAAATAAAAACTATTCCAGATAAATAAGTATTTAAAAAGGCCAGTTAGATATACAAGTGAAACTGAAATACATGAAAAAATATTGAAATATACTTGAATATAATAAATACAATAAAATACACTAAACTAGATTGTGTACAATAAGTAACTATGGGCAGCAGAAGTGGGTAGCCTAGTACTCAGTTACATTTTCTAAGTACAGTTAGTTACAGTAACAGACCAGAAAGCCTGACAACAACACCACTGCCATGTCCTATAAAAGTATAGACTTCTCAACTTTGCCAAAATACACAGACTTGCCTCAGTTCAGTTGGCACAGAATCCTGAATAACTCTGCACCTCTGATGCACTTTGATCAGTCCACACCTGTAGTGATAACCAGAACCTCACATGCTTCCACCAGGGGGCAGTGTACCGCACCAAAATGCAGAACTTCATTTGCACAAACTGCCTTCTCCTACTGATACTTTGCAGTGACATGATGCTAGGGGTGCTCTACATCTGTCTCTATGGCCGTTACCATGGAAACACATTAGCAAACACTGACCAGTACTGATTTAGAATGTGGCTTAGACAGACTTTTGCTTTGTTTATTACTCCTCACTATTACTGCTCACACTATTTCACATACACAATAATAATACACACACAAAAAAATGCTGTAAACAAGCTCTCACAGGCTTGTGTGTAAGCGCCTGTTTATGTAATTAAAATGATACATGCAATAAACAGTCAAACATATGGTTGCATCAACTGTGTTTGTGAATGTTTTGCTTAACTTACTGTGTAATGCTTCTGTCTGTGTTTAAGAGCTGTAAAGCATCAATGTGGAAAGCTCTCATAAGTGCTTTTACTTCTGCTTACTCCTTTTGAACATTGTACTATATTGTCAGTTTTGTATGGAATTGTCTGACTTTTCACTATTACTGCTCACTTATACTGTTCAGACTACTACTGGTCACTATTACTCTTCACAATATTACTGTTCATTATTACTGCTCACACTGGTACTGTCACACTATTACTGCTCACTTATATTGTTCAGACTACTACTGGTCACTATTACTCTTCACAATATTACTGTTCATTATTACTGCTCACACTGGTACTGTCACACTATTACTGCTCACTTATATTGTTCAGACTACTACTGGTCACTATTACTCTTCACACTATTACTGTTCATTATTACTGCTCACATTGTTACTGTTTATGCTGTTACTCTTCACACTATTACGGTTCAGTATTATTGCTCACTGTTACTGTTCAACACTATTACTGTCCACTGTAACTGTCACACTATTACTGTTCATTCTATTACTGTTCACTCTATTACTGTCCACTATCACTGTTCACCATTACTGTTCACACTATTTCTTTTCACTATAGCTGTTCACAGTATTACTGGTTACTGTTCACACTTTTACTGTTCATTATTACTGCTCACACTATTACTGTTCACACTGTTACTCTTCACACTATTACTGGTCACTGTGTTCACTATTGCTAAACATACTATCCCTGGTATTTAGTTATTTTCTAAGGTTGTTCAAATGTCTTTACCAGCCTGTGTGTGTGTGTGTGTGTACTCGTTTATGGCCACATATGGGGACATGAGCCTGTTTGCACACAGACATGTGGGGACCTAAAACACTGTGGGGACCTCAGTTGAGGTCCCCAGAGGCACAATGCTTTTAATAGGCTGGAAACAGCCTAAACATGGTCACAAACTGTTTTTCTCAGAAGACCCCAGAGAGCCCAAAACCTGATTTAGTGTAAGTGTATGCGACCCTAGTGGACACACTCAGGTACTGCAGCCCCCATAAGACACCATGTTCTGGTTGTGTGTATCCCCAAGTCCCCACTCGGCAGCGACCCCAAATGGATGCTGTTGGTACTACAGTTGCATTCTTTTTTTATCATTTCTTTTCTTATTTTTTTCAATAACTAGATATATAAATGATGAAATAAGATATCTTTTTAAATATTTTGAAAAGTTTATAAATGTAAATGCAGGAAAGTACTTTGCAACTTGAACACTTGTGTCACCACAAATATTAGACCTGCATCTACAAACTAAAATGTTTTTCATTTAACTGACTTTGAACTTCAGTGTGAATATACTGAAGTTATTTATTCTGTTCATTTGCTGCACTGTTCATAACTTAGCCATATTATTATTGTGTACAATAAATCGGAAGCAGATATGGGTGTGGCCAGAAGGGTCTTCAGAGGCACTGTAAGACTGCTTCTCCACCACAGACTGGGAGATATTCAAACAGGCTGCCACTCACGACAACACCATAGCTCTACAGAGACTGTCACTGCCTACATCTCAAAGTGCATCGATGATGTCACAGACACCAGGACCGTCACTGTTCGAGCCAACCAGAAACCATGGTTCACGGGGGAGGTCTACAGGCTGCTGAGGGTAAGAAATGCTGCCTTCAGTGCTGGAGACGAGGTGGGCCTAAGGACAGCGAGGGCAAACCTGTCAGGTGGCATCAGAAAGGCTAAGAGACAATACTCTAGGAAGATAGCACAGCACTTTAACGACAGCAGAGCCACGCAGAGTCTGTGGCAGGGGATACAGACCATAATGGACTACAAGCCAACGCCACAGACTGCCGACAACTCCACCTCCCTGCCAAACAAGCTGAACAAGTTCTTTGCTCGCTTTGAGGCACACAACACCACCCCAGCACAGAAGACTCCACCCCCGTCCAGGTGACCAGGTGCTGACACTATCCCCGGACAGCGTGAGGAGATCCCTCAGTAGGATCAACGCACGCAAATCTCCAGGACCGGACAACATCTCTGGTCGTGTACTGAGAGATTGTGCTGCAGAACTCACAGATGTCTTTACAGACAGCTTCAACACATCTTTGAGCCAGGGTGTCGTTCCCACATGCCTCAAAACCTCCACTATCATTCCCGTGCCAAAAAAGTCGTCTCCATCCTGCCCGAATGACTACCATCCGGTTGCGGTCACCCCCATCCTCATGAAGTGCTTCGAACGGCTAGTCATGCAACACATCAAGACATCTCTCCCCTCCACCCTGGACCCATTTCAATTTGCATACCGGTCTAACCGCTCGACCAAGGATGCTATCTCAACAACCCTCCACTCAGCCCTTACACACCTGGACACCAGAGACTCATATGTTAGAATGCTCTTCATCGACTTCAGTTCAGTATTCAACACAATCATCCCCCAGCAACTCATAATCAAACTAGACAGGCTGTGGATCAACACCTCGATGTGCAACTGGCTGCTGGATTTCCTGACAGGAAGACCGCAGGCAGTACGGGTCGGCGGCAATACCTCCAGCACCATCACACTGAGTACGGGAGCTCCCCAAGGATGTGTGCTGAGCCCCCTCCTCTTCACTCTGCTGACCCACGATTGCACACCATCCTCTTCATCAAGTTTGTGGACGATACAACTGTGGTGGGTCACATCAGCAACGACGATGAGACACACTACAGGAGCGAGGTGAGCCGCCTGGTCAAGAGGTGCAGTAACAACAACCTCTCCCTGAACGTGGAGAAGACAAAGGAGATCATCGTTGATTTCAGGAGAGAACACACACAGCACGCCCCCCTCACCATCAACGGAGCTGCCGTGGAGAGAATAAGCAGCACCAAGTTTCTTGGTGTGCATATCTCTGAGGACCTCTCCTGGTCAAAGAACACCGCATCACTGGCCAGTAAAGCCCAACAGCGACTCTACTTCCTCCGCAAGCTGAAGAGAGCCAGAGCCGCAGCCCCCATCACGAGGACCTTCTACAGAGACACCATAGAGAGCATCCTCACCAGCTGCATCACTGTGTGGTATGGCACGTGTACCATGTCCTGCCGGAAAATGCTACACCGAGTAGTGAGAGCAGCTGAGAGGATCTCTCAGGGGTCTCTCTCCCCTCCCTGCAGGACATCTACCGCACCCGCCTCAACCGCAAGGCCCTCTGCATTGTGGGTGATCCCACCCACCCATCCATCAGCCTCTTCAGTTTGCTGCCATCAGGAAAGAGACTGAGGAGCCTCCGGGCCAGGACCAGCAGACTGAAAGACAGCGTCATCCACCAAGCTGTCAGGATGCTGAACTCTCTCCCTGCCCTGTCCTTCCTCCCCCCTCAGACACCCACACTCACCACTTCCTTCTCCCGTTGTTCCTAGACGCAAGTGTCCCAGTCTGGTGAACTTACCTAACCTACCTTACTCCTGTGGAGCTCCTCTCTCACCACTCCACAGAACTTACCTAACCTACCTTACTCTTATGGAGTTCCTCTCCCACTGCTCCACCATAAATTTAAATTTTTTTAATGCACATTCTGTTTTGTTCTATAACTAATGACACTGCTGCTTAAATGACCATTTGAGCTTTAACACGCTACACATTGTGTGTTTTACTTATTTGTATTATATACAAACCTGTCATACTTGTTGCTATGTGCAGATGTTTTGTTTTGTTGCTATGTGCATATGTTATGTTTTTGTCATCATGTTTATTGTCATGTCTATAACATGTTAAATGTTCACTGTGGGCCTAGGGGGCGCTGCAATTTCAAATCCTGTGTGTGCGACCTGTACATATGGTTTTTGACAAAGCTGACTTTGAACTTTGACTTTGAAATATACGTAGGCCACTTTATTGTTATTTATTCTAACTATGTCAATTTGTTGCATTGAATTCGTCATAGTAACTTACTGTATATAAGAAGCTGGGGTATAATGAGCTCCATTCATGCAGAAGCTGAGTGACGCAAAATTAAGAATGCAGACTGTGCAGCTATTATTGTAGACAGCAGGTTAAGACCTTTATGTGTGGTGTAAGTGCACAAACATATGTGTAAAAGTAAGCATTGGTATCGCAGAGCTAGTGCTAACCTAATCTTTAAAAGTCAAAATAAAATAAAATTACATTATTATACTGTATAACATATGCATCAAAAAAGACGACCAAGACAAACACAGAAAATTTCTAAGCATTAAAACAGCAAGTTTTTGAGTTAAAACTAATTGAGCCAATGAAATGTACAGTAGCCTAAAGGCTGAAACACACTAGAGGATTTAAAATCTTCTGTAATTTTAAGACATGTTAAAAAACGGGCCACAGACATAAGAAGTGATCCTAATTATATTTGTCTCAGTCACATGAAGGACAGACTCAAGACTTAGACAAACTTTATTGATCCACAAGGGAAATGATTTGAACACAGTCACTCAAACATCACAATATAATAACAGAGAGTAACAAAAATAGATGGTGTAGCAAAAAGATGGAAAGAGACAGGTGTCAAATGAGACATAATTATAAAAATAAATGTATACTATGTGCAAGCCGAAAAATAAGTAATAAACTATAAAATCACAGCTATAAACAAGAGACAAGAACGACGATGCGATGCTGATTGACAGAGCATAAGGTTATCCGTTACTTGAGATTGAGTTGTTGTACAGTTGTAGGGAGTATTATCTGTTACATAAGGGTGAGTTGTTGTACAACTGTATGGAGTATGGTATGAATGTAGTCCTGAATCTCTCACTGTTTGAGCGGAGCTGGACTTCACTGTGGTTCTGCTGGGGGAGCGGCACCAATAAAAGAGACATTGGGCGGATTGACAAACTGATCCGTAAAGCTGGTCACGTGATCGGCTGTGAGCTGGAGACATTTGTCACAGTGAGGGACAGGAGGACACTGGACAAACTGCTCTCCATCATGGACACTCCTGCTCACCCACTGCACCAGACTATAGAGGGACAGAGGAGATAATACTCCCTACAACTGTACAACAACTCACCCACTGCACCAGACTATAGAGGGACAGAGGAGATAATACTCCCCACAACTGTACAATAACTTAATCTTAAGTAACAGATAACCTTATGCTCTGTCAATCAGCAGAGTATTTACACTGTTGTTCGTGTCTCTTGTTTATAGCTGTGATTTTATAGTTTATTTTATATTTTATTACTTATTTTCTATTTTATTTTGACTTGTACATATAGATTTATTTTTATAATTATGTCTCATTTGACACCTGTCTCTGTCTCTTACTCTTTTTGCTATACCATCTATTTTTGTTACTCTCTGTTATTATATTGTGATGTTTCAGCTACTGTATCCAAATCATTTCCCTTGTGGATCAATAAAGTTTGTCTAAGTCTAAGTCTAAATAAACACAAATATATTATAAAAATCAGGTTTATTGTTTTATTTGACGGACTGTACTTTTAGAAGATTTATTAAGAGTTTTTTTTTAAGAGAAATCCAATTTCAGTACTC
The DNA here is from genome assembly GCA_029959045.1 of Taenioides sp. WSHXM2023. Lineage (NCBI taxonomy): Eukaryota > Metazoa > Chordata > Actinopteri > Gobiiformes > Gobiidae > Taenioides > Taenioides sp. WSHXM2023. The sequence continues at coordinate 27,432,881 of CM057099.1, forward strand.
TGCCTCAGAACTGGACTCCTGGCAAGCTGCATCTGGTCCCCGGGCCTTGTGTTTGACACCTGTGCGATAGGCCAAACATCCTGACTTCAGATCACTGAGCTTCACAGTGACCTGAGCAAAAGAATCCTGTGTGATACACACAAACCTGAATATTTGTCCCCATAAGGTCTATCCTTACAACGGTCATGACATTACAACATGGCTGAGTCGTCATACACACAAACCTGAATATTTGTCCTCATAAAGTCTATCCTTACAACGTTCACCACACTACAACATGGCCGCCTGAGTCGTCATACACACAAACCTGAATATTTGTCCTCATAAAGTCTATCCTTACAACGGTCATGACATTACAACATGGCTGAGTCGTCATACACACAAACCTGAATATTTGTCCTCATAAAGTCTATCCTTACGACATTCACCACACTACAACATGGCCGCCTGAGTCGTCATACACACAAACCTGAATATTTGTCCTCATAAAGTCTATCCTTACGACGTTCACCACACTACAACATAACTGAGTCGTCACACACACAAACCTGAATATTTGTGTCCACAGGGGGTCCACAGCACTTTGAGGGCCCATTGCGGGCTAGGATTGGCCCCTCTGCCCAGTACAGACTGGGTTATAATAGTGATTGTGTGTCCCTTTTCTGTTTTTGGGTCTTGGGCTGTAGCGGTAGGCCCCGTAGGAAGTGGATTTATGTTTGTCACACAGGGATGGGTCGAGGTGGCGTGGGTTGGAGGGAGGAGCCCAACGCCAAACTTGCACCGGGGCCTTGTGCAACTACGCTACGCCACTGTCTCTAAATCTCTAAATGAACTAATGTCTAAGCAGAGCAAACAATATGGCACATGGTCATTTCTGACATTTTAGATCCTCACTATGATCAAGTCTAAATATGTGATGACTCACACATCATGTAATATATTTCAAATTTATGAATAGATCAATTTCATTATATATATATAAAAAAACATTAGATTTATATTGTTCTATTTTTTTCTTCAAAGACAATGATGCATTTAATGCAGAAATGTGTGTCATGATATAAAATATAACCTATAATTTAAACATGAGCTGTTTTCTAAAACCAAAGTTTTATCTATCAGCATTAGCTATGTATTGGCTAAGATGTCATTTAATTTCATCCTATTTTGTGTAATGTCTCCTGTTAGAGAGTTTATGCAGATTAAAAACAATATTTTTTGCAAATATGCATTCCCAGTTTTCCATAATTTTGTCACCATTGTTTCTAATGAGAGCAAGGCCAACTCAACTTGCCTTAGTGCCACTTATTTTTATTATATTTTAAAATAAATCTTACCCTAACTGTTAATATATTTTTATAACTTGCAAAATGACCTAACAGCATGACACAAATGTTTTGATCCAAATTTTTTTAATATTTTTTTTATTATTATTTTTGCAACAGGACAATTTTTTCCTCATAATGTGTTTATTTATGTATTTATTTATTTATTTATTCCAATTTGCATAAACCTTTTTGACATATTTTAAAGATAAATGCTTTTCCTTCTATAATCTCCCTCTTCAGTAAAATGTTTTACTTTTTGAGATTGAATGGGTGGCTCACTTTACCTTCCGGCTCAACACAGCCCAGTCTCCCCTATGTGGGGGAGTGTTTAAGGCTAACAGGCTAACGGGCTAACAGGCTAACGGGCTAACAGGCTAACGGGCTAACAGGCTAACGGGCTTGTGGGTAACCCTGCAGATGGTGCGCAGAGTGCATGCACGCAGCATGCGCAGTGTGCGTGCAGCGTGCGTGCAGCATGCGCAGTGTGCGTGCAGTGTACGTGCAGCGTGCTCTCTCAGGTTGCTCGGCTCCGCACTTGGCAGACAGACAGCAGACAAACAGCGGAATAAAACTGGACAAAAGTAAGTCTTGAACATTTTATAACCTACTATTAGTGATTGTGTGTCGTGTGTGTTAATGTTTTTGAGAGTTTAGCACGCATTTTTTCAATAAATGTACTTTTTTTTATTTTTTTATTATATATTTTTTTTTAACCATAGACTGTATTGGTAGGAGGGCAACTTTAAAAAGATTAAAAGATAGACTGCTGAGGTCAAATACTTTAGTTAATGAATTTTCAGCTGAAAGTGAAAAGACTAAAAATGGTTAGCAGGTAGCATTAACAGAGCTAACACCGTTAGCATGAACACGCACATGTGACCTTCCCGAATTTTCTTGAAATAGCAGGTAAATTACAATTATTGTTCGGCACAGTTTTGTAAAAGTTATCTAGTGGCACTGTTTTGTGCATATTACATTTGATAATGATAGTGGTATTAATTTTTCACCAAGTACGTGGTGAAATGATCATTTAGGTAATCCTTTAATGTTCACGTTAGTAGAGTATATAAATGAAGGGAGATGAGAAAAAAGAGCCATCGTACAAGTTTATTTAATCCAAAGTATTAATCATCATGTTTACACACCACAGGTGTATAAACTGAAACCATTGTAGTTAATTTAATTTTATCAAGGCCTTCGAGCAGCCTTAAGTTCATGTGCAGAAATGTGAAACATTTTTGAGTCTCATACATTTGACTCAGACATGTTTGAGCATTTGAAGCACTTCTTGGCAACACTGGGGCCAAGAAGTGCTTTTGATGCTTTGGGGATCGTTTTGACATACTTTTACAGTTAAGTATTGATGCTTGAAGCATCATTTCATACACAAGTTCTTGTCAAACAAATATCTGCAGTATTTTAGGTTTAGTGTACAATTTATAGCAAACCATGTACCACAGTAACATTAACTTTTCTTTCCAGTGATCATGTCTGAGCAAAAAGAACTGGAGCAGAAAAATGGGAAGTCTGAGGTAAGATGTCTTAAGTCTTCAAAAACACTTAATCCTGTGGTAAAGTGGTACTGTATTTTTGTTTGTCGGACTAAATTGGTTAAATTTAAAGCTTTAATTTACTCATACTCATAAAACATTCAGCAGCAAACATGATGAAGACATATTTTTCTCTTTTTAGTCACAAATTAGATATTTGCAGCGTCTCCACAAATTAAGAGAACATCATATTGAGTGTGAGAACCGGCACATGCATCGGTTCGCCAAATCAGCACATGATGAGAAAGAGAACTTTGCACACGTTTTAGTGTTATAGTGATAGATTTGTCAATGGAGGTAATTTGGTGCCAATGAGGGTAGTAGTAGGCCTGTTAGTGCTCGGACCCATCATTGCGAACTCTACTCTCGTGTTGGATGGCCCGCTTTAGCGACCCGGCGACTCACACACTGGTACAGACTTATTTATAAGGGACTTGTTGGGCTGCTTCCTCAATACCTTAGTGTGTATCTTCAGCGTAGGCCTGATGGACCCCAGAATTTACGTTCTCAGGATGTTTACACACTGACTGTTCCTACTGTGAGAACAGAGAAGGGAAAACTGTCTTTTCAGTATTGTGCTCCAGCCGACTGGAATTCTTTGCAGAGAGTTTTAAAACTAAAAACACTTGTACCTATGCCTTTTTTTAATACTCTTTTGAAGGACCTGGAAACGCAATCGATGATATGCCAGTGTTTCTAATTGTGTCCCTAACATATTATCTGTGTTGATTTTATATTGAATTGTTGTCTTGTGGGTTGTGTTGTGTGGGCCTCTTGCCAGGACTCCCTTGAAAAAGAGATCTTTGAATCTCAGTGGGACTTTCCTGGTTAAATAAAGGTTAAATAAAATAAAAAAATTATTAGTAGCAGGAGTAGTAGAAGTAAGAGGAGTTGGAAATTTGGTGCCAAAGAGGGTGGTAGTGGTAGTAGTAGTAGTAGTAGTAGTAGTAGTACCCCAACCCTCTGTGTGGTATGACTAAAGAAGTCACGCTCAACCTTGTAATTGCTTTTAGGGTTCAATCAGCAGCGTTACTGTCATGTTTTTGTTGTTTACTCAAATTTAAATTAAATTGGTGTTTTTGTTTGTGTTCTTAGGAAGAAAACCAAAGATTCTGTGAAGACGGTTCTGTGGGTGTCCCTGAGCTCACACGGACTGACAGTGTCCTAGTATGTATCCTAATCTGATTATCAGCAATCGTATTTAAAACTCTTCAGACACTTATGATGACTCGGCAGAAAGATTTGTCAAAGTCTGAAATGGTGTTACTCTTATCTTCATCTTTTTTCTGATTCATCATAATGTGTCATAATTGACTGTAGGTTGAAAGATCTGTTAATTTCTACTGTAAGTGATTGCCTGTTTCTTAAAGCTTGACAGGATGCAGCTTGGATTTGAGGACTGTATTTTAAAATGCAGTCAAGAAGACGTTGTTCCTGACACCACAGATACAGATGGTGAGCCACAACCAAAAACAAGCAAAGAGAGAACACTGACTGGACCAAAACAGAAGAAGAAAATGGTCACTAGAGCAAAGACCTCAACACACAAGACACTGGACACTTCTGAAGTAAGTGTTATATTAATATTGGGCTATGATTAGTCCTGTATAGGCCCTGAATTAGTCCTGGTTTAGGCCGTGTTTAGTCCTGGTTTAGGCCCGGATTAGTCCTGGTTTAGGCCCGGATTAGTCCTGGTTTAGGCCCGGATTAGTCCTGGTTTAGGCCCGGATTAGTCTTGGTTTAGGTCATATTTAGTCCTATCTTAGGCCTGTATTAGTCCTGGCTTAGATCTACTTCTGTTTGAAAACACATTGCTACTTTTGGCTTTACCTCTTCTTTCAGTTTGACCGGCAAAATTTTGAAAATCTGACCAGATCTAGGAGCCAAGATGAATATGTCCCTGACAAGGAAGACACCACAGATACAGATGGTGAGCCACAACCAAAAACAAGCAAAGAGAGAACACTGACTGGACCAAAATGGAAGAAGAAAATGGTCACTAGACCAAAGACCTCAACACACAAGACACTGGACACTTCTGAATTAAGTGTTACAATATTAGTATTGGGCTATAATTAGTCCTGGTTTAGGCAATGATTAGCCCTGGTTTAGGCCATCTTTAGTCCTGGATTGATAATTTACTTTTTATTCCCATAAAAATTGACATCTGCAACCTGAGAGTGGGATGTTTTATAGATTTATTATCTGTTCCTGCATCTGCACCTCAGATTTTTGGTGGTGTTACTTTTTTCCTGTGGGGAACAGTTGAAGCTTTAACTAAATGTCTCTAGTAAAACACTGGGCCACGAAATTTAAGTTTAAAAGTATTCCATCTTTTTGTCGTTATATTTACAAAATGTATTACCATTTTTTATTTGTAAATTTATATTTATATATTGATAATTGTATCTTTTTTTTTTTTTTAAAGCCTCAGGAGGACAAAAGACGAAATCGACAGCCGAAGAGGTGGAAGCTGTGAAAATGACGCTTATGACTTCAATTCAGACTTGTAGAGTACCTGGTAAAGCACTGTGCCTCCAATGCATCGAGGCTTCTCTAGAAGCCGTGTCAGGACGCTCTTGGCAGGGAATCAAATTTTATGTAAAAAATTTCATAGAGCCAGCCAAAAGAGAAAGCTCTACAAGAAAGTAGTCAGCTTTGTAGCTGATTTGGATTTTATTTTGACAAAATATTTGTGTTAGTATTGAGGTTTTTGGGTTTTTTTATTCTAATTGTTGAAGTTCACAAACAAAGCAACAATAAATAGTAAATAAAGCAATTCTGTTAAGTTCAGTCATTGTATTTTTTTTAATGCAGATAATATCCTATCTTACAGAAAACCCACTAATGTGAAAAGTGGCCCACCCCATTCATTTACCCCAGTCTCCTCTAAATAATAAATGAGATCACTAATGCACATTTTTGAATAAAGGTTTTGCAGAGTTTTCAGACAATTTTAAATAATTCCTCAAATAGAAACCCCAATTAATGCCAAAATACTTGTAGCTTAATTAATGTGCTTGTTGACTCACTTCAGTCATTAAGCTGCAAAAAGTCACTTCTCCCATCAACACTGAACTTTTGTCAGTCCAGTAAAATTCTGTCTTTGAACATGTAAATCCTGATACAAAAATAATCCAGTCTCTGAAAGTCTGTCGCTGACGTCATTGGTTTCATTGAAAAATGAATGCCACATTGGATTTGCATGCAGCTATAAACCTAATCTGGCCAATATATTTATAATTTTCTATATATTACATAATAAATTTTTCATCACTAAGGAGCGTTTACATCTAATCTTTATTTTATTAAGATATATTTTCCCAATTTGTCAGATTTCAACTTGTGCCGCTGCAATTTTGAATGATGCAAATGTCATAACTCAATATTTATGGAAAAATATAGCCAAAAAGGGGAAAAAAAATAATATCGCCATCTGGTGGTTGGTCCCAGTACTACATAATGGGTGCGACCCCAATAGTCACCAAAGACCAGAAAAATCTCAAACAAGAAAACAGTGGAGGTTTTGGTTCACTTTTTTTTCCTGGGCCAAGAAAAAAAAAAAAAAATTTGAGGGTGGTTTTGGTGACTCCAAGTCCCTCAGAAAAGTAGGGTCCCCATATATGACAGTGCTGCATGAGGTTCCCAAATGTCTTGGAAAACAAGTATGTGTGTGTGAGAGCACGGGTTAGGGTGTGTGCGTGTGTGTTTGTGATTTTGTGTGAGTGTTGATGTATGAGTGAGTGTTATGAGTGAGTGTGTGGTTTTTGTGTGTGTTGCGTGTGAGTGAGTTTGCTGAGTGTGTGTGTGTAAGTTTGCATGAGTTAGTGAGAAAGTGTGAAAGGTTGTGTATGTGAGTTTGAGTGTGTGTGTCTGATTGAGTGAGTGCATTTGTATGAGTGTTTATCTGTGAGTGTGAGTTTGTGTGAGTGAGCTTATGTAAGTTTGTGTGAGTGTTGAAGTGTGAGTGTTAGTTTGTGTGTTACGCCCTAACACTATTTCAAATCTGTTCACTCATGTTTGTCCTTTTACATTGACATGTTATGATATAATAATAACAACAACTGTATTTTTATTACACATTCAAAGTAATAGAGTGTTTCTATATGGTCAGCAGTGAATGTTCCAAAGCTAAAGGCTGTGGGAGCTTGTACTGAAATGTGTCGTCTTCATTTGGTCTAGAGTGTCAGAAAATCAGGTGCTATAGAAGCCTAAAAGTCCATGTTTAAGACTGTTCTCCTTCTCTCTGCTCACAAAAGTCACTATGAGGCTGTAGTTGTGCTCAGTGCTGTTGCCTGCTGCAGGTGTAACGTTAATGCTTTTCATTTGAGCTCACGTAAAGGACATCAGAAGCACAAGAGCACATATTTCTTTCAGAAAACTTACCCTAAATATGATCTAAACTTTGATAAAAGTCATTTGAGTTTTACTAGTGGAATAATAAAGTCATATGTCTGACTGTACTTCCATGGTCAAATCCCATAGGGACTAAGGTGAACAGAGAAACAGACAAACCTTACCTTTTTCCTCACACAAGTGTCCTAGTCCGAGTCAGGGGGTGGTCAGAAGAAATCTGGTCCAAAATGTCCCAAAGTGATGTCCTCTTTTTTAGGAAAACGTCGTATGTAGTCCCGAGTGCAGAGGTTGAGCGCAGCCGAAGTCGCAAAATTCGCAGCGGTTCAAAACAGGCGCTTATATACGCTAGGCAACAGGCGCGCAGTGCGCGCTTACGTCATGACGCACGCGTCTGCGGACAGTCCGTCTCCGACAGTCTCCTAACTCGTGTATGCATTTGTTGTATAGAAAACCTCCGAGGCCCAGTGATGGAGCCCTCAACTCTTCACTCATGTCCTGAACAGATCCAGTGATGTTTGTCCAAGGAGAAAGTGGGACAGTCCGGGTTAAGCCAGTCCAATGACAGCAGTGTGGGATACATGTGAAGGTTAGAACTTTTTCAAACTAAGAGTTCATTCGATTTTCAATTTTCATCAATCATCTTCCTCAAGCAATTTCAAACTGAAATCAAATCTTGTTTTCTCTTGCTACTGGAGACGATGCACAATTCATTTACTGGACTTTATTTATGGGTGCAAACTTGGACATAGCTTTTACTAAGAACTATTGTAGCTGCTGTTTGACCTCATGAAATCAAAATTGTGGTTTATTAATATATGAAAAAAACACCCCAAACCTCCAAATTTATCAAACACTATAGTCAATGACAGACACTTTTGAATGCTTAGAGTAGATCCCTTTATTGAAGGTGTTGCTGTGGGATACGACGGACATCAGGGAACATTTCTTGCAGGTTGGTGGACGGCGCGTCTCTTTGGTCACATGACAGTCCCTCCTCAGCTCAGCAGACACATCCTGTAACATACTGCTAGACTTTTTCATAGAGGTGTGCAGTTTGCACAAAGAGAAATGAACCAGTGTCTTTACAAAACAACAAGAACGACAGAACATCACACTGAGCTAAACTAACTTTTTATTTATTTTTGTTTGCTGATGAACTCACACTTTTAGTCGGGATTAAGTTGAGGTCTAGTCCTGGGATCGTCCTGGTTTAGTACAATTTTCACCCTATATTCATTTTGGTTTAGTCCAGGGTTAGTCCTGGTTTTGTCCGGAGTTACTCCTGATTTAGTACTGGTTTAGTACTGGTTTAGTCTGGGTTTAGTCCTCGGGTGAGTCCTCGGGTGAGTCCTCGGGTGAGTCCTCGGGTTAGTCCTCGGGTTAGTCCTCGGGTGAGTCCTCGGGTGAGTCCTCGGGTGAGTCAAATTTTTGTCCTAGTTTAGTTCTGGTTTAGTTCCGAGCTAGTCCTGGGTCAGTTCGGGTTTAGTCCTGCGTTAGTCCTCCTTTAGTCCTGTTTAATCCTTGTTTAGTCCTGAGTGTTTGTGTGAGTGTGTGTGAGTGAGTTTGTGTGAGTGAGGGATGAGTGTGTGAGTTAGTGAGAGAGTGCGAGGTTGTGTATGTGAGTTTGGGTGAGTTTGAGTGTTTATTTGTGAGTGTGTGAGTGTTACGTGTGAGTGTGTGGTTTTTGTGAGTGCTGTGTGAGTGATTAAGTTTGGGTGAGTGAGTTTGTGTGAGTTAGTGAGAGAGTGTGAGAGATTGTGCATGTGCGTTTGTATGAGTGTGAGTGAGTGAGTAAGTTTGTGTGAGTGAGGGATGAGTGACTGAGTAAGAGTGTAAGAGGTTGTGTATGTGAGTGAGTGAGTGAGTGAGCAAGTTTGTGAGAGTGAGTGAATTTGTGTGAGTGAGTGAATTTGTGTGAGTGTGAGTGAGTTTGTGTGAGTGAGTGAGTCTGTGTGAGTGAGTGAGTTTGTGTGAGCGTGAGTGAGTGAGTTTGTGTGAGCGTGAGTGAGTGAGTCTGTGTGAGTGAGTTTGTGTGAGTGAGTGAGTTTGTGTGAGTGAGTGAGTAAGAGTGTAAGAGGTTGTGTATGTGAGTGAGTGAGTGAGTGACTGTGAGTGAGTGAGGGATAAGTGACTGAGTGAGAGTCTGAGGGGTTGTGTATGTGAGTGTCTGTGTGAGTGTGTGAGTCTGACTGTGTGTGTGTGAATGAGTGAGTGAGTTTGTGTGATTGGGAGTGAGTGAGTGAGTGACGGTGTCAGAGGTTGTGAGTTTGAGTGTATGACTGAGTGAGTTTGTGTGAACGAGTTTGTGAGTTAGTGAGAGAGTGTGAGGTGGTGTATGTGAGTTTGAGTGTTTATTAGTGAGTGTGTGAGTTTGTGTGAGTGTGTGGTTTTGTGAGTGTTGTGTGAGTGAGTTTGTGAGTGAGAGTTTGTGTGAGTGAGTTTGTGTGAGTTAGTGAGAGAGGGTGAGAGGTTGTGTGTGAGTTTGTGTGTGTCAGTGTGTGAGTGAGTTTGTGTGAGTGAGAGTCTGAGAGGTTGTTTATGTGAGTGTGTTTATGTGAGTGTGTGTGTGTGTGTGTGTGTGTGTGTGTGTGAGTGAGTGAGTGGGTTTGTGTGATTGTGAGTGAGTGAGTTTGTGTGATTGTGAGTGAGTGAGTTTGTGTGATTGTGAGTGAGTGAGTTTGTGTGAGTTTGTGTGAGTGTGTGTGTGCGTGTGTGTGTGAGTTTGTGTGAGTGTGAGTGAGTGGATAAAAAAGGATGTCCAACTTAAGTGGGAGGTGGTCCTTGACTCCCAGGTCTTTTCCTTTTCCTTCAAACAAGCACAGAGACAGAAAGGGTCGCTTGTTAAAAATAAAAGAGTACTTTTTCAGGTGTTTTTCAGGTGGAATTGGCCTCTGCGCTTTACTTACCTTTTCCCGTCTCTCCTGTCCAGCTCGCGCTCCTGCAGGTCGGCCTCCATTTGCATCACCTTAGGTCCAGGTAACAGGGGCGCAGGCTCCAGCTTCACTTGTGGAACAAAAGGGGTGGGTTTAGGGCTTGGGGTAATTCCAAAAGCAGATGATGGCTCAGGGACCTGCAAAGAAGAGGAGGTAAGTTTAGCAACTTTAGCAGGACAAGTGCGCTGAGCAGATGAGGGCCGCTTCCGAGCGTAACGAGGAGTCATAAAGCCTGAAAGCATGGCGTCAGGGAGAGGAATGATCCGGAGGCCCCTGGCAGGAGGAGTCCAGGAGGGCTTAGGGGCCTTAACTCCAGAGGAGGGTTTAGCAGGAGGGGGAGGGAGGGGCTTAGCAGGAGCAGCCGAGGGGGGCTTCGGACGAGGAGCAGCCGAGGGGGGCTTCGGACGAGGAGCAGCCGAGGGGGGCTTCGGACGAGGAGCAGCCGAGGGGGGCTTCGGACGAGGAGCTGCCGGGGTGGGTGTAGGACGAGGAGCAGCCGGGGTGGGTGTAGGACGAGGAGCAGCCGGGGTGGGTGTAGGACGAGGAGCAGCCGAGGTGGGTGTAGGACGAGGAGCAGCCGAGGTGGGCGTCGGACGAGGAGTAGCCGAGGTGGGCGTAGGACGAGGAGCAGCCGAGGTGGGCGTAGGACGAGGAGCAGCCGAGGTGGGCGTAGGACGAGGAGCAGCCGAGGTGGGCGTAGGACGAGGAGCAGCCGAGGTGGGCGTAGGACGAGGAGCAGCCGGGGTGGGTGTAGGACGAGGAGCAGCCGGGGGGGGCGTCGGACGAGGAGCAGCCGAGGTGAGCGTGGCAGGAGCATCCGAGGAGGGTGTAGCAGGAGCAGCTGAGGAGGGAGCAGCACGAGGAGCAAAGAGGACCTGAGCAGGAGGAAGAGGGAGGAGATTAGCAGGGGACCTTAGCAATGGAGGGAGGGGCTTGGCAGGAGCAGCAGAGGAGGGCTTCGCACGAGGAGCAAAGAGGAGCTCAGCAGGAAGGAACGGGAGAAGCTCCGCAGGAGGACCAGAGGAGGGCTCAGCACGAGGCGGAGGGAAGAGCTTGGCAAGAACAGGAGGGAGGGGCTTAGCAGCAGGTGCAGGCGGCACAGTGACGCTGAGCTGAGGAGCCTCAGGAGCCCAGGAGACCATCTTAGGAACCTTGGCAGGAGCAGAGGAGGCCTCTGTAGAAGAGGAGCGCTTCAGGGGGAGCCTAAAAGAGAACGACATAGCTGAACCTGCAGAGTGTAAATGTGTGAGTGAATGTATGAAAGTGTGAGTGAGTGAGTTTGTATGTGTGGAGGGTCAAAGGCGGGGTCCTGTAGGAGGTCCTGTAGGAGGTCTAGACGCCTGATGAAACACTGGTCTGATGGATCACACAGATCTGTGGAGAGGAACACAATGTGTCACACACCGCTGCTAACATGCCAACAGCTAACATGCTAACAGCTAAGAATCCAAGAGTCCAGCACCACAGAAGGATCCACGTAGAGCACAACCAGAGCGGAGAACTTGAAGGTTGAAACTAACTGTACAAGAAGGCTACGGTTCTGAACTCTTTGGAGCACAAACCAATGGCTGGACTCTTTGTGAAGCTGACACTTTGTAGTTTTGGCCTGATCTACTGTCACTGTAAGTGAGGACAAGCTGTACACAGAGGAAAGTCAGATTTCAATTTCTGCCTGAATTCTTTGGGGTAAATATAAGAATAGGTAGAGCTGGTGTCCCTGGGGACGGCCTGATAGACTGTAGACTGAGAATTTGTTGGGTCTTGAAACTTTCTATGTCAAAGCTGAAGCATATCTCACTAAAAGTGACATTAAGGGACTTGAAATACTTTTATGGTGTAAATAACTGGACCTGTCCTGCTTTGTCAATCCCCATACTTGTTTACCAGTGCAGAGCCAGCAGCGTTCAGTTCTTCAACACTTCCCAAAGTGTGGCCCCTTTACGCCCTAACACTATTTCAACTCTGTTCACTCATGTTTGTCCTTTTACATTGACATGTTATGATATAATAATAACAACAACTGTATTTTTATTACACATTCAAAGTAATAGAGTGTTTCTATATGGTCAGCAGTGAATGTTCCAAAGCTAAAGGCTGTGGGAGCTTGTACTGAAATGTGTCGTCTTCATTTGTTCTAGAGTGTCAGAAAATCAGGTGCTATAGAAGCCTAAAAGTCCATGTTTAAGACTGTTCTCCTTCTCTCTGCTCACAAAAGTCACTATGAGGCTGTAGTTGTGCTCAGTGCTGTTGCCTGCTGCAGGTGTAACGTTAATGCTTTTCATTTGAGCTCACGTAAAGGACATCAGAAGCACAAGAGCACATATTTCTTTCAGAAAACTTACCCTAAATATGATCTAAACTTTGATAAAAGTCATTTGAGCTTTACTAGTGGAATAATAAAGTCATATGTCTGACTGTACTTCCATGGTCAAATCCCATAGGGACTAAGGTGAACAGAGAAACAGACAAACCTTACCTTTTTCCTCACACAAGTGTCCTAGTCCGAGTCAGGGGGTGGTCAGAAGAAATCTGGTCCAAAATGTCCCAAAGTGATGTCCTCTTTTTTAGGAAAACGTCGTATGTAGTCCCGAGTGCAGAGGTTGAGCGCAGCCGAAGTTGCAAAATTCGCAGCGGTTCAAAACACGCGCTTATATACGCTAGGCAACAGGCGCGCAGTGCGCGCTTACGTCATGACGCACGCGTCTGCGGACAGTCCGTCTCCGACAGTCTCCTAGAGGTCCCTGCCCTGCGCGTGTGATTGTCAATGTTTTTGCGCTATATTTAATTGGCTTATTGTGGTTGTGTAATAGAGTATGTTTTTATGGTTTCATTTTGAAGTGTATTTTTGATTTGTATTTGAAATAGTCTTTGCTGTTTTTATAAGCTCCGTTCCGCGCTTTACTTTGCACTCAGCTCTTGTTTGAGCAGCACCTGTGAGACGCCCAGGACAAGTGTGGAGGAGGAGGGACGTCTCTGCAGGACAAGCCGCAGATGAGGCGCACGCACCCGGGACCAGTCTGCTCGGAGCGCAGAGGTCTTTATTTATAAAGACACTTGTGGATAATAAAGAAATCATCTGTTATGAAGCGCTTAAGACTGATCATTACATAAATAGCTCAGCCTGAAACCTCTTGATCATTAGATGATCCATTAGATGACCAGATGATCATTAGATCCCAGTGTCCTTCTTAAAAACACTGTGCTCAGTTTGCTGCAATTGTCCTGATATGAATTCATTCGATCTGATAATAGTGTTATGTGCAGCAATGTGCCACCTGCCCCGCACCTGTCAAGATTCACCTTTTACATACAGTATTTAACTGTATATGTCAAATATATACATACATATATATAGGAGGAACATTCTGCTACATGTTTTTTCTAGTCACTTTCCGGCTCGTGTACTCCTTGGCAACGTTCATTTGTACCTCCAGTCTTAAGTCATTGTGTATCTTTTTTACATGTACATATTATTATTTGTACAAATAACTTTAGATTCAACATTTCTAGGCTAAAGTTGATTTCAAACTCATGTGTATGTATTTGTTGTATAGAAAACCTCCGAGGCCCAGTGATGGAGCCCTCAACTCTTCACTCATGTCCTGAGCAGATCCAGTGATGTTTGTCCAAGGAGAAAGTGGGACAGTCCGGGTTAAGCCAGTCCAATGACAGCAGTGTGGGATACATGTGAAGGTTAGAACTTTTTAAAACTAAGAGTTCATTCGATTTTCAATTTTCATCAATCATCTTCCTCAAGCAATTTCAAACTGAAATCAAATCTTGTTTTCTCTTGCTACTGGAGACGATGCACAATTCATTTACTGGACTTTATTTATGGGTGCAAACTTGGACATAGCTTTTACTAAGAACTATTGTAGCTGCTGTTTGACCTCATGAAATCAAAATTGTGGTTTATTAATATATGAAAAAAACACCCCAAACCTCCAACTTTATCAAACACTATAGTCAATGACAGACACTTTTGAATGCTTAGAGTAGATCCCTTTATTGAAGGTGTTGCTGTGGGATACGACGGACATCAGGGAACATTTCTTGCAGGTTGGTGGACGGCGCGTCTCTTTGGTCACATGACAGTCCCTCCTCAGCTCAGCAGACACATCCTGTAACATACTGCTAGACTTTTTCATAGAGGTGTGCAGTTTGCACAAAGAGAAATGAACCAGTGTCTTTACAAAACAACAAGAACGACAGAACATCACACTGAGCTAAACTAACTTTTTATTTATTTTTGTTTGCTGATGAACTCACACTTTTAGTCGGGATTAAGTTGAGGTCTAGTCCTGGGATCGTCCTGGTTTAGTACAATTTTCACCCTATATTCATTTTGGTTTAGTCCAGGGTTAGTCCTGGTTTTGTCCGGAGTTAGTACTGGTTTAGTACTGGTTTAGTCTGGGTTTAGTCCTCGGGTGAGTCCTCGGGTGAGTCCTCGGGTGAGTCCTCGGGTGAGTCCTCGGGTTAGTCCTCGGGTTAGTCCTCGGGTTAGTCCTCGGGTTAGTCCTCGGGTTAGTCCTCGGGTTAGTCAAATTTTTGTCCTAGTTTAGTTCTGGTTTAGTTCCGAGCTAGTCCTGGGTCAGTTCGGGTTTAGTCCTGCGTTAGTCCTCCTTTAGTCCTGTTTAATCCTTGTTTAGTCCTGAGTGTTTGTGTGAGTGTGTGTGAGTGAGTTTGTGTGAGTGAGGGATGAGTGTGTGAGTTAGTGAGAGAGTGCGAGGTTGTGTATGTGAGTTTGGGTGAGTTTGAGTGTTTATTTGTGAGTGTGTGAGTGTTACGTGTGAGTGTGTGGTTTTTGTGAGTGCTGTGTGAGTGATTAAGTTTGGGTGAGTGAGTTTGTGTGAGTTAGTGAGAGAGTTTGAGAGATTGTGCATGTGCGTTTGTATGAGTGTGAGTGAGTGAGTAAGTTTGTGTGAGTGAGGGATGAGTGACTGAGTAAGAGTGTAAGAGGTTGTGTATGTGAGTGAGTGAGTGAGTGAGTGAGCAAGTTTGTGAGAGTGAGTGAATTTGTGTGAGTGAGTGAATTTGTGTGAGTGTGAGTGAATTTGTGTGAGTGTGAGTGAGTTTGTGTGAGCGTGAGTGAGTGAGTTTGTGTGAGCGTGAGTGAGTGAGTCTGTGTGAGTGAGTGAGTTTGTGTGAGTGAGTGAGTTTGTGTGAGTGAGTAAGAGTGTAAGAGGTTGTGTATGTGAGTGAGTGAGTGAGTGAGTGTGAGTGAGTGAGGGATAAGTGACTGAGTGAGAGTCTGAGAGGTTGTGTATGTGAGTGTCTGTGTGAGTGTGTGAGTCTGACTGTGTGTGTGTGAATGAGTGAGTGAGTTTGTGTGATTGGGAGTGAGTGAGTGAGTGACGGTGTCAGAGGTTGTGAGTTTGAGTGTATGACTGAGTGAGTTTGTGTGAACGAGTTTGTGAGTTAGTGAGAGAGTGTGAGGTGGTGTATGTGAGTTTGAGTGTTTATTTGTGAGTGTGTGAGTTTGTGTGAGTGTGTGGTTTTGTGAGTGTTGTGTGAGTGAGTTTGTGAGTGAGAGTTTGTGTGAGTGAGTAAGTTTGTGTCAGTGAGTTTGTGTGAGTTAGTGAGAGAGGGTGAGAGGTTGTGTGTGAGTTTGTGTGTGTCAGTGTGTGAGTGAGTTTGTGTGAGTGAGAGTCTGAGAGGTTGTTTATGTGAGTGTGTGTGTGTGTCTGTGTGTGAGTTTGTTTGAGTTTGTTTGAGTGAGTGCGTGTGTGTGCGTGTGTGTGCGTGTGTGTGTGTGCGTGTGTGTGAGTTTGTGTGAGTTTGTGTGAGATTGTGTGAGATTGTGTGAGTGTGTGTGAGTGAGTGTGAGTTTGTGTGAGTGAGTGTGAGTGGATAAAAAAGGATGTCCAACTTAAGTGGGAGGTGGTCCTTGACTCCCAGGTCTTTTCCTTTTCCTTCAAACAAGCACAGAGACAGAAAGGGTCGCTTGTTAAAAATAAAAGAGTACTTTTTCAGGTGTTTTTCAGGTGGAATTGGCCTCTGCGCTTTACTTACCTTTTCCCGTCTCTCCTGTCCAGCTCGCGCTCCTGCAGGTCGGCCTCCATTTGCATCACCTTAGGTCCAGGTAACAGGGGCGCAGGCTCCAGCTTCACTTGTGGAACAAAAGGGGTGGGTTTAGGGCTTGGGGTAATTCCAAAAGCAGATGATGGCTCAGGGACCTGCAAAGAAGAGGAGGTAAGTTTAGCAACTTTAGCAGGACAAGTGCGCTGAGCAGATGAGGGCCGCTTCCGAGCGTAACGAGGAGTCATAAAGCCTGAAAGCATGGCGTCAGGGAGAGGAATGATCCGGAGGCCCCTGGCAGGAGGAGTCCAGGAGGGCTTAGGGGCCTTAACTCCAGAGGAGGGTTTAGCAGGAGGGGGAGGGAGGGGCTTAGCAGGAGCAGCCGAGGGGGGCTTCGGACGAGGAGCAGCCGAGGGGGGCTTCGGACGAGGAGCAGCCGAGGGGGGCTTCGGACGAGGAGCAGCCGAGGGGGGCTTCGGACGAGGAGCTGCCGGGGTGGGTGTAGGACGAGGAGCAGCCGGGGTGGGTGTAGGACGAGGAGCAGCCGGGGTGGGTGTAGGACGAGGAGCAGCCGAGGTGGGTGTAGGACGAGGAGCAGCCGAGGTGGGCGTCGGACGAGGAGTAGCCGAGGTGGGCGTAGGACGAGGAGCAGCCGAGGTGGGCGTAGGACGAGGAGCAGCCGAGGTGGGCGTAGGACGAGGAGCAGCCGAGGTGGGCGTAGGACGAGGAGCAGCCGAGGTGGGCGTAGGACGAGGAGCAGCCGGGGGGGGCGTCGGACGAGGAGCAGCCGAGGTGAGCGTGGCAGGAGCATCCGAGGAGGGTGTAGCAGGAGCAGCTGAGGAGGGAGCAGCACGAGGAGCAAAGAGGACCTGAGCAGGAGGAAGAGGGAGGAGATTAGCAGGGGACCTTAGCAATGGAGGGAGGGGCTTGGCAGGAGCAGCAGAGGAGGGCTTCGCACGAGGAGCAAAGAGGAGCTCAGCAGGAAGGAACGGGAGAAGCTCCGCAGGAGGACCAGAGGAGGGCTCAGCACGAGGCGGAGGGAAGAGCTTGGCAAGAACAGGAGGGAGGGGCTTAGCAGCAGGTGCAGGCGGCACAGTGACGCTGAGCTGAGGAGCCTCAGGAGCCCAGGAGACCATCTTAGGAACCTTGGCAGGAGCAGAGGAGGGCTCTGTAGAAGAGGAGCGCTTCAGGGGGAGCCTAAAAGAGAACGACATAGCTGAACCTGCAGAGTGTAAATGTGTGAGTGAATGTATGAAAGTGTGAGTGAGTGAGTTTGTATGTGTGGAGGGTCAAAGGCGGGGTCCTGTAGGGGGTCCTGTAGGAGGTCCTGTAGGAGGTCTAGACGCCTGATGAAACACTGGTCTGATGGATCACACAGATCTGTGGAGAGGAACACAATGTGTCACACACCGCTGCTAACATGCCAACAGCTAACATGCTAACAGCTAAGAATCCAAGAGTCCAGCACCACAGAAGGATCCATGTAGAGCACAACCAGAGCGGAGAACTTGAAGGTTGAAACTAACTGTACAAGAAGGCTACGGTTCTGAACTCTTTGGAGCACAAACCAATGGCTGGACTCTTTGTGAAGCTGACACTTTGTAGTTTTGGCCTGATCTACTGTCACTGTAAGTGAGGACAAGCTGTACACAGAGGAAAGTCAGATTTCAATTTCTGCCTGAATTCTTTGGGGTAAATATAAGAATAGGTAGCGCTGGTGTCCCTGGGGACGGCCTGATAGACTGTAGACTGAGAATTTGTTGGGTCTTGAAACTTTCTATGTCAAAGCTGAAGCATATCTCACTAAAAGTGACATTAAGGGACTTGAAATACTTTTATGGTGTAAATAACTGGACCTGTCCTGCTTTGTCAATCCCCATACTTGTTTACCAGTGCAGAGCCAGCAGCGTTCAGTTCTTCAACACTTCCCAAAGTGTGGCCCCTTTACGCCCTAACACTATTTCAACTCTGTTCACTCATGTTTGTCCTTTTACATTGACATGTTATGATATAATAATAACAACAACTGTATTTTTATTACACATTCAAAGTAATAGAGTGTTTCTATATGGTCAGCAGTGAATGTTCCAAAGCTAAAGGCTGTGGGAGCTTGTACTGAAATGTGTCGTCTTCATTTGGTCTAGAGTGTCAGAAAATCAGGTGCTATAGAAGCCTAAAAGTCCATGTTTAAGACTGTTCTCCTTCTCTCTGCTCACAAAAGTCACTATGAGGCTGTAGTTGTGCTCAGTGCTGTTGCCTGCTGCAGGTGTAACGTTAATGCTTTTCATTTGAGCTCACGTAAAGGACATCAGAAGCACAAGAGCACATATTTCTTTCAGAAAACTTACCCTAAATATGATCTAAACTTTGATAAAAGTCATTTGAGCTTTACTAGTGGAATAATAAAGTCATATGTCTGACTGTACTTCCATGGTCAAATCCCATAGGGACTAAGGTGAACAGAGAAACAGACAAACCTTACCTTTTTCCTCACACAAGTGTCCTAGTCCGAGTCAGGGGGTGGTCAGAAGAAATCTGGTCCAAAATGTCCCAAAGTGATGTCCTCTTTTTTAGGAAAACGTCGTATGTAGTCCCGAGTGCAGAGGTTGAGCGCAGCCGAAGTTGCAAAATTCGCAGCGGTTCAAAACACGCGCTTATATACGCTAGGCAACAGGCGCGCAGTGCGCGCTTACGTCATGACGCACGCGTCTGCGGACAGTCCGTCTCCGACAGTCTCCTAGAGGTCCCTGCCCTGCGCGTGTGATTGTCAATGTTTTTGCGCTATATTTAATTGGCTTATTGTGGTTGTGTAATAGAGTATGTTTTTATGGTTTCATTTTGAAGTGTATTTTTGATTTGTATTTGAAATAGTCTTTGCTGTTTTTATAAGCTCCGTTCCGCGCTTTACTTTGCACTCAGCTCTTGTTTGAGCAGCACCTGTGAGACGCCCAGGACAAGTGTGGAGGAGGAGGGACGTCTCTGCAGGACAAGCCGCAGATGAGGCGCACGCACCCGGGACCAGTCCGCTGGGAGCGCAGAGGTCTTTATTTATAAAGACACTTGTGGATAATAAAGAAATCATCTGTTATGAAGCGCTTAAGACTGATCATTACATAAATAGCTCAGCCTGAAACCTCTTGATCATTAGATGATCCATTAGATGACCAGATGATCATTAGATCCCAGTGTCCTTCTTAAAAACACTGTGCTCAGTTTGCTGCAATTGTCCTGATATGAATTCATTCGATCTGATAATAGTGTTATGTGCAGCAATGTGCCACCTGCCCCGCACCTGTCAAGATTCACCTTTTACATACAGTATTTAACTGTATATGTCAAATATATACATACATATATATAGGAGGAACATTCTGCTACATGTTTTTTCTAGTCACTTTCCGGCTCGTGTACTCCTTGGCAACGTTCATTTGTACCTCCAGTCTTAAGTCATTCTGTATCTTTTTTACATGTACATATTATTATTTGTACAAATAACTTTAGATTCAACATTTCTAGGCTAAAGTTGATTTCAAACTCATGTGTATGTATTTGTTGTATAGAAAACCTCCGAGGCCCAGTGATGGAGCCCTCAACTCTTCACTCATGTCCTGAACAGATCCAGTGATGTTTGTCCAAGGAGAAAGTGGGACAGTCCGGGTTAAGCCAGTCCAATGACAGCAGTGTGGGATACATGTGAAGGTTAGAACTTTTTCAAACTAAGAGTTCATTCGATTTTCAATTTTCATCAATCATCTTCCTCAAGCAATTTCAAACTGAAATCAAATCTTGTTTTCTCTTGCTACTGGAGACGATGCACAATTCATTTACTGGACTTTATTTATGGGTGCAAACTTGGACATAGCTTTTACTAAGAACTATTGTAGCTGCTGTTTGACCTCATGAAATCAAAATTGTGGTTTATTAATATATGAAAAAAACACCCCAAACCTCCAAATTTATCAAACACTATAGTCAATGACAGACACTTTTGAATGCTTAGAGTAGATCCCTTTATTGAAGGTGTTGCTGTGGGATACGACGGACATCAGGGAACATTTCTTGCAGGTTGGTGGACGGCGCGTCTCTTTGGTCACATGACAGTCCCTCCTCAGCTCAGCAGACACATCCTGTAACATACTGCTAGACTTTTTCATAGAGGTGTGCAGTTTGCACAAAGAGAAATGAACCAGTGTCTTTACAAAACAACAAGAACGACAGAACATCACACTGAGCTAAACTAACTTTTTATTTATTTTTGTTTGCTGATGAACTCACACTTTTAGTCGGGATTAAGTTGAGGTCTAGTCCTGGGATCGTCCTGGTTTAGTAAAATTTTCACCCTATATTCATTTTGGTTTAGTCCAGGGTTAGTCCTGGTTTTGTCCGGAGTTACTCCTGATTTAGTACTGGTTTAGTACTGGTTTAGTCTGGGTTTAGTCTGGGTTTAGTCTGGGTTCAGTCTGGGTTTAGTCCTCGGGTGAGTCCTCGGGTTAGTCCTCGGGTTAGTCCTCGGGTGAGTCCTCGGGTTAGTCCTCGGGTTAGTCCTCGGGTGAGTCCTCGGGTTAGTCCTCAGGTTAGTCCTCGGGTTAGTCAAATTTTTGTCCTAGTTTAGGTCTGGTTTAGTTCCGAGCTAGTCCTGGGTCAGTTCGGGTTTAGTCCTGCGTTAGTCCTCCTTTTGTCCTGTTTAATCCTTGTTTAGTCCTGAGTGTTTGTGTGAGTGTGTGTGAGTGAGTTTGTGTGAGTGAGGGATGAGTGTGTGAGTTAGTGAGAGAGTGCGAGGTTGTGTATGTGAGTTTGGGTGAGTTTGAGTGTTTATTTGTGAGTGTGTGAGTGTTATGTGTGAGTGTGTGGTTTTTGTGAGTGCTGTGTGAGTGATTAAGTTTGGGTGAGTGAGTTTGTGTGAGTTAGTGAGAGAGTTTGAGAGATTGTGCATGTGCGTTTGTATGAGTGTGAGTGAGTGAGTAAGTTTGTGTGAGTGAGGGATGAGTGACTGAGTAAGAGTGTAAGAGGTTGTGTATGTGAGTGAGTGAGTGAGTGAGTGAGCAAGTTTGTGAGAGTGAGTGAATTTGTGTGAGTGAGTGAGTTTGTGTGAGCGTGAGTGAGTTTGTGTGAGTGAGTGAATTTGTGTGAGCGTGAGTGAGTGAGTTTGTGTGAGCGTGAGTGAGTGAGTCTGTGTGAGTGAGTGAGTTTGTGTGAGTGAGTGAGTTTGTGTGAGTGAGTGAGTTTGTGTGAGTGAGTAAGAGTGTAAGAGGTTGTGTATGTGAGTGAGTGAGTGAGTGAGTGTGAGTGAGTGGGGGATAAGTGACTGAGTGAGAGTCTGAGAGGTTGTGTATGTGAGTGTCTGTGTGAGTGTGTGAGTCTGACTGTGTGTGTGTGAATGAGTGAGTGAGTGAGTTTGTGTGATTGGGAGTGAGTGAGTGAGTGAGTGAGTGACGGTGTCAGAGGTTGTGAGTTTGAGTGTATGACTGAGTGAGTTTGCGTGAACGAGTTTGTGAGTTAGTGAGAGAGTGTGAGGTGGTGTATGGGAGTTTGAGTGTTTATTTGTGAGTGTGTGAGTTTGTGTGAGTGTGTGGTTTTGTGAGTGTTGTGTGAGTGAGTGAGTGAGTGAGTGAGTGTGAGTGTGAGTGTGAGTTTGTGTGAGTGAGAGTCTGAGAGGTTGTTTATGTGAGTGAGTGAGTGTGTGTGTGTGTGTGTGTGTGTGTGAGTGAGTGTGTTTGTGTGATAGTGAGCGAGTTTGTGTGATTGTGAGTGAGTGGGTTTGTGTGAGTGAGTAAGTTTGAGTGAGTGTGTGTGTGTGTGTGTGTGTGTGTGTGAGCGAGTTTGTTTGAGTGAGTGCGTGTGTGTGCGTGTGTGTGCGGGTGTGTGCGGGTGTGTGCGGGTGTGTGTGTGTGTGTGTGTGTGTGTGCGTGTGTGTGTGTGTGAGTGTATGAGATTGTGTGAGTGTGTGTGAGTGTGTGTGAGTTTGTGTGAGTGTGAGTGAGTGGATAAAAAAGGATGTTCAACTTAAGTGGGAGGTGGTCCTTGACTCCCAGGTCTTTTCCTTTTCCTTCAAACAAGCACAGAGACAGAAAGGGTCGCTTGTTAAAAATAAAAGAGTACTTTTTCAGGTGTTTTTCAGGTGGAATTGGCCTCTGCGCTTTAAGATAAGATAAGATAAGATAAGATAAGATATGCCTTTATTAGTCCCACAGTGGGGAAATTCCAGTAGAAATGAACAAAATACAGCATCACATGAGGACAGGGGGGGGAGGAGAAAAAAACAAAAGTGAATCAACCCCAGACCATGCTCCTGACAGGGGCATCATATGGAATGAGTGCACAAAATAAAAACACCTCCGAGCATCAGCAACATAGTCAAAACACAGTACAAACATTTCACAGGACGAGCAACAGGGGAGGGGAGGGGAGTTACTTACCTTTTCCCGTCTCTCCTGTCCAGCTCGCGCTCCTGCAGGTCGGCCTATTTGCATCACCTTAGGTCCAGGTAACAGGGGCGCAGGCTCCAGCTTCACTTGTGGAACAAAAGGGGTGGGTTTAGGGCTTGGGGTAATTCCAAAAGCAGATGATGGCTCAGGGACCTGCAAAGAAGAGGAGGTAAGTTTAGCAACTTTAGCAGGACAAGTGCGCTGAGCAGATGAGGGCCGCTTCCGAGCGTAACGAGGAGTCATAAAGCCTGAAAGCATGGCGTCAGGGAGAGGAATGATCCGGAGGCCCCTGGCAGGAGGAGTCCAGGAGGGCTTAGGGGCCTTAACTCCAGAGGAGGTTTTAGCAGGAGGGGGAGGGAGGGGCTTAGCAGGAGCAGCCGAGGGGGGCTTCGGACGAGGAGCAGCCGAGGGGGGCTTCGGACGAGGAGCAGCCGAGGGGGGCTTCGGACGAGGAGCAGCCGGGGTGGGTGTAGGACAAGGAGCAGCCGAGGTGGGCGTCGGACGAGGAGCAGCCGGGGTGGGTGTAGGACGAGGAGCAGCCGGGGGGGGCGTCGGACGAGGAGCAGCCGGGGGGGGGCGTCGGACGAGGAGCAGCCGAGGTGAGCGCGGCAGGAGCATCCGAGGAGGGTGTAGCAGGAGCAGCTGAGGAGGGAGCAGCACGAGGAGCAAAGAGGACCTGAGCAGGAGGAAGAGGGAGGAGATTAGCAGGGGACCTTAGCAATGGAGGGAGGGGCTTGGCAGGAGCAGCAGAGGAGGGCTTCGCACGAGGAGCAAAGAGGAGCTCAGCAGGAAGGAACGGGAGAAGCTCCGCAGGAGGACCAGAGGAGGGCTCAGCACGAGGCGGAGGGAAGAGCTTGGCAAGAACAGGAGGGAGGGGCTTAGCAGCAGGTGCAGGCGGCACAGTGACGCTGAGCTGAGGAGCCTCAGGAGCCCAGGAGACCATCTTAGGAACCTTGGCAGGAGCAGAGGAGGGCTCTGTAGAAGAGGAGCGCTTCAGGGGGAGCCTAAAAGAGAACGACATAGCTGAACCTGCAGAGTGTAAATGTGTGAGTGTGAGTGAATGTATGAAAGTGTGAGTGAGTGAGTTTGTGTGAACGTGAGGGAGTGAGTCGTGTGAGTGAGTGAGTTTGTGTGAGTGAGTGAGTGAGTTTGTGTGAGTGAGTGGGGGATAAGTGACTGAGTGAGAGTCTGAGAGGTTGTGTATGTGAGTGTCTGTGTGAGTGGGTGAGTCTGACTGTGTGTGTGTGAATGAGTGAGTGAGTGAGTTTGTGTGATTGGGAGTGAGTGAGTGAGTGACGGTGTCAGAGGTTGTGAGTTTGAGTGTATGACTGAGTGAGTTTGTGTGATCGAGTTTGTGTGAGTTAGTGAGAGAGTGTGAGGTGGTGTATGTGAGTTTGAGTGTTTATTTGTGAGTGTGTGAGTTTGTGTGAGTGTGTGGTTTTTGTGAGTGTTGTGTGAGTGAGTGAGTGAGTGAGTGTGAGTGAGAGTTTGTGTGAGTGAGTAAGTTTGTGTCAGTGAGTTTGTGTGAGTTAGTGAGAGAGGGTGAGAGGTTGTGTGTGTGAGTTTGTGTGTGTCAGTGTGTGAGTGAGTTTGTGTGAGTGAGAGTCTGAGAGGTTGTTTATGTGAGTGTCTGTGTGAGTGATTGAGTGAGTTTGTGTCAATGGGTGACTGTGAGTCTGACTGTGTGTGTGTGTGTGTGTGTGTGTGTGTGTGTGTGTTTGTGTGTGTGTGTGTGTGTGTGTGTGTGTTTGTGTGTGTGTGTGTGTGTGTGTGTGTTTTCATAATGAGTTTTGTTTGAATGTAATCTTTTGAGTGAATGAGTCAAAACTTAAGTAAGAGTATTGTTACTTGAAAATAACACATACTCCTTGACTGGTTCAATGTCGGACACTGCCCTCTACTGGCGCATGTGGTGAGGTTTGGTATTTGGGAGCTGCACAAATTTAAACAACTTTAACTAACAAGGACCACGCCACAACAATGGAAAACGATAAAGATATTTACTGACGGTGGGAGGATGTGATGGCTGGGGGAGACTCAGGGTGGGGGTCCGTCTCCAATCCAAAATGGTCACCCAGCTGGTTTGGAACCGCCCTCCTTAAAGATGATGTCTTCAGGCTGAAGGATGGACAAGAGACACGGGACGAGAGAGCTGACATGGACGGTGTCGGGATAGGCTGTATAAATGGGGCTTCTGGGTAATTGAAGGTAATAATAATAATCATAATAATAATAATAATAATAATACATTTCATTTATTTGGCGCCTTCCTGGACACTCAAGGTCGCCTTACAACAAATACAGTATACATTATAGGCAGTTTAAAGCAACAGTTAAAATACATACAAAAACAAACAGTAAAACTTTTAAACAGTAAAACTTTTAAAAGGACAGTGCAGTTATGGTTGAAAGGCCAGTCTGAACAGATGAGTTTTGAGTTTGAATTTGAAGTATGGAAGTGTGTCAGTGTTGCGGAGGTCAGGAGGGAGAGAGTTCCAGAGCTGGGGAGCAGAGCGGCTGAATGCCCTGCTCCCCATAGTGACAAGGCGGGCAGAGGGGACAGAGAGCTGGAGAGAGGAGGAGGAGCGGAGAGAGCGAGCAGGTGTGGCCATATGGAGGAGGTCACAGAGATATGGAGGTGCAAGGTTGTGGATGACTTTGAATGTGTGGAGCAGGATTTTGTATTGAATGCGGTTCGTGATGGAGCCAGTGGAGCTGTTGTAGGATGGTGTGATGTGGTTGATGGACGGTGTGTGTGTGATAATGCGAGCGGCTGAATTCTAAACCAGCTGAAGTTTATGGAGAGTTTTTTTGCGGGAGACCAAACAAAAGAGAGTTGCAGTAATCCAGGTGGGAAGTGACGAGGCTGTGCACAAGTACGGCAGTGGACTGAGGAGTAAGGGAGGGCCGGAGATGATGTATGTTTCGGAGGTGGAAGTAGGCAGAGCGGGTGACGTTGTTTATGTGAGAGGTGAAGGAGAGGGTGCTATTGAGGATGACACCCAGACTCTTAACCTGAGGGGAGGGAGAGATGGAGGAGCCGTCGATGTGAATGGAGAAATGATTGATCTTGCTTAGGGTGGATTTGGTGCCTACAAGAAGAAGTTCAGTTTTACTGCTATTGAGTTTGAGAAAGTTGGAGATGAACCAGGATTTGACTTCATTGATACAGGTGACAAGGGCTGATGGTGGGAGTGTGGAGTTAGGTTTACTGGAGAGGTAGAGCTGGGTGTCATCCGCGTAGCAGTGGAAGTGGATGTGGTATTTCCGTAAAATGTGGCCGAGGGGGAGAAGATAGATGATAAAAAGGAGAGGACCGAGGACAGAACCCTGGGGAACACCTGTGGAGATGGCGGCAGTATGAGAAGTGAAGGATTTGAGTTGAATGAACTGAGTGCGGTCGGAAAGATAGGAGTGAAACCAGGTGAGGACTGTGCCAGAGATGCCGATAGAAGAGAGTCTGTTGAGGAGGATGGAATGAGAAATGGTGTTGAAGGCCGAACTAAGATCAAGCAGAAGGAGAATGGATAATAAACCAGAGTTAGCAGAGAGGAGAAGATCATTTGTGATTCTGAGGAGGGCTGTTTCAGTGCTATGGAGGAGACGGAAGCCAGATTGGAAATGTTCGTACAGGTTATTAGAAGACAGATGAGCCTGAAGTTGGGAAGAAACTGTTTTTTCAAGAATTTTTGAGATGAATGGAAGGTTGGAAATGGGACGGAAATGATTGAGGTCAGTGGGATCTGAGCCAGGTTTTTTGAGGATGGGAGTAACAGCAGCAGTTTTCAGAGGAGAGGGGACAGTACCAGAGGTGAGGGAGGCGTGAATTATATTAGTGATTAGAGGAGCTAGAGAAGGAAGTGTGGCTTTGACAAGGGCAGTGGGGAGTGGGTCGAGTTGACATGAGGAGGTTTTGGATTTGTTGACAAGATTGGAAATTTGACTGACAGAAGGAAGAGTAAATGATGAGAAAGGGGTGTCAGATGTAGGAAATGGAATGGCAGGTATAGGTAGAGCAGAGAAGGGAGTAAGCTGTTGGTGAATAAGTTGGATTTTTGTGGTGAAGTGTGAGGCCAGGATATTGCAGAAATCAGATGAATAGAGCTGTGATGGAAGAGAGTCAGAAGGATTGGTGATGTTAGACATGAGAAAGAAAAGGATCTTGGAATTTCCTTCGTTAGAACTGATTAATCTGGAGTAATATGAAGATTTGGTTTTGGAGATGCAGTCTTTGTAGTGGAGAGTGTGCTGTGTGTACAAGTCTTTGTGAATACTTACTCTAGTTTTATTGTAGAGTCTTTCAAGTTGGCGGCCTTTTGCTTTTAACTGTCTGAGAGTGGGGGTGTACCAGGGTGCAGTGTGAGTGAAAGAGACAGATCTGGATTTGAGTGGAGCAAGTGTATTGAGAATGTTGTGCAGATGGGTGTTGTAATGTGAGACAAGTTGATCTGGCGTTGTGAAACTGTCTGTACTTGGAAGGTTACTGATGTGAGAAGATAAAATGTCCAAATTTAAGTCCTTAATTTTACGGAAAGTTATGGTGCGTGAAGGGTTGTGTTTGGAAAGAGGAAGATTGGCATTAAATGTAAGGAGCATATGATCAGAAAATGGGATGAAGTTGGCTTTACAGTCTATGGGTATTACACCTGAGCAGCAGATTAAGTCCAGAATATGTCCTTTGGAGTGAGTGGGAAAATTAACAAACTGATGCAAACCAAAACTGTCCAGACAAGATGTGAAATCATTGGTGAGTGAGTTATTGACAATGTCCAAGTGAATATTGAAGTCGAAGGCGTGGTCGAGATGAGCTGTGGTTGGCTGAGAGGAGGTTGAGGAGAGGTCCAGCTCCTGAATCTAAATTCATCAGATTAACTCCACTTAAACCAAAATTCTTTATTTAAATGCTCAGTAAAATGCAGTAACAGATTTTGAAACACACAAATCCACAGGAACAGGAGCTGTTGTCACTGTAACAGCCTTTATCGTTTCTCATTTTAGATTCAAAAACAAACAAATCATTCTCTTTTTTCTTTTATAATACCAAACATATTATTCATAAACTGACCAGCACAGTGGCCAAAATTCAGCCAAATTGTCAAATACAAAATGATCCATTATCATACCTAAAGTTAAAGGTGCAAAGGTGTTATTCTTTTGTCAAGAATATTCCACTGTATGACATTAAACATATCTATCTACATGGAAACAAGCACCGCCAGCAAGGCCAAGTTACGGGTCAGATCTGTGGAGAGCAGACCCATCTCACAGTAAGAATGCATGTTTGTCAGAGTATTTGCTTTTAAGAAATAAAATACCTGTAACTGATTAAATACAAGCTTGACCTGTTTAATGCCAAACTATGGAATGTCTCCATGGTGACAAGCAGGTAACGGACCCCTATCAGAAAAGTCACATAGTGCACCTTTAATATGTCTTCTAGCACAACTGTTCATAAGCGGTAGAACTGGTTGCATATTATGGATTATTGAAGAAAAAAACAAACAAAAAACTAGAGGAGACATACTAAATTACCACCTGATGACATCATGCAGTGAGGCCAAGCATTTCCACATATATAGGATTATTACAAACCCTTTACACATTGAATGGATTGGCCCTTGTATTAATAATAATAAAAACCCAGCACATTCACTCAGCACCATTAGAATCAGTGTGTCCAGCCAGAGCCTCCTGCCTGTAATAACTGAACCTCAGTGTTATAAGAGTGTCAGTACATCTTTAAGTGCATATGACAGGTTTTCAGGTTTTTCTCAGTCTGACGTGGTTTGGTGGGATAGTACCTGTGGTGAATATTTATCATAGTTTTACATCAGTTAAGTGGGAGTTTGTGAAGAAAAGTGGAAAAATGAAAGTTGTAATACAGGAAGTAGTGCAGAGACAATTTACGCACAAAAAAGGCACATTTTCTGGTAGTTTAAATTCATTTCAGTACATCCATTGAGTTTTGTCCCTTGTTGACATTATGGTTGCTAGGTAACAGTTATGGAATTACCTCTATGTATCTGTCATATCTATGGCACATGTCCAACCAGGAAGTCAAATGATAAACTTGAGCAAAATGGTTAAAATGGGGAAAACTAGGCAAGATTATCAGTCAAATCTTGAATAAAATCCTGTTTTAAGGATAGTGCAGTCCAGACCTGGGCATTGCACAGCTCCTGGACCACATACGGCCCTTTGGTTGACTCTGACCGGTCTGTTTAAACTAATTTGGAATTACAAAATAAACATTTTATAATTTTACCTCTTGCACGGACTAAACATAAACTTTTAAGTTAAGCATTTTGGCCCATCCATCCACAATATTTTCTGTTTCTCATGTGGCCCCGTGGAAAAAATAATTGCCCACTCCTGGTGTAGTCTGTCCTGTCATATGCACTTTACAGTGGTGTTTAATGTTGGCGCTACAGTTCATCGCGCTCATAAATGTTGTACTCTTTGGCGCTGATCTGTCCATCACGGTTGTGGTCGTTCTTCATGAAAATGTCCTCCATGATTTTGTGGCAAAAAGCATCATCTCGAGGGTTCCCCACTTTGGTGAAGTCCTGTTTTAGGTACTCTTTCACCTGCAAATACAGCACATGCATAACTCATTTATTTGGGCTGTTCATTTCATTTGGGAAGTCATTGTACCATGCTAAAACTGTAATTGTATTTGTCTGTAACAAAACTCTATTGTAACTGGACAAATACAATGGTGCAGTTATTGAGGTACAAAGTCAAATTGGTCTTAACTGAGACTAAACCAAAAAACACACATGTCCTTCTAGAAAGATCCCTGATGAAGGTGATGTTTGTTGATACGTTTAGAAAAACCTGCCTCCTCACACCAAAACACTGTGGCACTACACTGATCCTTTACACTGTGTTCCTCTTTGATTCTCTTTTGGAGAGTTTGACTTGTGCCCAATGACCCTGTGTCTTTAAACTGTGACACACTCTCATTTCAACTCTGATAAAACATGTGTGTGCCTTTAAGAGCTGCCACTTCCTCCTCAGATCTCCACAGAGCTGTGGGTGCAGCCTGGCTCCTCCCACAGCTCTCACTTCACTCTTAAGATTAATTTGTGTCAAAGTCCAAGTGTTTGTGATCCAGGAGAGATGGCACAGAAAGCACTCGACCAAGAAGCCTTGTCCTGCTCCTTGTGTTTGGATCTACTGAAGGATCCTGTGACTATTCCCTGTGGACACAGCTACTGCAGGAACTGTGTCCAACAGCACTGGGACCAAGAGGACGAGAAGCAGCTCTACAGCTGTCCTGAATGTCGCCTCAGCTTCAGCTCCAGGCCTGTCCTGGTTAAAAACATCATGTTAGCAGGTTTAGTAGAGCAGATGAAGAAGACAGCGCCCCCTGCTGCCCGCTGCTATGCCGGACCTCAGGATGTGTCCTGTGATGTGTGCACTGGGAGGAAGCTGAGAGCTGTCCAGTCCTGTCTGCAGTGTGTGGCCTCTTACTGTGAGCGCCACCTACAGCCTCATTATGATGTTGCATCATTTAAGAAACACCAGCTGGTGGCGCCGTCCCACACGCTCCAGGAAAACATCTGCTCTGAACATGACAAAGTGATGGATCTATTCTGCCGCAGTGACCAGCAGAGCATCTGTTACCTCTGCTCTGTGGACCAACATAAGGGTCATGACATAGTGACCTCTGCCTCAGAGAGGGCTCAGAGGCAGGCAGAGCTGCCGGCCAGGAGGGCCCTGCTGCTCCGGAGCCTCCAGCACAAAGAGACAGACCTGAAGAGGCTCCAACAGGAGGCCCAGGACATCAGACGCTCTGCCCAGACAGCAGTGCAGCGCAGCGGGGACAGCTTCACACAGATGGTCCTTCTCCTGGAGAAAAGATGCTCTGAAGTGGAGCAGCAGATCCGCTCCCAGGAGCAGACCCAACTGAGCCGAGTCCAAGAGCTCCAGGACCAACTGCAGCAGGACGTGAGGGGGCTGAAGAGGAGCCTCTCTGAGCTGGACACACTGGCCCTCACCCAGGATCATAACCAGTTTATAAAGGTCTCTGCTTCACTGTTCCCACACACACAGAGCACAGAGCCAGCCACCATTCACACAGGGGACCAGAGCTACTTTGAGGAAGTGACCAGAGCTGTGTCCAAGCTCAGAGACACACTCCAGCTCACTCTGAGTCCAGTCCAGGTTTTACTGGCACCAGCTGAACCCAGCTCCAGAGACGACTTCTTACACTATTCTACAGAAATCACTCTGGACCCAAACACAGTTAACAATACACTGTCTCTGTCTGATGGAAACAGAAGAGTCACAGTTATGAAAAAACTCCAGAGTTATCCAGATCATCCAGACAGATTCAGTCGCTGGTGTCAGGTCCTGAGCAGAGAGAGTCTGACGGGCCGCTGTTACTGGGAGGTGGAGTGGAGGGGATGGTGGGCTCGTATATCAGTTTCATACAGAGATATTCAGAGGAAAGGCTCTGATGAATGTAGATTTGGAAACAATGATAAATCCTGGGCCTTACAGTGTGAATCTAACAGTTTTTCATTTTGGTTTAACTCAGTCCAGTCCCAGATCTCAGGTCCGGTCTCAGGTCCGGTCGGGTCCAGAATCGGGGTTTACCTGGACCACAGTGCAGGGGTTTTGGCGTTTTACAGCGTCTCTGAAAGTACCATGAGCCTCCTCCACAGAGTCCAGACCAGGTTCACTCAGCCTCTCTACACTGGGGTCTGGATTGGTTTTACTGGAGCCACTGCACATTTCCCTAAACTCAGATAGAAGCTTGGGATCAAATTTGTGCTTTTACAGTTTTTGAGTATCAAAAACTCAAAACCAAACATAGGACTATTATTTTTGTTGAAATTTTAGCAACTTAAGTTTGTCAATTTTTTTTATAAACTTGATAAAATATGACATGGGAGAGTTCAAAACATGACACAAAACTGTGAAACACTGTGGTATTGTATTGTCAGAAGTTGTGTGCATTTTACTCTGTTTCGTTTCCCTCCTGTTTTGTGTGTGTTTTTAGATGCTTTCTAATATTTGCCTGGGATCCAGAATCCCACAATCCCAATCTGGTCACCGGTGAATCTCCCAGTTTTCAAATGGGCGTAATTGATAGGTGGATTAGCCAATCAGAGTCCAAAAAATAAATCAATGAGCCAAGCACTAAACTCTGTTCATCTGAGGTGAGATCAATGTGATTTTGTTTGTAAATGACAGATGACCAATGAGCTCCATCGTTTCACATGCATTACTTAAAACAAAAACAAATGTGATTGCACCATCATGTTTGGCTGGGCTTGAGACATGACGGAGGGGCTGGTGACTAAACTGATATCAATCTGTCTGATCTCTCTGATGTCTGATATCAGTCTATTTGGTTTGTTAAAAAAATCCTATTCCTAATATGGATCTGGCTCCAGAGTCGCTCCTATAACCGTGAGCATCATGAGCTTTATTATTATAATTTTTTTTTCCATTTCTATTACTGACTTTTTTTTTTTTTTTTTTTTCAAACATACAATATAATATACAATAGTATAAACAATAATATTGCAAGAGGCTTAAGAATTCATATTCACAGGGCTCAGCATGTGCAATTTCTGCATTATGCATTCTGCAAATGTAGAGAAATTATCAATACATTCACATTTCATATTTCAAATTCCATACAGTGCTTTTGTTTTCATGGCTTTGGGGTTTGTGCAATAATTTAGAGAGTTTACATAAGAGGACAAGAGGGACTGAAATACAAGAAATTTGGGTTTCTGACTAGAAAATTTACAGCAATAGATATGAAATTTTGATAGGATTAGGAGCAAGTTCAACACATACATTTCTTTTGCAGGAATCTCTTTCTCAAAAACACCAAAAAGTACATGTTTTACATTCAACTGTAGGTTTGTATCAAGCTTTCTATTCACAAACAAAAATATGTCATTCCAAAAGATTTGAGTGTATGAGCATTCCCAAAACACATGAGTGACTGTTTCTTCAACGCTGTGACAGAAAGAGGACAGATGATCTATGTTTAAGCGAAATTTTGAAATGACAGCGTTAACAGGGGAACATCTATGTAGGATTTTCAGGCATACCTCTCGAGTCTTATTAGTTACAAATTATTTTCTAGGCAAAAGCCAAACCTCGTTCCAGTTAATGTCTGTAAATGTATTGTTCCAAATAAAAACAGAAGCTGGTTCACTGATAGACTCTTTAGTGATAAGTTCTCTTATACATTTGTTATTTGTTTTAATGCTTAAAAACGGGTCAGAGTTACCAATAAACAGCTCTGTCTTTGCTGGTCCATCATTAGAAACGTGTACGTAAGAGGACATCAGCATTTTCACACAGAAGGGATGGCATCAAAAACAATTGCATATTCTCTTGGCATTACTGGAAAATTGTAAACGTTGAGAAATTCACTATAAGAATAGATGATGCCTTCATTGTTAAACAGTTGGTGTACAAAGATGATACCCCGATCAACCCATTTTTTTAGGAAAAGAGTTTTGTGCTTAAAGCATATGTCCTTGTTATTCCATATGTAATACTTATGTGGTGAGAAGTTATGCTTCTATACTAAAGACCAACATAACAGTAATTGTGAAAGTTAGAAAGTTTAATTGGAAGCCTATCGATGCTATAATTGCATCTCAGAATAAAGTTTAAACCTCCTAATGCTTCAAATACATGTGCTGAAATGAAGTTCCATAAAGAATTTGGGTTCAATAAATATCTTTTGATCCATTTCATTTTGAAAGAGGAATGTAAAGTCTGAAAATCTAGTACGTTAAATCCACCATTACTTAATTTATTAATCATTACATTTTTCCTTATGAGGTGTGCTTTTCTCTTCCAGATGAAGTCAGATAAGATTTTGTCTACTTGTGCATTTATATTCTTGGGTACGTCAAGGGCAGAGCTGGCATGAACTAGACTAGAAAGCCCTAGTCTAGCATAAACTAGCATGAACTAGACTAGAAAGCCCTTCAGCTTTGGAGAGTAGAATTCTACCAGAGATCCATAAGTCCCTTTGAAGCCACATATTCAGTTTTGTTTGAATTCTATGCACAAGGGGGTTCAAGTTTTCACATTGTCTTTTGTCTTCTTTTATAATAGTAACACCCAAGTATTTCACTTTTTGTTTCACAGGAATTCCTGATATTTGTAAGGCATTACAGGATTTGATGGGGAATAATTCACATTTGGAAAGGTTTAATTTGACTCCTGAAGCTAAGGAAAATGTGGTTAACAGGTTAATAGCATAGTTTACCTGAGAACAGTCATTTAAAAAGAGAGCAGTGTCGTCAGCGAGCTGACTCAAACATATTTCTCTTCCTGCAATGGATATTCCCTTAAGATTGCTATTTTTTATATAATTGGCTAAAATTTGCATAGGTAACAAAAATAAGAAGGCAGAAATTGGGCAGCCCTGGCGTATTCCACGTTCTATATTGAATCTATGAGTTGTTCCATGGGGCATTTTTATAGAGCTGTTCCCAGTATTGTACAGGGTGTGAGTAGATTTTTTAAAAATGCTCACCAAAGTCAAATAAGTCAAGAGCTTTAAACAAAAACTGGTGTTCTACTGAGTCGAATGCTTTTTGAAAATCTGAAAATAGAATGAAACTATTTTCTGAAATAAGTTCAGAATAGTCTAAAATGTCAAGGATGAGTCCAATATTGTCAATAATATATCTACCATTCATAAAGCCATTCTGCGATTCCTCAATTACATCATTTAGTATTTTTTTAACTTGGTTGCCAGGCAGCTAGCTAAGATTTTGTAATCGTTATTAAGTAGGGTGATAGGACCCCAGTTATCTAAAATTAAAACATCTTTTTGTGGTTTTGGTATTAAAGTGATTATTCCTTGGCACATAGTAGGAGGAAGCTGTTCTTTCTCAATATTCTCTAAAAAATATTTAATAAAAGCGGTGCAAGTTCAGTGGTAAAAGTTCTATAAAATTCAGAGTTTAGCCCATCAGTGCCAGGTGATTTGTTCAGCTTAAGTTTTTTGATAGCTTCTGAAATTTCTGCCTGCGTAATTGGTGAGTCATAGATTTTTTTTATTTGCTTCACCAATAGTTTTCACGTTACCCACATTCCATAAGAAATCATTCATGTGAGTGAGTGAGAATTTGGATTTGTATACATTTTTATAATACTCTTCACAGGACTTAGATATTACTTTTGCGTCATCTACAATAACACCATTAATGGATAGTTTGTTTATGCTATTTTTAATTTGTCTTTGTTTTTCTAATTTGAAAAAGTAACCAGAATTTTGTTCACCCTCTTCTAACCATTTTGTTTTTGAACGTATGAAAGCTCCTTTAGCTTTATTTATATACATTTTATCTAGTTTTAACTGAAGCATTAATATTTCAGCTTGTTGTGCTTCAGATATATTTTCTGGTAAAATAGAGGATAAGAATATGAGTTTAGTGATTAAATCATTTTCCTCTTTTTTCTTCTCTTTTTTCAGTTTTGCTCCAGTTTCCATAAGTAATTTTGTCAATTCAAATTTTAACAACTCCCTTTTTTTTATATTGCCTTTCAGTTTCATCTATATTGCAGTACTCTGAGATTTTGTTTTTTATGAGTTCACACACATTTTCATTTAGCAACAGGGTGTTTTTTAGTTTCCAGTAGGCTGGACATCCATGAGGTTCTTTGTTTGTTGAAAAATGTATAGTCAATGTAATTACTTTGTGATCTGTTAGAGGTGTTGGAATAATTTCTGTTTAAGTGTGAAACTGATACAGATACAAGCCAGAGATCTATTCTGGATTGTAGCGTACCATTTTTATTTTTCCATGTGAATTCTCTATTACGTGGATTATTTATTCTCCAAATATCAATTAGCCCTCTCTCATTCATGAACTCTGATAAATACAAGTTAATATTGTTTTTGCTTGGGTACCTGTCCAAATCATCATTAGGTGTACAGTTGAGATCCCCTCCTAATATTATCTTTAAATCAGAAAATCTTTCTAAAATGTCTTCTATTGCTGTATTTAAGTCTTGAAATATTTTTTTGTTTTCCCTTGTATTTGTATAGCCATATACATTACCCAACAGAAAAAAGTGGTTGTTATAAACTAATACCTGAAGAATGAAGTGTCCATTTAAGTCTGTTTGTGTAAAGATAACCTTCCCGCTGAATTTATGTTTCAACGTAAGCGTTCCCGCTGAATGATGATTACCATGAGCCATCCAAATGTCCTCTCCCCATTGTGATCTCCAGAAGTTATAATCTTCATCAGAAGAGTGAGACTCCTGGATCAAACATAAGTCTGCATTAAAGTTTTTTGCATAAAGAAAAACAGCCTTGCGTTTTGTGATGTCTCTTAAGCCACAAGCATGAACTGAAGTTAATTTTAACTGTGAAATGTTTGTATAAACAATGAAATGTAAAAGTTAGAACAATATCTTCTTAACTTAAAGGTATAAAGTAGTAACACAATAAAGCAGAGCTTCTTCCCATTGAAAAGTTCTGAACAGCACATAACAGCTAGTGTATTTCCTTGTTGTCCATGTATGCTCTTCCTCTAACAAAGTAAGCGATCTTCTTCTCCTCCCGTGTTTTTTGGATGATGGGCTGCTATGCCGGACCTCAAGACGTGTCCTGTGATGTGTGCACTGGGAGGAAGCTGAGAGCTGTCCAGTCCTGTCTGCAGTGTGTGGCCTCTTACTGTGAGCGCCACCTACAGCCTCATTATGAAGCTGCAGCGTTTAAGAAACGCCAGCTGGTGGTGCCGTCTCACACGCTCCAGGAAAACATCTGCTCTAAACACGACAAAGTGATGGATCTATTCTGCCGCAGAGACCAGCAGCTGCTCTGCTCCTTCTGCTTTGTGGACCAACATAAGGGTCATGACATAGTGACCTCTGCCTCAGAGAGGGCTCAGAGGCAGGCAGAGCTGCCGGCCAGGAGGGCCCTGCTGCTCCAGAGCCTCCAGCACAAAGAGACAGACCTGAAGAGGCTTCAACAGGAGGCCCAGGACATCAGACGCTCTGCCCAGACAGCAGTGCAGCACAGTGGGGACAGCTTCACACAGATGGTCCTTCTCCTGGAGAAAAGACGCTCTGAAGTGGAGCAGCAGATCCGCTCCCAGGAGCAGACCCAACTGAGCCGAGTCCAAGAGCTCCAGGACCAACTGCAGCAGGACGTGAGGGGGCTGAAGAGGAGCCTCTCTGAGCTGGACACACTGGCCCTCACCCAGGATCATAACCAGTTTATAAAGGTCTCTGCTTCACTGTTCCCACACACACAGAGCACAGAGCCAGCCACCATTCACACAGGGGACCGGCGCTACTTTGAGGAAGTGACCAGAGCTGTGTCCAAGCTCAGAGACACACTCCAGCTCACTCTGAGTCCAGTCCAGGTTTTACTGCCACCAGCTGAACCCAGCTCCAGAGACGACTTCTTATACTATTCTACAGAAATCACTCTGGACCCAAACACAGTTAACACCAAACTGTCTCTGTCTGATGGAAACAGAAGAGTCACAGTTATGAAAGAACACCAGAGGTATCCAGATCATCCAGACAGATTCAGTTTCTGGGGTCAGGTCCTGAGCAGAGAGAGTCTGACGGGCCGCTGTTACTGGGAGGTGGAGTGGAGGGGGTGGTGGGCTCGTATATCAGTTTCATACAGAGATATTCAGAGGAAAGGCTCTAATGAATGTGGATTTGGAAACAATGATAAATCCTGGGCCTTACAGTGTAAATTTAACAGTTTTTCATTTTGGTTTCACTCAGTCGAGTCCCAGGCCTCAGGTCCGGTCTCAGGTCTGGTCGGGTCCAGAATCGGGGTTTACCTGGACCACAGTGCAGGGGTTTTGGCGTTTTACAGCATCTCTGAAAGTACCATGAGCCTCATCCACAGAGTCCAGACCAGGTTCACTCAGCCTCTCTACACTGGGGTCTGGATTGGTTTTACTGGAGCCACTGCACATTTCCCTAAACTCAAATAGCAGTTTTGTTCTGCACAGTTTGGAATCAATAACTTTTATATTTGACTAAACTGAAAAAAAAGTTTTAAGTATCAACAACAAAAAAATATATAATTTTTGTTTTGAAAATTCCCACTGTGGGCCAATTTGTGGGGGAAAAGTCCGTCTCTGACTGTGACCCAAACATGGTCAACACGACTCTCAAACTGTGGTTGAAGTCCGGTCAGAGCTGCTCACGTCATGTCTGAAATGTACCTTGTATCTGACTTATGTAAATGTTTACTTTTGTGTCCTGGAACTTTTCAATCACAAATACATTCAGAAATCAGTCTGTTTAATGCGGGTTTTTCTGTCTCAAAATATTTAATTTATTACAAAAATAGTACAAATAGAAATTAAAAAAATATATATCATTCATCAGAAATGCAGTGTTGTAACAGCCAAAAATCAAATAAAAACTATTCCAGATAAATAAGTATTTAAAAAGGCCAGTTAGATGTACAAGTGAAACTGAAATACATGAAAAAATATTGAAATATACTTGAATATAATAAATACAATAAAATACACTAAACTAGATTGTGTACAATAAGTAACTATGGGCAGCAGAAGTGGGTAGCCTAGTACCCAGTTACATTTTCTAAGTACAGTTAGTTACAGTAACAGACCAGAAAGCCTGACAACAACACCACTGCCATGTCCTACAAAAGTATAGACTTCTCAGCTTTGCCAAAATACACAGACTTGCCTCAGTTCAGTTGGCACAGAATCCTGAATAACTCTGCACCTCTGATGCACTTTGATCAGTCCACACCTGTAGTGATAACCAGAACCTCACATGCTTCCACCAGGGGGCAGTGTACCGCACCAAAATGCAGAACTTCATTTGCACAAACTGCCTTCTCCTACTGATACTTTGCAGTGACATGATGCTAGGGGTGCTCTACATCTGTCTCTATGGCCGTTACCATGGAAACACATTAGCAAACACTGACCAGTACTGATTTAGAATGTGGCTTAGACAGACTTTTGCTTTGTTTATTACTCCTCACTATTACTGCTCACACTATTGTCACTTTTGTATGTAATTACTATACTATAATTCACTTATATTGTTCAGACTACTACTGGTCATTATTACTCTTCACATTATTACTGTTCATTATTACTGCTCACATTATTACTGTTCACATTGTTACTGTTTATGCTGTTACTCTTCACACTATTACGGTTCAGTATTATTGCTCACTGTTACTGTTCAACACTATTACTGTCCACTGTAACTGTCACACTATTACTGTTCATTCTATTACTGTTCACTCTATTACTGTCCACTATCACTGTTCACCATTACTGTTCACACTATTTCTTTTCACTATAGCTGTTCACAGTATTACTGGTTACTGTTCACACTTTTACTGTTCATTATTACTGCTCACACTATTACTGTTCACACTGTTACTCTTCACACTATTACTGTTGACTATATCTGTTCACACTATTACTGGTCACTGTTACTGTTCACATTATTACCATTCACACTATTACTGTGTTCACTATTGCTAAACATACTATCCCTGGTATTTAGTTATTTTCTAAGGTTGTTCAAATGTCTTTACCAGCCTGGTTTTCATTGTTTGTGTGTGTGTGTGTGTGTGTGTGTGTGTGTGTGTGTGTGTGTGTGTGTGTGTGTGTGTGTGTGTGTGTGCGTGTGTGTGTGTGTGTGTGTGTGTGTGTGTTTTCATAATGAGTTTGTTTGAATGTAATCTTTTGAGTGAATGAGTCAAAACTTAAGTAAGAGTACTGTTACTTGAAAATAACACATACTCCTTGACTGGTTCAATGTCGGACACTGCCCTCTACTGGCGCGTGTGGTGAGGTTTGGTATTTGGGAGCAGCATAAATTAAAACAACTTTAACTAACAAGGACCACACCACAACAATGGAAAACAATAAAGATATTTACTGACGGTGGGTGGATGTGATGGCTGGGGGAGACTCAGGGTGGGGGTCCGTCTCCAATCCAAAATGGTCACCCAGCTGGTTTGGAACCCCCCCCCTTAAAGATGATGTCTTCAGGCTGAAGGATGGACGAGAGACACGGGGACGAGAGAGCTGACATGGACGGTGTCGGGATAGGCTGTATAAATGGGCTTCTGGGTAATTGAAGGTGTGGTCGAGATGAGCTGTGGTTGGCTGAGAGGAGGTTGAGGCGAGGTCCAGCTCCTGAATCTAACGTCATCATATTAACTCCACTTAAACCAAAATTCTTTATTTAAATGCTCAGTAAAATGCAGTCACAGATTTTGAAACACACAAATCCACAGGAACAGGAGCTGTTGTCACTGTAACAGCCTTTATCGTTTCTCATTTTAGATTCAAAAACAAACAAATCATTCTCTTTTTTCTTTTATAATACCAAACATATTATTCATAAACTGACCAGCACAGTGGACAAAGATTCATCCAAATTGTCAAATAAAAACTGATCCATTATCATACCTAAAGTTAAAGGTGCAAAGGTGTTATTCTTT
Organism: Taenioides sp. WSHXM2023; assembly: GCA_029959045.1. Classification (NCBI taxonomy): domain Eukaryota; kingdom Metazoa; phylum Chordata; class Actinopteri; order Gobiiformes; family Gobiidae; genus Taenioides; species Taenioides sp. WSHXM2023. The sequence continues at coordinate 27,472,970 of CM057099.1, forward strand.
TGTCAAGAATATTCCACTGTATGACATTAAACATATCTATCTACATGGAAACAAGCACCGCCAGCAAGGCCAAGTTACGGGTCAGATCTGTGGAGAGCAGACCCATCTCACAGTAAGAATGCATGTTTGTCAGAGTATTTGCTTTTAAGAAATAAAATACCTGTAACTGATTAAATACAAGTTTGACCTGTTTAATGCCAAACTATGGAATGTCTCCATGGTGACAAGCAGGTAACGGACCCCTATCAGAAAAGTCACATAGTGCACCTTTAATATGTCTTCTAGCACAACTGTTCATAAGCGGTAGAACTGGTTGCATATTATGGATTATTGAAGAAAAAAACAAACAAAAAACTAGAGGAAACATACTAAATTACCACCTGATGACATCATGCAGTGAGGCCAAGCATTTCCACATATATAGGATTATTACAAACCTGTTACACATTGAATGGATTGGCCCTTGTATTAATAATAATAAAAACCCAGCACATTCACTCAGCACCATTAGAATCAGTGTGTCCAGCCAGAGCCTCCTGCCTGTAATAACTGAACCTCAGTGTTATAAGAGTGTCAGTACATCTTTAAGTGCATATGACAGGTTTTCAGGTTTTTCTCAGTCTGACGTGGTTTGGTGGGATAGTACCTGTGGTGAATATTTATCATAGTTTTACATCAGTTAAGTGGGAGTTTGTGAAGAAAAGTGGAAAAATGAAAGTTGTAATACAGGAAGTAGTGCAGAGACAATTTACGCACAAAAAAGACAAATTGTCTGGTAGTTTAAATTCATTTCAGTACATCCATTGAGTTTTGTCCCTTGTTGACATTATGGTTGCTAGGTAACAGTTATGGAATTACCTCTATGTATCTGTCATATCTATGGCACATGTCCAACCAGGAAGTCAAATGATAAACTTGAGCAAAATGGTTAAAATGGGGAAAACTAGGCAAGATTATCAGTCAAATCTTGAATAAAATCCTGTTTTAAGGATAGTGCAGTCCAGACCTGGGCATTGCACAGCTCCTGGACCACATACGGCCCTTTGGTTGACTCTGACTGGTCTGTTTAAACTAATTTGGAATTACAAAATAAACATATTTTGTAATTTTACCTCTTGCACAGACTAAACATAAACTCTTCCCAGTCTTACCAGCACATCAGAACAATGTTGTTTACTGATTTTTATAAAGAATTACAATTAATATTATGCAGAATTGAGTTAAGCATTTTGGCCCATCCATCCACAATATTTTCTGTTTCTCATGTGGCCCCGTGGAAAAAATAATTGCCCACTCCTGGTGTAGTCTGTCCTGTCATATGCACTTTACAGTGGTGTTTAATGTTGGCGCTACAGTTCATCGCGCTCATAAATGTTGTACTCTTTGGCGCTGATCTGTCCGTCGCGGTTGTGGTCGTTCTTCATGAAAATGTCCTCCACGATTTTGTGGTAAAAAGCATCATCTCGAGGGTTCCCCACTTTGGTGAAGTCCTGTTTTAGGTACTCTTTCACCTGCAAATACAGCACATGCATAACTCATTTATTTGGGCTGTTCATTTCATTTGGGAAGTCATTGTACCATGCTAAAACTGTAATTGTATTTGTCTGTAACAAAACTCTATTGTAACTGGACAAATACAATGGTGCAGTTATTGAGGTACAAAGTCAAATTGGTCTTAACTGAGACTAAACCAAAAAACACACATGTCCTTCTAGAAAGATCCCTGATGAAGGTGATGTTTGTTGATACGTTTAGAAAAACCTGCCTCCTCACACCAAAACACTGTGGCACTACACTGATCCTTTACACTGTGTTCCTCTTTGATTCTCTTTTGGAGAGTTTGACTTGTGCCCAATGACCCTGTGTCTTTAAACTGTGACACACTCTCATTTCAACTCTGATAAAACATGTGTGTGCCTTTAAGAGCTGCCACTTCCTCCTCAGATCTCCACAAGTTTCATTTGTGTCAAAGTCCAGGTGTTTGTGATCCAGGAGAGATGGCGCAGAAAGCACTCGACCAAGAAGCCTTGTCCTGCTCCGTGTGTTTGGATCTACTGAAGGATCCTGTGACTATTCCCTGTGGACACAGCTACTGCAGGAACTGTGTCCAACAGCACTGGGACCAAGAGGACGAGAAGCAGCTCTACAGCTGTCCTGAATGTCGCCTCAGCTTCAGCTCCAGGCCTGTCCTGGTTAAAAACATCATGTTAGCAGGTTTAGTAGAGCAGATGAAGAAGACAGCGCCCCCTGCTGCCCGCTGCTATGCCGGACCTCAGGATGTGTCCTGTGATGTGTGCACTGGGAGGAAGCTGAGAGCTGTCCAGTCCTGTCTGCAGTGTGTGGCCTCTTACTGTGAGCGCCACCTACAGCCTCATTATGAAGCTGCAGCGTTGCAGAAACACCAGCTGGTGGCGCCCTCCCACACGCTCCAGGAGGACCTGTGCTCTGAACACCACAGACTGATGGATCTATTCTGCCGCAGAGACCAGCAGAGCATCTGTTACCTCTGCTCTGTGGACCAACATAAGGGTCATGACATAGTGACCTCTGCCTCAGAGAGGGCTCAGAGGCAGGCAGAGCTGCAGGCCAGGAGCGCCCTGCTGCTCCAGAGCCTCCAGCACAAAGAGACAGACCTGAAGAGGCTCCAACAGGAGGCCCAGGACATCAGACGCTCTGCCCAGACAGCAGTGCAGCGCAGTGGGGACAGCTTCACACAGATAGTCCTTCTCCTGGAGAAAAGACGCTCTGAGGTGGAGCAGCAGATCCGCTCCCAGGAGCAGACCCAACTGAGCCGAGTCCAAGAGCTCCAGGACCAACTGCAGCAGGACGTGAGGGGGCTGAAGAGGAGCCTCTCTGAGCTGGACACACTGGCCCTCACCCAGGATCATAACCAGTTTATAAAGGTCTACACTTCACTGTCCCCACACACACAGAACACAGAGCCAGCCACCATTCACACAGGGGACCGGAGCTACTTTGAGGAAGTGACCAGAGCTGTGTCCAAGCTCAGAGACACACTCCAGCTCACTGTGAGTCCAGTCCAGGTTTTACTGGCACCAGCTGAACTCAGCTCCAGAGACGACTTCTTATACTATTCTACAGAAATCACTCTGGACCCAAACACAGTTAACAAATGGCTGTCTCTGTCTGATGGAAACAGAAGAGTCACAGTTATGAAACTCCAGAGTTACCCAGATCATCCAGACAGATTCACTGTGTGTCAGGTCCTGAGCAGAGAGAGTCTGACGGGCCGCTGTTACTGGGAGGTGGAGTGGAGGGGGGTGAGGGCTCGTATATCAGTTTCATACAGAGATATTCAGAGGAAAGGGTTTAATGAATGTGTATTTGGAAAAAATGATAAATCCTGGGCCTTACAGTGTGAATCTAACAGTTTTTCATTTTGGTTTAACTCAGTCAAGTCCCAGGTCTCAGGTCCGGTCTCAGGTCCGGTCAGGTCCAGAATCGGGGTTTACCTGGACCACAGTGCAGGAGTTTTGGCATTTTACAGCGTCTCTGAAAGTACCATGAGCCTCATCCACAGAGTCCAGACCAGGTTCACTCAGCCTCTCTACGCTGGGGTCTGGTTTGGTTCTACTGGAGACACTGCACATTTCCCCAAACTCAAATAGAAGCTTGGGATCAAATCTGTGCTTTTACATTTGACTAATTTGAGAAAAAAGTATCAAAAACTCTGAAACAAACATTATTTTTGTGTTGAAATTTTAGCAACTTAAGTTTGTCAAATTTTTTTTATAAACTTGATAAAATATGACATGGGAGACTTCAAAACATGACACAAAACTGTGAAACACTGTCATATCGTATTGCCAGAAGTTGTGTGCATTTTACTCTGTTTCATTTCTCTCCTGTTTTGTGTGTCTTTTTAGATACTTTCTAATATTTGCCTGGGATCCAGAATCCCACAATCCCAATCTGGTCACCGGTGAATCTCCCAGTTTTCAAATGGGCATGATTGATAGGTGGATTAGCCAATCAGAGTCCAAAAAATAAAGGAAAAAAAATACCACAGGAGGCTGAAAGACATTGCGGATTTCTGCAGAATCAATGAGCCAAGCACTAAACTCTGTTCATCTGAGGTGAGATCAATGTGATTTTGTTTGTAAATGACAGATGACCAATGAGCTCCATCGTTTCACATGCATTACTTAAAACAAAAACAAATGTGATTGCACCATCATGTTTGGCTGGGCTTGAGACATGACGGAGGGGCTGGTGACTAAACTGATATCAATCTGTCTGATCTCTCTGATGTCTGATATCAGTCTATTTGGTTTGTTAATAAAATCCTATTCCTAATATGGATCTGGCTCCAGAGTCGCTCCTATAACCGTGAGCATCATGAGCTTCATTTGAGTGGAGCCGAACGCTATGGGTGACGTCACACTCGCTTAGTCCACTTCTTTATACCGTCTATAATCAGATGTTACTTCCAGACAGTTAATCTTAAAGTTTTTAGTACTACACCAATTGATGTGTCTAAAATTGCATTTGCAAAAGTAATTGTGGCACTCGTTGTGAAGCTGTAGTTACCTCGTCTTTGGTGAGTTTTTTGTCCTTATTTTGATCCATGTTACTGAAGCCCTCCATGCTGCGAGGGCCTCTGGACACAGCCAAAGCTTCAACCTCGAAGATCACTGTGGCATTTGGAGGCACCGGGGCTAAAAACAAAACAAAGTGCTAATATTAAGGGCTAGAGAGGTTGTGGGTTCTGTTGACGTGGCAAATGTGAGCTGAGTAAGAGCAAAATTCGAATTGAAACTTTGCGGCTGATGTCATAAACGTTAAAAAAATGTACAGAGGGTAGCTTTAAACCGCACCTTTTCCCTGGGTTCCAAACGCGAGCTCGGGGGGGATGGTGATTTTGCGTTTCTCTCCCGCACACATGTCCAACATTCCAGCATCCAAACCTCGGATCACCTGACCCACTCCCACCACCATCCACTGAGGGTGCCCCGCTTTGTCCGAGCGGCTGCAAAACAATAAGGAGCAAAACTGTAGGGAATTTTATTTGGTTAATGCTAACATGTCACATATATAGATCACCATGTTACCTTTGATTGTTTTGAAAATACTACAACTACTACTACAATTCCACAATATAGTATATAGCTGAAAACAACATATTAACATGTTTTATAAGGTTCACTTTTGTTTTTGACGCTCTGAGTCAAACCATCTAAAACCTCTTGAGGCATATTTTTGATGAGGAAACGTTGTAACATGGTAGAAAGTTTAAATAAAAAAAAAACTTTGCATAATAACTCGTCATTAAGGATTTGAGTGTTATTTGGTGTCAATAATCGTGACAAATTGTGAAATTGTGTTTGTTTTTGTTTATTTATTATTCATAATAACTGTAACACTAAAATCTGATATCATGACACCCCTAGACTTCACAAAAACGTACTGTACCGGAAGTCTGTTTTGCCACCATATATTTGTATTTTTAATTATGTAATCCAGTGATTCCCCAAGTGGGATCCGGGGCCCCCTGGGGGGCTTCAGAGGGGCCCCCAAAGGTTGTCCACACAACAAGAATCAAAGAAAATTGAGTTTGAAATGAACTTTACATAATTAATTTGCTTCATTTACTACTTAAGCTCATAGACATTATGGGATGTATTGTTCACGTGTACATTTGAGAGGAAACATTATATACTGTATTGAATTGAGTATGATTTGTTATTCTTGTACAATCTTTGGATAAATACACTGATGTAATAATAATATCGACAATGTATAATAAAATACTTTTGGGACACTCAAAGCTGCTAGTTGAAATTGCATTATTAATTCATTATTTGGTGATATTTCTCACACTCCTTCTCTCTCACTGTGTAACTTTTCTGGGGGGTGGTCAGGCACTGTCTCCATGGAGATGTTCTTGCTTTGCCTGGATCGTTTCACTGTATGGCATTAAACTCATAGATCTCCATGGAGACAAACCAGGATGCCTACAGGGCAAATTGAATAAATGCAAGCTGGACAAGTTTAATGCTGTACTGTGGAACCTTCTAGGCTGAGCAATAAAATCACCAAGGAGACAGGCAGTTACATATTGCACCTTTAAGTGGGAGAACCTTTGCCCACAACCAAACCAAAAGGTCAACAGTTATGCAAAGTGTGCACTGTTGTTATGTCCTTGAGCAAGACACTTTAATCACCTTGGGGAAACTACTACTCAATTCAAGTAAGAGTAACTTAAAGATTTACATGATTTATAATTTTTAATGAATGTAACTGGAAGGACAATACATTAAATAACGCACAAAATCTGGTATTTTCAAAGAACAGACACACAAATGAGAAAAACTAAATCAGATCTGAAGGAGCTGCAAGAAACACAAATGTTCAAATTATTTCATATTGTCACATAAAGCTTTTGTCACTTTAGACTTACAGTGGGAAGAGTAACCACAACTTTTACTCAAGTAAGAGTACTGTTACTTCAATAAAAATATGACTCAACTATGCTGGTAGAAAAATACTCAAGTTGTAACTGAGTTCTATGAAGGCGTGACATAAGACTTGTGCATTACTGTTAGGAGTAGTCTAGAAAACTGAATCACAGCATTCTCTGACATTCAAATGAACAAAAACTTGAGTTGGTTAACCGTGCAAAAGATGCCTAAAAGGGCCAAATATGCATAACTTCATTTATTCTTTTTACCTGCAGTAGAACTGTGTCCCATCCAGCAGAAACCCGTCGTAGTGCACGTTCATCAGGTCTCCTTTCTTACTCTTCTGCGCGCACTCCAATGGTTTAAACACAACTTCTATTTTCACCTCGGCTTCATCTGCACTGGCGCAAAAAGTCCGCCAAGTGAGCAGCGCAAACAGGCATAGAACAGCGCTCATTGATTTGCGCATGGTGTTAGGGCGCTAGTCAGTTTTGGAGTGTGCAGTCGTGGCAGCTCCTTCAGTCCGACGCCGCTAGAGGACGTGGAAAACTCCGGGAAAACTTTTGGGAGAAATTTGAGACGTGTAGCCCTGAGTTTGGACTGCAAGGTGCGCACTGACAGTTTAGGCATCGTCTGTTTTAACGGCAGACAAGGGATTGGGCATACATTGTTATTATCCGTGGATCTATTATTATCCCCAGTCAGCCGCTGCTAAATAAAGGAATATTAAACAGCACTGTTTAATCCCAAATAGACTCCACTGAATTGAAAATAATAGTAAAAGTATTTAAACACTACAGAACCATAGATAGGCCCGTGGAAAACTGTTGATAATTTGGCTTACAACACTTGCATACCACACTTATATGTTCAATGCTGCTATGTTCATATAATAATAATAATAATAATAATAATAATAATAATAATAATAATAATAATAATAGAGAATGAAATTTCAAATGTTTGAAATAAGAAGCTTGACAGTTGTTGAAAACTTTTATTGTCACATGCCAGAAAATATAATTGGATTTATGATGTAGGCCTAATGTTAAATGACATAAAGAACAGGATCCTCTTCTTTTAATCAGAGTCGCTGCTGCTGCATGAGCTGCTGGAAGACTGTGGAGAGAGAGACAGGGAGAGATTTAGGACAAAATACTGAACACAAACAAATGTGTTCAAATTTGTTTAAAAAAAAAAGAATGTAATGTTACAATGGCCAAAAGGTATGACATTTTCTTCTGTAAAAGCTAAATCTAAAATGTGAAAGAGCTGCTACACTAATAATAAGCATAAAACTCTACAACTCTGCTCAATATTACGTTCGTACCTGACATCTAAAACAAGAAAATCAAGTAACAAGCCTCTCAGTCACAATGTTCATGGGCTTTTTCCAAATCAAATGATGTCAGCGCAGAACCTCTCTAATGAGCAGGAGAAAGTACTAGTTAGTCTGGTTTGTTTAGTAGTGAAGCACAGCTGTGAAAACAATATCATGAAACTGCAATGTACTTCTTCCACTGACTATTGTTTATTTGAATCATCCTTAATTTTCTAAACAAAAGCTGTAAAATTATGTGTAATAATAAATGTGTCCTCCTCTGCATTTGACTCATCCTTCAGTGTCTCTGTCAAGCTATTTATCTATCAATATGATGACATAAAAATGATATATTACCCCGTGACATTCTTTGCCTTTCTTGTGGCACTTGTGATGCTTGTGCCCCTTCTTCCACCTTTGTCTTATGCCCTTCTTGCCGCCTTGGCAACCGTGTTTGCCCTGTCCTCCTCGTCCGCACTCTCCATGCCCATGGCCGTGCCCGCCTCCTCCTCCTCCACAGCCCCCATGGCCGTGCCCGCCTCCTCCTCCTCCATAGCCCCCATGGCCGTGCCCGCCTCCTCCTCCTCCACAGCCCCCATGGCTGTGCCCGCCTCCTCCTCCTCCATAGCCCCCATGGCCGTGCCCGCCTCCTCCTCCTCCACAGCCCCCATGGCCGTGCCCGCCTCCTCCTCCTCCACAGCCCCCATGGCCGTGCCCGCCTCCTCCTCCTCCATAGCCCCCATGGCCGTGCCCGCCTCCTCCTCCTCCACAGCCTCCATGGCCTAATAATGCAGGGTTATGGTACTCAAACATGTGTGAATGAAACAAAACACAACTCAAAGGTGTTTCAAAAACGCTTTAAAATGGTTAAAAGCACACAGGACTAAACTGTGCTTAATATTGGAGCTTTAAATTACGGATGCAACTATACCAAACCTGAAAAATTAGTTGGATCAGTTTCATGGTATTGGTTCAGCTGATATCCTGGTTGGGCCTTAATTTGGATGTAATAAGACTCTTTTGACTGATTTTGGCCTAGAATGTCATAATGTTTGAACTTGTATTCATACAAAACTGTTCAGGAGTGATTTTAAGGATAAATAACAGTTACATAACACGTTTACATCTCTTGTGTTTTAAGGAAATAAGTGCCATTTTCTGCCTCGACTGATATCACTTTATTTGAGTCGACAGAAGTATTGAAAACGGTATTGGAACTGAAAAAAAAAAAAAATAGATGGGTGCATACTTAATTTAAATGTCACCACCATGAGGAAGAGGAGTCTTACCTTGCTTGAACATCTCTGCAACTCCGAACTCTGAAAATGAACAAATTCAAAGATATTTCAAATCTGTGCAGTGACAACAGGATTTTTAAAATATATTTAGCAAAACTTATTATATCGGAGCAGAATTTTAAAGGTGCAATTGATTTTTTTAGAATCCGCCCACCTGCTTGTCTCTATGGAGTTTTTCATGCCTGTAATGTTCCACAGTATGGCATTAAACATATCTATCTACATCACAAGGCCAAGTTACAGATCAGATCTGTGAAAAGGCGACCCCGCTCACAGTGACAATGCATTTTTGAAGGTATTTATAGATAAAAACACATCTGATTTAAAAAAATGCAATTTAGATAAGTTTAACACCACTGTGGAATATTCTCAGCAAAGCAATATTTATATAATATTTCCATAGAGACAAGCAGGTGGCAGACCCCCTACTTAAAAGTTACTTAGTGCACCTTTAAGAATTCAAAATTGGAAATGAGAAAACTTTATTTTCAAGAAAGTCAAAATCTAAAATCCACAAATGTTGAACCTAATCAGGGCTAAACCAGGACTAACTCAGGACCTAACCAGGACTAAACCAAGTGTTAAGCCAGGACTAACCCAAGAGTACACCAGAACAAAACCAGGACTAACCCAGGACTAACCCAGGACTAACCCAGGACTAATCCAGGACTAATCCAGGACTAAACCAAGCATTAAACCAGGACTAAACCAAGAGTACACAAGAACTAAACCAGGTCTTAAACAGTTATATGTAATATATCTGAAAGTACTCACGATCAGTTGGAACCTGCAGGACTGTGATGTGTCTCACCTGCTCATGTTTTATAGTCTCAGGACACTCCTCCTCCCACTCTTTCCATCCCTCACTCTCCCCTCTCTTTATTATCATCTGTCAATCAAATATTCAAAACATCCGTGTATCTTGAAGGCGTGGGGTTAGAGCAGATGAGCAACAACAGTAGCAATAATAGTACCTTTTCAGTCATGTGCATCTGCAACATTGGACTAACCAGGACTAAACCAGGTCTAAACCAGAGCCAAACCAAATCTAAACCAGGTCTAATTCAGGCCAGTTAATCATTCTTTTATTTGGAACGTGGCTGCCATGTTGTGTTTTCTTACTTTACTCTTACCTTTACAATAACTCCACTGTATTTCAATTGAAGGTTCAGTAACAAAAGTGCTCAGTACGGTTGGATCACTTACACTAACACTGAGCAGAGACAGCACAGAGGCTCCAGAGGGACAGGGACAAATAAATCATTTGGTGTGTCTCATATTTACCAATGTCTTTTTTTCCCCCATACCAATAATATAAGACAAATGTGCAGTTCAGAGGACACGAGTAAGGGACTCTTGGATTGTGTGAAATAACATGTTTGTTTTTACTGTATTCATGGAGCTAGCTATAGACCGCTGAAATGCTATAGACTTTTATACCAAATGTGGCAGAATACCTTCCAGAAGAAATACTTCAAAGTAATGGACCATTTCATCACCAACCAAAACAATAGGGTAGAGTGAGAGAGGCTTAGGGCTGCAGAATACAGACTTTTGTCCAGAGGGCTGTTAGTCACCTCAAACTACCCTGACACAGGATCTGCTGATCCTACCTGACCAAACCTCCACTATGTTTCTGCAGCTAAACTTGAATTTCCTCTTGAGATCAATAAAGTATCTCTCTCTCTCAAATATAATATTATGTTAGGTCGAAAGCAACTTTGATAGATCCTGACTACTGCAGACAAGAAACCCCCTCAAAATGAAAGCAACAGTAAACAGGACTAAACCAGGACTAGTCTAAACCAGAACGAAACCAGATCTAAATCAGGTCTGAACCAAGTTTGAACCAAGTCAAACCCAAGACTAAACCAGGTCTAAACCAGCACTAATCTAGGTCTGTCCCAGGAGACTAAACCAGGTCTAAACTGGAGAGAGAGCGAGAGAGAGAGAGAGAGAGAGAGAGAGAGAGAGAGAGAGAGAGAGACAGAGAGAGAGAGAGAAGAGAGATAGATAGAGAGAGAGAGAGAAGAGAGATAGATAGATAGAGAGAGAGAGAGAGAGAGAGAGAGAGAGAGAGAGAGAGAAGAGAGAGAGAGATAGAGAGAGAGAAGAGAGAGAGAGATAGAGAGAGAGAGAAGAGAGAGAGAGAGAGAGAGAGAAAGAAGAGAGAGAAAGAAGAGAGAGAGAGAGAGAGAGAGGGAGAGAGAGAGAGATAGAGAGAGAGAGAGAAGAGAGATAGATAGAGAGCGAGAGAGAGAAGAGAGATAGATAGATAGAGAGAGAGAGAGAGAGCGAGAGAGAGAGAAGAGAGAGATAGATAGAGAGAGAGAGGGAGAGAGAGAGATAGAGAGAGAGAGAAGAGAGATAGAGAGAGAGAGAGAGAGAGAAAGAAGAGAGAGAAAGAAGAGAGAGATAGATAGAGAGAGAGAGGGAGAGAGAGAGAGATAGAGAGAGAGAGAGAAGAGAGAGAGACACAGAGAAAGAGAGAGAGAGAGAGAGATACAAAGAGACAAAGGAACTGCACAGATCCTGTGTCTGAGCAGTTTGAGGAGAGGAAGAGCCAAAAGTGTCCCTCCTCTGTGTCCTGCAGCAGGAAAGGCCTTGTTCTTACTCATCTTATGCTCTGGTGTTTTGGTCGGTGATGAAATGGTTAATTTCCTCAAAGCATTTCATCTGGAAGGTCTTCGCACATGTTGCTCTTATTAGTTGACCAGGACTAAACTAGGATTAAACTAGGTCTAAACCAGGACTAAACCAGGACTAAAACTGACTGGGAGAATCCAATAAGAGAGATTACAATTGGTCAAAGTCACTCAAAGCCCATTTCCCTTATTTTAACTCCTAAAGATTGACTTGCTCCTATGTTGCTGCTGCTGAGATAACTGCTCACCTGTCATGTTCTGGCTGATTGCATATTACCAATGACAGGAATGAAGACATGCAGATTTGTCCACCCACATTGTTTTAAAGCAAAACATAGTTGCACAAATAGGACTTCTGTCCTAAACCTGTTTTAGTTCTTCTACTTCAGTTTCTTTGACCTACTGTAGAGCATATCTGCTGAATTGTTTTTGTCAATAGAACACGTACTGCAAAAACCAAACCAAGATCTATGTCAGATTACAGTAGGTTTAAACAGGACTAAAACAGGGTTAAATATAACCATAAACCATATGTAAACCAGGTTTAACATAATGGTAACTTTTCTAGGCCGTTTTTCTCCATGTTGCTTTGACAGGAATGTCCCACAGTAAGGCATTAAACCCACCTGCAGGTCAGATTTGGAGAGGTGACTCCCTGCACAGACCTTTTCAATGAATTTTTGAGCAATAAAAACACATCTAATTGAATTAATGTAAGATAGTTAATGCCATACTGGGAAACATTCCTATCTCCATGGAGCCAAGGAGGTGGCAGGTGGCAAAATGATTCATGGGTTATAGCTTCCAGTTATACAGTGACATTTTGAGGACAGTTTACCATTCAAAGCATGCATAGATTATTTTGTTTTGAATGAATCCATCCTCTTGTGCTTATCCGGGGCCAGCTCGCGGAGGCAGCAGTCTGAGGAGAGAGGTCCAAACTTCCTTCACCCCCGACACTTCCTCCAGCTCCTCTGGTGGGGTCTAACATGCAGGGAGGGCATCTGACACAGACCAGCTGGGATCAATCACTCCTCTCCCTATTTAAGCACCACTCTGTCTCTGTGCTCTTGTTTCCCACCGTGTAAAGTAATCCTATCACTTTTGGATACTCACCAGAAAAAACTGTTAGAAATGACTAAACGTACCTGACTAAACTTAGCCATTAAGTGATGAATCTTACCTGCTGAAACGTATCTGTTAAATGATGAAACTTAAATGGTGAAACTTACCTGCTGAAACTTGCATTTGCTCGTAGGACCCTTGGCCCTACAGAGAGAAGTGACAAAAATATTTTCAAGCTTCAAGCTGGATTTCTTAGCCCTGACTTGAGCTGTGACTAAAAATACGCTGAATATCTACATTGTGCTCCTTTTGTTGTTTATATGGATAATAATCCCCTCGTGCACAAGAATTCAGGTAACCTTGGTAGTTTGGAGCAAAGATGAGCTGCACATTTGTCCAGTTTCCAGTTTGGCATAAAGTACAAGCACTAATGTGCCAACTACTAACAAAACAACCCCTCTAGTTCCAATACAGTCTACTGCGTGTGGGTAAATCATTTTACAAAATTCTCCTGGGCAGTCCTGACTAAAGATCTGACGGTGACTACAAATGCTAAGGTACTATTTGCTGAAACTTGCCTATTAAATGACGAAATGTACCTGTTAAATGACAAATGTTCCTGTTAAATGATTGCACTTACCTGTTTATTGGCTAATAAGATAAGATAAGATAATCCTTTATTTGTCCCACAATGGGGAAATTGCAGTGTCACAACGCAAGTTACAGAAACAGTAGGAAAATAAGAGCATCAAAATCAAGATAAATAATAATAAGTATTTACGCTCCCTGTGCTTTTTTCCCCACCCTGTGAGGTGTGCTGGAGGGGAGAGCGAGGGCTTGGCCTGTGAAGAGGAGTCAGGTGTGACCATGATCTGTACCAGGCTGGTCACTGCAGAAAGACCCCACGGCTTGGAGTACACGCCCCAACCCTCAGACCCACCTACCTCTGTCCTGGACGCTCTACAGCCCCAAAACTAGCACGCCAGCACTTCAGAGGAGCTACGCCCCATTTTAACTGGACCGTTACATTTTAAATTAAAAATAATAATTATCTTTAAAGCTGTTTTGTCTGTAGCCTACTCATTTGTCCACATTATACTGGTTGGTCAAAACCTTACGGGCGTTCCATGGCAAATGTGACACACAGAGAGGGCATCTGACACAGGCCTCAGAGACATGGTCCCTCCAGTATTTCCTTGGTCTTATTGATGATAAAGAACTTTTAAAAAGGTTTCCTCACATGATGCTTTAACATCTGCACAGACTCAGAAAGTTACAGCTCTACTTCAGCTCCGCCTTCACTTTCTCCATTCAAAACAACAGTGTAATGGTCCAAATCGTTTGTATTAAACAAGGCAAAGACAACACTGATGTTTCTACTGAAGAATATTAAGACAACACACACCTGCCCTTGAAACACATAGGACACTCCTCAATACTGTCATATAAAGAATGTATGAGGAACAGGCAGTACTGTCCTCAACCAGAGGTCAAACAGCCACACTTTTACTGCAAAATTATATTAAAAGCATGCTCAATTATAATGAATTATAATAATACACGAATCATTTGTAAATTCATGATGTGAGGGATAAGCAGAGCTGAGCAGAATAGCCAAAACTGTACTCAAGTAAGAGTAAAGTTACTTCTAAATAATAATACTCAAGCAGAAATACAAAGTAGTGGTCCAGGAAATTACTGAAGAAAGACCAACTTTAAGGTGCACTGTGTAACTTTTTGGTAAGGAGTCCGTCCCCTGCTTGTTTCTATGGATACATCATTGCTCTACTTTGCATTTATTCAATTACAGGTGGTTTTATAGCTCAAAAATACCTAGAAAAACAGGCGTTCTGACTGTGAGCGGGGTCGCCTCTCCATAGATCTGACTTGTAACTTGGTCTGGTTTGGTCTCCATGGAGATAGAAAGGTTTAATACTATACTGTGAAACATTCCAGACAATAACAATAAGCAATACCATTTGACGTAGCCTCCACCAGAAAAGTTACACAATGCACCTTTCAAGAGTAACTAATAATTTGAAGTTAATGTAAAGTGAAAGACACAAAAATGAGACAAACTAAATCAGATCTGAAGGAGCACAGCAAGAAACACAAATGTTCAAATCATTTCAGATTGTCACTTAAAGCTTTTGTCACTTTAGATTTACAGTGGGAAGAGGAAGTACAACTTTTACTCGAGTAAGAGTACTGTTACTTCTATAAAATATTACAAAAGCTACAGAAATACTCTGAAAAGTACAATTTCATTAAAAAGTTACTCAAGTAAATGTAAACGAGTAACCAAGTACCTTTCCCAAAGACTCAACAACCGTTTTCACATTTCCACATGAAGCTTTAGATTTGACTTGGCCAATGTAATTAACACTAATATAAAGGAAGTGCCATTCGCCTATAACAAATAACACATTGTGAGTGTTTTTGCATCACAACAAGAACGTTCTGGGTCCAACTGATACTTTTCAGCTGAGGTCATCAATATTCCCTGGGAGTGTGATGCTAACTGTAGGCACTGCTCTGTCTGAAGCTCTGTTACTCAGGTTAGACTTCAATCTGAACTTTGTTATAACGCAATCTGACCAGAAGGAACTGATGGGTCAAATGCAGAGGCCACATTTCCCACTGGAGATCAATATACTGTACCTGCACGGTTTAAAGCCGAAAAGTTGATTTTGCATAACAGATCTGCTTTAAATTCAATGTGCTGGGAGGTACAACTCCTCATTTGTTTCCTTTTGAACGACATAAACTTATACGTGATTATTTTCTGCTCAAATCTGAACACTAGCCTCACGATAAAACTGGTCTGACCTGAGTCTTGTTTAAGCTTTCTGTTCAGATGATAAACTGTGACTAAAAGAGATAAGAACAAGTTTAACCTCCTCTGGCACAGTAACACAGGGAGTCTAACCCACAACCTCCTTACTGAGAGGAGGAGACAGGATAAACCACAGTAGCACAGGGAGAAAAACAGGGAGAATGGCTTCATTATAAAATTATTTATTCTTAAATTATCTGATAGCAGCATATTACAAAAACATTCCTAATTTTCACTCCATTACACGTAGAAATCTGTAGTAGAAATGAAAGTAGTCAGGGCAGATCCTGGTACACAGTGTCTTGCTTTGAGGAATCCTGGGTTAGAATAAGTTTAATTGTTTAAAGTGCATATGACACGTTTTCATGTTTTTCTAATTCTGACTTGGTTTGGTGAGACAGTAGTGTGGTCAGTATTTATAATAGTTAAGTGGCAGTTGTAAAATTGAGTCACCACATACGTTTCGAGACAATTTACAGATTAAACCGTCCGTTAAAGTGGGGGTGTTTTACTTCTATGGGGTATTAACTGCACATAACATATTTATATCACCACGTTACCTTTTATCGTTTTAAAAATGCTATATCTGCTGAAAAAGCTTCACTTTCATTTTTCTACGCTAAGTTTCCCGTTCATTTGCTCTCCACGCTAAGTCACTCCCCCATCAGAGCGCTATCACAACGCAATCAGCGTGCATCCCGCGAACGAAACTACAGCACATCACATCAGTTTTATCAAGTTGTAGTATATAGTTTTGTATCAGGTTTTGGTGTATTTATGGAGAATTGTCGTGTGGGTGACGTACGCTTGTGGGCGGAGCCTTGGACAGAATCTTACAGCTGACCTTAAGGAGGGCCCGGGAGAGGTCGCTTTTATGCATGGATGACATCTAAAAAAACCTTCAGGCATGCTTTTGATGAGCAATTTTGCATAGTACCCCTCTTTAACAAAATAAAGGTGTTTATTATTTTTATTCTAATCATAACTATTATGAGATATAAACAAATGGTTGCTATGTAACAGTTTACCTCTATGTATGTCACATCTGCTGCCCATGTCCAACCAGGAAGTAAAATGATGAACTTCACCAAAATGTCCAAATTAGGGAAAATTGGCAAAGGCTTTAGCGTAACCTTCAGTCTAATTATGTTAACAACGTTTTTGTGAATTGTGGAGTCTAACCTGTCATATGCACTTTAAGTTATGTTCATATTTTGGTTTTCCCGGCGAGAGGAGAGGAGGGGTACAGAGAGGAGAAGCGACCTAGAGTCCAGATGGGGAAGACGTTTCTGTATGAGGTGTAGCTGATGGCACAGGATTTGTTGAAAACTCCGGCAATGTTTTCCTGAAAAAAGAAAGAAAAGAGAATCGTGTAAATTAAGGTGTAAATGGAACTCAACAGTGACTGGCCACTCCCCAGTTCCGGAAGCAAATTTCCCATTCATTTTTCCCATAGACTTTCAAAAAAAAAAAAAAAAAGATTTGAAAGCTCAGGGCTAATGAACTCTCTGGTAACTAATGACCTTCCAGAGGAAACTACATGGCCCATTTCATCACCAAAGAAACAACAGAGAGGAGTGAGATTGAGGCATTTCCTGTTGTGTTCACTAGGCTCCCCCCTCTGTGATGCTGTAGGACACAGAGGAGGGACTTTTGTCCAGAGTGCTCTTCCTCTCCTCAAACTGCCATGACACAGATCTGCTGACTCTCACTGACCAGTCCTGTTCAACAGCACTGAGACCTCTGACTAAGACACGAAGGGAAAACTGGCAAAGTGACTGAGAAGTGCAGTTCGTTGCTGCATCAAACTTGAATTTGTCTCAGGATCAATTAATTATCGCTCTACAACAAAGGAAAATATTTCTCCTTTGCTATGGATCTTAACTGAATGATTGAGGGATTTCATGAACATCTATCTATCTCAGGGGTCGGCAACCTTAAATACTCAAAGAGCCATTTGGACCGTCTCCCACAGAAAAGAAAACACCCAGAGCCACAAAACCCTTTTGACTCTAAACCAGTGCTAACCAGGGGAAACTACAGGCAAAACTACAACTCCCAGAAAACGGACTACAACAAGCACCATCCTCCACTACAGCTCATGAGCGCGAGTCTTAAGAGAATTATTTACACCTTTCAGTCTTTTCATCACAACAGTAGCAACATAAATAAATAAAGTGCATGAGTGAAATAAAGAACTGCGCTGCACACGTACGACCTGCACACGTATAATCTCTGAAAAGTTTAACATGAACATCTCCAACGCGATAGAAGCACAGAACAGACTCACCATAGGCAGAACATCCCTCAGTCACAGAAAGAACACGCATATTCCACTGAGTCCTGCCCTTTAGTCCGACAGAAGCTGACCGCATCAGCGGCACAAGGAGCGCTTCTAGTTTATGCAAATGAGCCATGTGGTTTTAAGTTTCGCTTCTGTATAACGTAAACAAATGTGCGCAAAGCTGCTTTAAACACATTATTATTTGAGTCCTCCTCGTAGGAAATAAAAATCCAAACTTAAATTGTCCACTGTCGCGTGTACCGCGTGTACCAGTCTCATCAGCCGCGAAAGCAAATGAATCTGCCCACGTAGCATTAAGCGTTCTGTTTTCTTCAGAAACTTTTCTTTTCTTGGATTTATCATCATTGGGCCAAAAATCATACTGCTGATGTAGGTGCCGGTAAGTCCGGGCTGCCAGTGTGTGTGGGTGGCGCACATCGGCGGCTTTGACGCATGTTTTGAGCGACAAAAATATTAAAAACGTTTTATTTAAATGTTACAAGATTACCATTATCTACCATTTTAGATTTACATTTAAAAACTAAAATAAAAATACAATGTAATTAAATACTCATTATTATTTTCCAAAGTCACAGGGAGCCACGACAGAACGATGAAAGAGCCACATGCGGCTCTGGAGCCGCGGGTTGCCGACCCCTGGTCTATCTAAACTAGGACTGAACCAGGCCTTGTTTCTCTGGAGCTGTAGGTTATTTTGCTGTGATCTTTTGTACCTGGGGCCAGTCTCCGTTGGGCAGCTGTTTGTTGATGAGCAGTTGGACTCCTCTCTCTATGGCCTCTGTGTTTGGATGTCTGAAAAAGGAGAGACAGATATTAAAGTGGAAGTAAACACTAAATCAACATTTTCTGCTACTAAACTGTGTATATGGTGTTTTAATAGGATTGTAGGCAACTTAAGTGCAAACTGGGTCTATTTTGCAATTTCAAAAACTCCTGCCTCCAGTGGCCACTGCGATTTCAAGTTCTACATGACAATACACAGGAAAGCCCTGATTACTCCAGTTTACTAGTCTACGTGACGTGTGGTTGTTCTTAAGAATCTTTAACAAATACCCTGTAATTAGTAGAGGATTATACAGGATAAACCAGTTTAACATCAATACTAAGTTGTAATTACGGTTTAATAGTGTGTGTGTGTACGTGCTTAGGCTTCATTGTCAGAGTTAGAAAGTGGAGGGTTGTGTGATAAGTGTTTCTCATTCTCAGTTTATGGACAGGCTCATGTGAAGCTCAGAACCTCCAGAATTCCCTCCCTGAGCTGCAGAGGCTGCACTAGCACTGATTCATGACTGGCTGGAGGTGCTGGGGTTTGGAGAGTGACCGTTCACCTGTGGTAAATATTTATCGTAGTTTTACATCAGTTAAGTGTCATTTGTTGAAATGTTGAATAAAATACAAAAATTCCAGTAGCGCTGAGTTCTAAAACAACAATTAATGTACAAGGAAGCCATTTCTCTGACAGTTTAAACCTTTATTTAACAAAATAAATGTGTTGCCATTTATTTTTCTTAGTCTAATCAGTACTATTATGTAATTTAGACACATTTTGGCCTGTTTACATTAGAGGTACTCTCTGTTACTCAAGTTAGACTTCATTGTGAACTTTGTTTTAACACAGTCTGACCATAAATAACTGACTCAGCTGGAACTACAGCAGGTGAGCTGATTTTGTACTGTTTAATAATGACGTTATAATTACAGGCGAGCTAGCAGTCAGTCACTGTCACCATTTTGTTGAAAATCAAACTCCTAAACAGGACCATGAATGCTCGTATTGATCACAGGCTCCTGAAATGTCCTGATGTGTTGTTTAAATCTGTTTTGTATTTTTATGAAAGTATTCAGAATTCAAACTTCTTAAATCTTGGCATTCCTCCATAGACATGCATGCAGGACCCCCCTAGCATGACGTCACAGCAAAGTATTAATAGATATGCTTTGTACCTGACCGCCATGAGGCCCAGCAGAGCCCAGCAGGTGTTGTGGATCTGAGGCTCAGAGCTCTGGACGTATCTTCTCTCCTCGCACGACTCGAAGTCCTCTCCCCAGCCTCCCCCCTCCATCTGCTGGGACAGGAGGAACCGGCACGCCCCCTCCACCTCCGCACACGCAAGACTGGAGAGGGGGAGAAGAGGAGGAGAGAGAGAGGAAGGGGGAGGGAGAAGGAGAGAAGAGAGCGAGGGGGAGAGGGAGAGAAGAGAAGGAGAGAGGGATGGGGAGAGAGGAGGAGGGGGAAAGAAGAGGAGGAGGGGGAGGGAAAGAGACAGGGGGGATTGATAAAGCAAAGAATGAATATTTCTTGATCCTAAAGGATATTATTACACAAATGAATAACTCATTAACAAACAAGAATATATAACATCTGAATAGAGGTGTATATGTACGTGTAGCAAAAGGAGAAATTTAATTTGTCAACTGGACAGAGTTTATTTGGTCGAATACGTTTCGCAGCTCATCCAAGCTGCTTCTTCAGTTCTGGTCAGATGCTGGCGGACACTGCCTTATATCTGCTTGAAGGGAGGAGCTTAATTAAGCGAAACGTATTCGACCAAATAAACTCTGTCCAGTTGACAAATTAAATTTCTCCTTTTGCTATAGATTCCACCTGGATGACTGAGGGATTCTACACACATATATGTACGTGTGTGTGTAAAAGATATAACCCTCCTACTTTTTTTTTTTTTTTAAATGATGGGGTAAT
This sequence comes from Taenioides sp. WSHXM2023, assembly GCA_029959045.1. Taxonomy (NCBI): domain Eukaryota; kingdom Metazoa; phylum Chordata; class Actinopteri; order Gobiiformes; family Gobiidae; genus Taenioides; species Taenioides sp. WSHXM2023. The sequence goes on from CM057099.1 coordinate 27,493,563, forward strand.
GACAATATCATTATTCTTGTATCATTATCTTTTTGTATTCTTTGTATTTTTCTTTTTTTTAATTTTATTGTGTGCATATGGTTAATTCTAAGATTATGATGTGTATAGAAAATATGTTTTTTAAATCTTAAAAAATAAAGTATAAATATATAAAAAAAAGAATATATGACAAAGTGAATTACTAAGGTGCTATGTAACTTTTCTGGTAGAGAAAACATGCAAGTCTCTGTGGAGATGTCATACTGTGGAACATTTCAAGCAAATCAATAACATCTCCATGGAGACAAGCGAGCGTCTGACCCTCCATCTAGAAAGTTTCATCGTGCATCTTTAACCAAATGAAGTGCAACTGTGATTCTAATGCTACTGAAATTTTGTCTGTTTATTTATTTAATGAGTTTAGTTGAATTTATGAACAGTTAATTGAAATGATACAGTTATTTAGTTATATTTTAAACTATATACTGATAAAGAACCTAAAGGAAACACTGCGCGGCTCTGAGTACTCACCCGTCCTGATAGACATGACCCATACAGGCAAAGGCTTCCAGACCAAACCACGTCCCATAAGTGAAGCACACCCCCCAAGACCTGCACACACACACACACGCACACACGCACACACACACACACACACACGCACACACACACACGCAGACACACACACGCAGACACACACACACACACACACACGCAGACACGCACACACACACGCGCGCACGCGCACACGCACACGCACATGCACACGCACGCACGCACGCACGCACACACACACACACACACACACACACACACACACACACACACACACACACACATTTTAACAACACTTTTAGGTTTAAAATAATCAGTTTGGAACATACAGACACAGATAAAGAAAAGAAGAGGAGGGAGGAGGAGAGGAGAGGGAGAGAGAAAGAGAAAGAGGGCACAAGAAGAGATAGGAGTAGAGAGAGGGAAGGGAGAGAGAGAGAGGAGGGCATAGACAGACAGACACAGATGAAGAAGAGAAGAGGGAGAAGGAGGAGAGGTGGAGGAGAGAAGGAAAAGAGAGAGATAGAGAGGAGAGGGGGATTGGGAGAGAGACACAAATAAATGAACATAAAGAAACAGATGAAGGAGGGAAGAGGGTGAAGGAGGAGAGGAGGAGAGAGAGGGGAGGTGGAGACAGAGGGGGAAAGAGGGAGATAGAGGAGAGGAAGAGAGAGAGAGGAGCGGGAGAGAGCAAAAGTGGGGGGCATAGACAGACGGATAAAGACAGATAAAGAAGAGAAGGATGGAAAGAGGAGAGGAGGGAGAGAAAGGGAGAGAAAGGGGTAGAGAGAGGATGGGGAGAGTGGAGAGGGAAAGGGAGAAAGCGAGAAGAGGGAGAGAGAGGGAAAAGTGGGGGGGTATAGATAGAGGAAAGAGGAGAGGAGGGGGAGAGAAAGGGGTAGAAAGAGGATGGGGAGAGAGTGGAGAGGGAGAGGAATTTAAAGTCATCAGTTTGGATGTAAATAATTAAAGAACTAGAAATTATGACATAAACAGATAAGGAAGAGAAGAGGAGGAATGAGGAAAGGGAGAGAAAAAGAGAGCCAGGAAGAGACAGAGGGGGAGAGAGAGAGATGAGGAGAAGGAGAAGAAGAGTAAGAGAAATTTAAAATCATCAGTTTGACATAAATTACGACACAGACACACTCACCCTTCCCAGGATCCATCGGGCCTCTGCACTCTCCTGCAGTAGTCGAGACCTGCTTTAAGAGTCGACCTGCACAAAATTCAACCTTTATTTTTATTTCATTCAAATATATGTATCGCCAGTCTTAAAGAAAACATACTATGCATTTGTCTGCTATTTATTATTTTTAGGCAATGTACCAAATTTTCCCGTGTATTTGAGCAAAGCGTGTCTCGCTCCAGTACAGATATACTAGTATTCAGGTCAAAATAAGTCTGCTGTGTACTGTCTGCGTCTAATTATAAAGGGTTTTGTTGTCCAATAATCTGGTCTCTGAATGCATAAGGTGAGTGAGGGATAACTTTGAACCACTGCAAACTGTTTCAAATGAATAAGTTCTGTTTTTCATGTTTTTAAGACGGTAAAAATCAGGTACAGTGGCTTTGAAACTCAATATTGATCTAAAACAGCTTGAAAAAAGAAAAAAAGTCAGTCAACGTAGATGTCGTCACCACAAAGTGCCGCTCTGCTGGACCATGCGGACGGCGCCACCTATGGATAGTTGTGGATAATTGTGCCAAAATGGCTACGCATTGCAACCAAATCCTCTGTGTATCACCGATTATGAAACAAAATAATAATAATAAATAAAAATGGAAAAAGTACAGATCAGTGGGTGTGTACTGGTTGGAGGTGAAAACAGGGGCACATCAGAGCGATGACGTCTTGAATACAGGAGAATAAAGATGACTCAAACATGCATGAATCACTACAAATACTTAGAGAGGGTAAATGAGAAGGAAACGGCTATAACATGGTACAAAAAGTCAAATTTTCAGGATATGTCCCCTTTAATATCTCTCCGTCTTTGGTGTCAGAGATCAAGTGGTGGAATGTAACAAAGTAAAAGTAGTTAATTAAAAATTTGAGGTATCTGTACTTACTACCTAAGTAGATTTTAAAGTGGATACTTTTTACTTTTACTTCACTATATCTGAGAGCAGGTATTTGTACTTTCTACTCCACTACATTTTTGAAAAGGACTGAAAAGTAATTTTTTTTATTATCCCTGTAGGGAATTTGACCCATCCTTTCAGGAGCAGTGGGCAGCATCTCTGGCTCTAGTCAGGACCTCAGCTGGAGGATTTTTACCTATGGAGCATGTTTTCGGGTTGATGAGGGAAACCGGAGTGCCCAGAGGAAACCCACCCAGACACGGGAAGAACATGCAAACTCCACACAGAAAGGCTCGGGCAGCCCAGGAATCGAACCCGGAACCTTGTTGCTGTTAGGCGTGAGTGCTAGCCACTCAGCCACCGTGCTGATTATTATTGTCTGAGACCTGCTGAAAAGGCTGAGGGTTTATTTAATTTTATGTAATACATTTGTAGTTTGAACAAACAAAAATATACAAATACAAACAGCTAGAAAAAAAAGATAAATTCTGTTGTATCTATTGAACAAAATTCAAATACAAATCGTTATTAACAACTCTACATTTCAAGTGTTATCTCAAAATCTGCATGAAATACTTTTACTTTTTACTCTTTAAGTACATTTTAAAACAGGTACTTTAATATTTTTAATTGATTTTTTCATCTGATACTTTTACTTGAGTATTTTTTCGCTCTGGGATCTGTACTTTTACTTCACTGCAGGGATGTGTACCTGATCTCGTGCGTTCTGTGCTCAGGGTGTTTCTGGTGGAAGTGGCTCAGGGCCTGTATCACTGCTGAGGTGCACTCCACATACGTGTAGTCGATCATTATGTCTCCTGTACAAACACATAGAACCGTTTTACAAGTAGTGCTACATTCATAGAAACATGAAGGTGACGGACCCACTACCAAAAAGTTACATAACGCACTTTTAAATACACTTTTGCACCTGCTAATGTCACAAGGTGGTGCTTATAGAGGAACTGCTTCTCTTTTTTAATGCATATTCACTTCTGAGCTCAATCTGTTCACTGCAAACATGTCTAACTGAGCTACTATAAAGGTGCAGTGTGTAACTTTTCGGTTTGGGGGTCTGTCACCTGCTTGTTTCTATGGAGATGCCATTGCTCTGCCTGGAATGTTCCACAGTATGACATTAAACAGCTCTACTTTAAATTTATTCAGTTACAGGTGGTTTTATAGCTCAAAAATCCCTAAAAAAACAGACATTCTGACTGTTACGGGGTCGCCTCTCCACTGACCTGTAACTTGGTCTGGTTTGATCTCCATGAAGATAGAAAGGTTCAGTACCATACAGTGAAACATTCCAGACAAAGCAATAACCTCTCCATGGAGAAAAGAATTTGATGGACGCTCCACCAGAAAAGTTGCACAATGCACATGCACTCTCAATCATTCATTTTCTGTACATATAAATTAAGATAAAACCAAAGAAATTGTATTCAAAAGAAGCAAAGAAACTAAATAATGCAGCTTAAATATAGTTGAGTTTCCATGAGACTGACCAAAGACCTCTGAGGGGTTGAGCAGTTCCAGAAGTTTTCCTCCTCGTTTGGTTTCGTACGTCGCAAATCCTCCGTCTGAGTTTCTCATGCTCAGCAGCTGCAGGTACCAGCAAATCAATACAAACCATGGGGTATTTCTTTTCATTAGGAATGTTGAATGTTTGTACTTTTGTGGTTCCAAATGTGTTTGTCCCATAGACTTTTCATGAGATTATGGACATAAAAAAAATCCCCCCGACGGCTGATTTAAAAATAAAAAAAAAAGAAGTAAAAACTTTTTTTAAATTTTCTATCTATCTATACACGTCTTGTTCTGTCAGACATAATAGGTCCTTCAAGATAACCAGTTGTGGTTTCTGGTGAAATCATCCCCGAACAAATATTTATTTAAAGGCCCTATACCCTTTTTTTTCCCATGTATTTGTCCCATCTAATTATAAAGCATATTATTGTCCAATAATCAGGAAGTGTGTGTTAGCATGCTAAAAATGCTCATATTTTTTAGAGCGCTTTTCCACCGTCAAGACACTCAAAGCGCTTTACACCAATTTACACAGACATTGGAGGTGAGGGAGGTTAAGATGTCTTGCTCAAGGACACAACGTTACGACAGTATTGAGTATCCTGCCGGTAACTTTTGGATCAGTGGATCTGACTGCTCAACCAAGGATATTTACGTGGAGAGCGGGCTCATATAAGGTAAGTGAGGAATAACTAAAAGCGTTTCAAATGAAGTTGTGTTTTTCCTTTTTATAAGAGAGAAAAAGTCAGGTAGAGCTCTTCAGACACACACACATGTTGTATCTGTTTCCTTATATCACACTCACCACGTTGACGGCGTCGTAGAGCCTCTCAGGACCCACAGGATCCGAGATAAACGCACATTTCTCCTGCAGCAGCATCACAGACTTCAGGCCCTCGGCGGTGCAGTCGGCCACGATCCAGCCACAGTCTCTGGTGCTGAACGGGAATCCGCCCTGTGCAGAAGTTACAGTGTCGATGTTTCATTTTACTAAAACACTGTTATGATCATATATTTAAGATTTTACGAAAAAATGTACAAAACAATTCCCAGTTTGGCAGTTGATTAGTGCTAGATAATTAAACATATATTAGATATTATCCCACCAATTTAAGTAGATATTTGAAAATCATCTAAACCTCTCACACGCACTTTACCACAACAAGTTTATCAAATGTATACTCAGGTCATTTACATCCACGAGGTTTGGGAAAATGTGTAATCTGTGAAATTAGGGCTGCAAGATGAATCGGTATCGAATGGAAATTGCAAACATGTTCTGAAATGTGATTCTTGTATTAGTTTGTCAGTTCATATTTCAGTGTTTTTGTCAATTCTTCTGCACGTTTAAAATGTGAACTTGTAACCCTTGATTATTAGTCTGTCTACATCTCCAAAGTTCCACCTTGTGATGTCATGCAGTGGTAGTTTTCATGTTAACAGCTCCTTTCATTTAGTAGAGATTGGGAATTCCAGGGCTGAAATCATCCAAACGATTCTAGTGAAGTGTTTTTAGTCTGAGAGATGAAAACTCAGCCTAAATCTGCAGGTTTGTGTGTTAAACGTGTGTGAATGAAACAAAAACACAACTCCAGGTCTGTTTGTGACAAGGAAACGACGTTAGAACATTTTAACAACATTATAACACAGCTCAGAAAATAAGAGTAATATGGGCCCTTTAAAACATAAATTGCAATCATAATGCTTGTTTTTCCCAAATTGTTCAGCCCTATAAACTGTTGGTGCCCACTGAGCCTCTTCTGCACAAGACGATGCAAAAATACGAGCTCGTTCGTACCTTGTTCATTTGCCTGTAGTACTTCTTGTATTCAGGAGGGTTCTCTGGGATCTGTGGAACATAAAAATACACAACATGACATCAGCACCTTGTAGAATCCCTATCCATACTTCTGCGGCTGCTGTCATCAACATTCCCTGAGGGTGTGATCCTAACTGTAGGCACTGCTCCGTCTGAAGCTCTCTTAAACTTCCACCAGAGCTTCATTTAACACAATCTGACCAGAAGAGCTGATTTGTGCTTTGTATTTTTTCTTGGGTTTACAGACTCTTAAAACTTACTGGACAGAGTTTGATAATGTGTGCATTGTGCCACCACAGTAACTGATAAACATTCCGCCATAAACGTACATGCAGAACACCCCCAGCGTGATGTCACTGTAAAGTATCAATAGTTTAACCTGAGCTGGAGGAAAGGTCAGAATTCTCAGGTGGAATTTTCTGTGTCAGATTGCAGATTTGTTGACCTGGTTTATGGTTCGTATCCCGGAAAATTACTGGGCCTGTACATATGAAATAAAAACTGGCTCAAAGTTCAATGTCTTCTCTGCCAGTAGAAAAAAACAAACAAAAAATGATTCATTACTCGTCATTATTTGTTCACACAAGCTTCAGGCAGTGGTGCCATTATTCAAACCTATAACATGTAATTGTTGTCATTTGGCAGGACTTTAAGATATAAGATTAATATGACAAGTTTTTGGAGGCAATCCCAAACAAACCAAGGCAAGGTTCAACGTTTGTGAATTGTAAGAATGGAAAATAGTAAATTTCCCATAGCCTCTGCCCTCCATCTGGGACCATCAGATGCAGTAGGCTCTATTCACGCTTACTGGAAGACGTTTGGAAACATGCGGATGACGACTTCCGGTGTAGTTACCGACGCTGGGCATGTGATAAAACCTGCCAATCACAACCTGCCAAAGATTTCCATGGGGGACGTGAGTCTAACCGCGTCTTCGATGTCACTTACAGGCAGCTGGTTGTAACTGTTGATCTGCTGAACATAACGGAATATCTTTTTTTTTAGATAAATTATAATACACAAATGAATAGGCAGTTTATAAAAGGAAAAAAGAAAGTATACAATGACATCTAGATGAAGAAAACCGGACCATTTTCGCCAGCAGAGCCCAAAGGAAGTGGTCATCTGCATGTTTCCACAGTTCTGCTGGTTTTGTGACAGAAGCGTGAATAGTGCCCATTCTAAAGTTAGATTACTCATTTCACCAAAGTTCACCTGATTTCATGTAAGATTTGACTTAAAATGATGCCTAGTTTTGCCTAGATTTGAAATTGAAGTTGAAGTGTATAATTTTACTTCCTGGTTGGACATGGGCAGCATATATGAGTATAATAATAATAATAATAATAATAATAATAATAATAATAATAATAATAATAATAATAATAAAATACATCATATGACCTTTATTTTCTTAAATTAAAGTTTAAACTGTCAGAAAAATGGAATTCTGTTTTAGAATTCACCACTATTTACTGTATTATTGTACTTTACTTTTCTTTTTTTCTTTTTTTTTTTTTTTCCCCCCACAAACTATTGCTGAATTTATGTCAGACTTAGAAACACATGAAAACCTGTCATACACACTTAAAGTCACTTAATTTCACTTTTACCTGAGTGATGTTGAGGAAGTGGTGAGCGTGTTTTAGGCATTCTGTTAAGGAAGGTTCGTCCTGAGCTCCAGCCTGGAAAATTATACAAATATGTTTACAATAAAATTAGAATAATGTCTAAATAAAAATAATACAATAAAAAAAAAACTGGACGCTGACAGTTAATTACCTCAAGAAAAGCCTGAACTGCAAAACATGTGTCCCAGAGCTGAGAGCCATTGGTGCCCTGCAAAAAGAATGAATGAATAAAGAAATTACAGTTATAATGTGAATATTCATTTCAGGCTTTCGGTATAGACAAAGTTGAAACTCTGTAATAAATGTAGTTCAAGATAATCACAATTAAAGGAACTGTTACTGTTCTACTAATTCTATGTTCTATAATCTCATCTGAACCTGTATCGCCAGAGTCTTCACCTGCAGATAGAGGACACACACAAGTTTGTCTCATTCTCAGTTTATGGACAGGCCTCATGTGAAGCTCAGAACCTCCAGAATTCCCTCCCTGAGCTGCAGAGGCTGCACTAGCACTGACTCATGACTGGTGCAGGTTCTGGGGTTTACTGTAGGTAGAGACAATTCAGATCAGAGAGAGACATTTTAGGTTTAAACCAGCTGGATTTCAGCATTAAAATGGGCAACCCAAATGAGAGAGTCATGTGAGGCTCATTCTGCTTTCTGATTATAACTAAGAATAAATCAGCGTAACAGTAGTTTTCTGGAAAAGCTATATTTGATTTGAATATGTTCAGTTTATATCTGAGGACACAGTTAGATCATGTTTATGAAATTTAAAATCTAAATTAAATACAGTTCTTTTCTCACCTGCATTTTCATCCCATCTAAGCCCAACCTGTAACACAAACACACATTACTAAAGAGCAAAGTTCTTGTGATAAACATTTCTTGATTAAATGAGACAGACCAGAGGTAGTCGGGGATCCTGGACACATGCTCCTTGAAAGCTGCAGATGCTGGACCCTCCGCGTACCAGCGCACCAGCATGTTGATCGTCTTAGAGATCTGAAAACACACATGAGGGGAAGAAGGGGTTCAAATTCACGCAGCAACGACCAATCACAGAGCAGCATTGAGGTTTGGGCGGAGCCAAAGGTGAAGCACACAAACAAACCAAATTGTGTTGTTTCATTCACATATTCACACACAAACCCTGCAGATTTACGCTGAGTTCTTCTCTCAGACTGAAAACACTCTGTTCCACCTTGTGATGTCATGTGGTAATACAGGAAGTTGTCCACTGTGTTTTTAAACTCCAGGCTCCTTCACTAGAATCATTTGGATGATTTCAGGCCTGGAATTGCCAGAGCCTGCTCACAGTAAGAACACATGTTTTTCTATGTTTTTCAGTTCAATAAAACATCCATAATGACAAAATATGCTTTACTTTTAGTCTATTTTATGGCTGAAAAGTTACATACTATGGCTTTAAATTAGACTGTGAACAATACTTTGCAAATCTAGTTGATGGCAGTCACAGTGTTGGTCAAATAAATAATACTGAGATAATACTACAGACAGTTCTGCAGCTCTGTTTACTAGACTAGAGCTGTGGTTGGCTACCGGTCCATTTGTCAACTAAAAAGGGGGCGTGGCAAAAGCTCTCAAAACTATTGCGTGTATCTTTGTGTATCGTATGTGTATGTAGACTACAGCAAAAACAAATATTTATGCAGAAAGAAGTATGAGGGAACAGGAAATGTATTTATATAAAGACAGATTAAACTGGTGATTCACAAGCTTGATAGACACCATCAACCGGGGTGTGAATCAAACAGAAAGCACTACTCTGTTTCTCAAATTAGACTTTAATCTGAGCTTTAGTTTAACACAATCTGACCAGAAAGAACTGACTTAGTTCAGACTACAACAGGGGAGATGATTCATGCTGTTAAACAAATCCCTCTAAAATAACATTAGTCACAAGCTAACTAGTAGCGTGAAGTCACAGCAAAGTTTACTTTATACTAACCGCTCAAACAAAAGTCTAAATAAAGTAACAGAGTTTCAGATAGAGCAGTGCCCCCAGTTAGCATCACACTCCTATGGAATGTTGATGACATCAGCTGCAAAGTATCCGTAGGCCTGCACTGACCGGTCCGATGCTGATGCACTTGGTGAAGCGGTCGTCGGCCATGATGTGGTCGTACAGTTCCTCTACAGCCTTCTGTCTGAGAGCAGAGCTGTGGTGGGACTCGTACACGTTTAACATCACTGAAACAAAGAGCACGCAGCAACAACAACATTAAAGCTCTTACATCACACACATGGACTCTTGTGGGCTTTAAGCCATGTTAGAATGGCTTAAAACACAACTCCAGGTATGTTTGTGATGAAGAAACAACAAGTAGTAGTAGTAGTGGTAGTGGTAGTAGTAGTAGTAGTAGTAGTAAATACTGACTGTATGCGATGTTGAGCAGAGTACTGTGAGGTGTGTACAGGTCGCACTGGGCCACGTTGTTTCTCTGAGATGGCCAGTGGATGGCGCTGTAGTCCTGAGTGTACAGCTCCTGGGAACATAACAGAATTAACTCTTCATAGTGCAGTTCTGTGCATTTTAGAGTAACAATATACACCTTCAGCAAAAGTATTATAAGAACAAAAACTGTGGCAAAAAAATATTATCCAGATAATCCCAGACAGACCTGACAGATAAAATATGGCCCTGTAGCGCCCTCCAGTGGTTTGATCCACAGTTGGTTTGCTCTAGTAGTCACATACTACAATGAGAATACCTGATGTGGTTTAATCCATGAAGCTAAGCAGGGCTGGGGCTGGTTAGTACTTAGAGACTTGGTGCCACAGGAGGGAGCAGTGGCTCTACTCTTGTGCATACTGTTGTTGTGTCCTTAGGCAACGCACTTCCCGCCTTGCCTGTATGAGTATGGTGTCGTGGAAGATTGTCCGTCTCTCAGTGGCTAATTAAACTCACAATGCATAAAAGTGTAAAGTGGCTTTGAGCTTCTGGTCATAGTAATAGTAGTAGCAGCAGCAGCTGTAGTACCTGTGTGAGGCTGTGCTGGTTGGCCTAGTAAGTAGTAGCATTATCAGCAGCAGTGGTAGTAGGAGTAGTCGAAGTAGTAGTAGTAGCAGCAGCAGCAGAAGTAGTAGCAGCAGTAGTAGTAGTAGTAGCAGTAGCAGTACCTCGTCTGCTTGTAGCTATACAGTGTAGTAGTATCTATAGTAGTAGGTATAAGTAATAGTAGTGGTAGTTGCAGTAGCAGTAGTAGCAGTAGAAGTAGTAGTAGCAGCAGTAGTAGTAGTAGTTGTAGTAGTAGTAGTAGTAGCAGTAGCAGCAGTAGAAGTAGTAGTAGCGGCAGCAGCAGCAGTAGTAGTAGTAGTAGTAGTAGTAGTAGTAGTAGTAGTGGCAGTAGAAGTAGTAGTAGTAGTAGGGGCAGTAGCAGTAGCAGTACCTGTCTGAGGCTGAGTACTAGCTGGTCCTCGTCTGCTCGTAGTCGTACAGCGTAGCAGTAGCTCATGGGCAGGTAAACCTGTCGACAGTGGCACCAGAGGGTGGAGGGGTGGGCGGGCATCCAGGACGGGAACAGCCTGGGGACAAACAAGAGCTCCAGTCAGCCCAGCAGCTCGAGGTCTAAGTACTAAAGTACTAAAGAATACTTTGCACAAATATGAGCCTCACCACATCTCAGGCAGCAGAGTGTTGAGTCCATCCCAGCTGTAAACGTTTAAAATGGCCAACCAGAACTTCCCCCATGACGGGATCCCCACAGCTCCTCCTGCAACAAAATATCTGACAGCCGTTATGTGACGTAAAACTGTGCTGCTTTGTCTGTTATAAAATGTTCATTAAGCCGACTTTCTGCCTCCAGGACCGTGAACACTCGTATTAATCCCTGAAAATGTGCCGTTTAAATCCATTTTAGTGTTTTTTTCCTCGAGTTTTCAGACAAAAATGTATCAGGCGGTGTTTGCAAATGTGTAGACGTGCATGAAGCGCCCCTCAGATTGAGTCAGTGCAAATAATCAATATTTCGCGACACCTCTGGGTCTTCGTTTCAGTGTGACGGCATTCCCAAACCTTTGCTGTGAAGGTTGTTTCTGGCCCGGACCAGATCTGGATCATCGGGGCCAACTCCCAGAATCCTCAGCGACGTGTAGCTCAGGGCAGTGCCAAAGACGGTAGATTTATCTTCTATGTGCCTGAGAGAAGAGAAATGAAACTTTACTTGAGTTTTTACTATAATTGTATTTCTCAGAGTAGTTTTCATAGCCCATACTTCTACTCCTACTTGTGGGGCTTTTCAATGAAGTCACAGTACTTTTACAGTAAAACCTATGATCTCTTTTCCCACTGTGACCAAGTCTTACAAGTGACAAAAGCTTTATGTGGACTATTTAAAATGATTCACACATTTGTGTTTCTTGCAGCTCCTTCAGATCTGATTTAGTTTGTCTCATTTTTGTGTTTGTCCTTTGAAAACACCAGATTTTGTGCGTTATTTAGTGTTTTGTCCTATCCAACTATAAATCAGATGTTTGTGTCTAATTTACTTCTGCAAAATAGATATAATGTTACTGTAATAATGGATTTAATACTACTGTCTGTTATAGAAAGGTATTAACACATGTCTGTTATAGAAAGGTATTAACACAAATAACGATTATGATTATTAAAATATGTCTAATTATTTTTTAAAGTTAAGGTGGTCAGATTAAACATACAGCCCCCAGCCTCCGTCCTCCAGCTGCACCGATCGCAGGTATCGGACCATCTCTTTCCTCCACTCCTCGGGTAACTGGATTTTAGCCACGTGACAAGTGATCAGCAAACCTAAAACAACACAACAAAGACTTTCAACAGTCTCATCTGTGACCACAGCTGCCCTGGGGCTGTCTGACACGCACACGGCTGCCATCCTGCGTCAACAGCATCTTCAGCGTCGAAGAAGTGCGTATGACAGGTTTTGACGATTCTCTAATTTCTACTTAAGTGGGTGAGATAATACCTGTTGTAAATATAAATTATAGTTTTACACAAATCAGGAAGCAATTTGCAAAAAACTTGAAAAATATGTTGAAAATGACAGGAAGTGCAGAGTTCAATTTTAGAGTTCTATATTGATGACATCACACTAGGGAGTATTTGAAAAGTTTGGCATAATATACACACAGGAAACTTTTTTTCTGATATTTTAAACATGATTTCAACAAAATAAAGATGTTTTCTTATAACTTTATTCATCAAATATACATTTCTGTGTACATTAGAGGAGTTTTGTTCCAATGTACAATATGGTTGCTAGATAGCAGTTATGGAATTCCCTTGCGTAATGTCATGATTTCCAACCAGGAAGTAAAAAAATGGCCAAACTGGGAAAAAAAATTATTAAAATTTTTGGTGAAATTTTAAATACAATGAACTTAATTGCATTTTAGCAAAATGAGTAATTTAACCTGTCATAGGCAGGTAACCAATCTATCAAGGACAAGTGCCTCGTGAGACCATACTGATAAGTGCTGTGTGTTACTGTGGCAGAGTGGTTATCCTGTCTCCTCCTCTCAGTAAGGTGGTTGTGGGTTAGACTCCTGATCTCTCAGTGTGGAGTATATTTTGTACCTGGCAGCAGAAACAGTGGTCCTCCGTAGTCTCCAGCCCAGTGGCCGTCTTCAGCCTGGAGCTGTTTGTAGAAGTTCATTCCTTTGAGAGCAGAGTCCACAGCTGTGAGAGCCGGAGCAGAGGCAGGCACGAACTTACTCTGAATAAAAAAATCATACTGGCATGTTAGCAGGGATGGTGGCTGTTACCGATAACTGATATTTAGCTTTTCAAATCCATAAAAAGGACCACAAATGTATCGTAAAGAGCCCATATTATACTATTTTCTGAAAAACAACTGAACAAAAGGTAAAAGGTAGCTGTTAACTTGAAAACTACCACTTGTTGGAACACAGTGTTGAGATGTAGACAGACTAATAAAAAAGGATTACTGAAACATGTGTAAATGAAACGAAACAAAACACAAACAAACTCAAACATAGCTTTGAGCTCAGCTAATGAGGATCCTAATAATAAATTAAACTAAATTAAGCTTTAAGTTGAAGTAAAGATCACAAATAAAACTAGCTTGTTTCTATGGAGAAGTTATTGTGTTGACTGACAGTGCATTAAACGCTAAGATCTTCTACCAGTCTGTGGTGGCCAGCGCACTGTACTTCAATGTGGTCTGCTGGGGGAGCGGCACCAGTAAAAGAGACATTGGGCGGATTGACAAACTGATCCGTAAAGCGGGTTACGTGATCGGCTGTGAGCTGGAGACATTTGTCACAGTGAGGGACAGGAGGACACTGGACAAACTGCTCTTCATCATGGACACTCCTGCTCACCCACTGCACCAGACTATAGAGGGACAGAGGAGATAATACTCCCTACAACTGTACAACTCACCCACTGTACCAGACTATAGAGGGACAGAGGAGCTCATTCTCCAATAGGCTCCTACAGCTCCACTCAAACAGTGAGAGATTCAGGACTACATTCATACCATACGCCATACAGTTGTACAACAACTCACCCTTATGTAAGAGATAATACTCCCTACAACTGTACTACAAGTTAATCCCAAGTAACGGATAACCTTATGCCCTGTCAATCAGCATAGTATTTGCACTGTCGTTCTTGTCTCTTGTTTATAGCTGTGACTATATAGTTTATTACTTTATTACTTATATTTCTATTTTATTTTGACTTGTACATATACATTTTTATAATTATGTCTCATTTGACACCTCTTGCTCTTTTTGCTATACCATCTATTTTTGTTACTCTCTGTTATTATATTATATTGTGATGTCTGAGCTACTGTATCCAAATAATTTCCCTTGTGGATCAATAAAGTTTGTCTAAGTCTAAGTCTAAGTCTAATCTATCTCCATGGAGACAAGCAAGCTGGCCAAGTTACAGGTCAGATCTGTGGAGAGGCGACCCACTCACAGTCAGAATGCCTGTTTGTCAAGGTACTTAGTGTAGGGTAACAAAAACATCTGTAATTGAATAAATGGAAGATAGACATGTTTAATGCCATGTTTAATACTGTGGAACATTTCTGGCAAAGCATAACCATGTTTTAATAATACAATCTGTTCTAAGTTCACATTTGAATGGACAGAGAGTGAAACTAATTTGAATTCTTTGCTCACCCTGTCCAGTCCGAGTGAATGCGCCTCCAACATAGTCTGCTCCCTCTCCTCCTCCTGTGAAAACCTCCACGTCTGTCGGCCCTCCTCATTTCTCAGCCTCCACCTGCTTAAGTCTGTGACCGCTTCAGTCTTATACGGACCCCCACGGCGACGCAGACACCTGGGGAAGACAGAAAGGTTGAGGTTTAGACTCCTGATCTCCCTGAGTGGCGTGAGTATTGAATTTATTGAATATATTTTATTGATTTGTCTGGTCTAGTGGTTTGGCAGTCTCGCTCTGAAAAACAAACAAAAAAAACTTTTATAGATGGTCAAAAGGTCCTGTAAGGTAATTACTGCACTCCAGACAGCTTCAGTTCTCGTACCTGGTCCCAAGATGCAAAAGTATTTTAAAAACAGCTGTATTCTAGCATTCATAACTTCTAAATGAATGTATTCTATATTTCTACTAATTAAATCAAATAAAAATGATGTAGAGCAGGGAGACAGAGATCGCTTAAGTAAAATTAAAAACACTATACTCACGTGCCCTCAGTCATGACAGCAAGATGATAAACAGATGGTAAAATATTTATTCTCCGCAAAGTAAAGTGTTTTGGATCAAATTCGGAGCACTAAAGACAAACTTGTGCGGAGTTTTGGACCTGACAACTGCAGAGCTCCGCTGGAGTTATTCTGCAATGGAAAGACATGAGCAGAGAGTCCAGTGACCAATCAGGAACGAGAGAGGAGGGGAAAGAGGAGGGGCTTACGCGCAATCGTCCAATCAGAGAGCAGCTACGACATCGCTACACATGTGTTCAGATAAAGTGACGCTTGAAAATCTGCATCAACTAGACAAAATTTATTCACCCACAAGGGAAATTATTTGGACACAGTATTATAATAACAGAGATTAAAACAGTAGCAAAAAAAAAACAAAACAAAAAAAAAAAAAGACGCAAGAGACGCAGATATAGAACGGTAGAGCTCGCATTGACTCCCGCTGTCAAATGGAACAAATGCGTCAACAAAGCCGCCATCTTGGTACAGGATAACGCTGCTTTAAATGAATGAACATCAAGCAGGGTCAAGGCGATATACAGAATTAAAGTAGCTTTATTTTCGTGGTTCGTTACAAATGTCAGATGTGTATTTTACAACCGAGCTGCAAATAAAATGATAGAGAAGAGGTTTCTGTTCACATAGCCGCCTTTTACGTTCAAAATGTAATGGACAAACTGTAATAATGCCATTTTTCACATTCTTCCATTCGAAATTAACATGAACTACTCCTACTGCATGCAGAACTATGCAAATACAATAACAATAACGCAATACAGAAATACAATACAAAATAGGCCAGCAATTTTCATTTAAAGGCCCTGGCAAATGAATCAAAATGAAATGATGATACAATATATTCAGAAGTTGTGAGCCTGCCAAGAAGCTGAACGTGAGATCTACTGTTCTCTATCTATGGCAAGAGACAAGTGTCAAATAACTAAATACTAATGATTTTGGATCCATTTTAATTACACTGGACCCTTTCCCAAATACTTCCAAATACTTAAATAAACCATGACATTTAATCTCTCAACCATCTAATTCACAAAAAGACAATTAGAGTATTCCATTTATTAATAATTACTTAAACACAGGTGGGTAGAGTTGCCATAAATATAATATAGTACTCAAGTAAGAGTAACGTTACTTCAAAATAATATTGCTCAAGTATAAGTACAAGGAAGTGGTGCAAGAAATGACAAGTAAGTGTAAAAAAGTATTTGGGAAAACCAGGGTAAGGGTAACTTAAAGAGTAACTGGAAGTGCAAATTCTGATTCATGATTTGAAGTTAATTAATGTAATAAAACATTATATAACGCAACAAATCTGGTGTTTTTAAAGGACAGACACAGAAATGAGAAATTACACAAACTAAATCATATGTGAAGGCGCTCAAGTAAGAGTACTGATACTTCAATAAAATATTACTCAAGTAGGAGTAAAAGTATGCTACTCGAAAAGTACAATTTCTTTAAAAAGTTACTCAAGTAAATGTATCTGAATAAATGCAACTAAGTATTACCTACCACTGGACTTAACTAATAAATGTTACGCTGAAATATTAAATGTTTCATAGAGTTGAATAGAGTTTTTATTTTGGTTAAACTCAAGAAATTATTATATTAAACAACAAAAAACATGACATTTAAAATTCCATTCAATTTCACACTTTGCAGCCGATGTCATCAACATTCCCTGGGGGGTGTGATGCTAACTGAAGGCACTGCTCTGTCGACAATTCTCCATAAATATACAAAAACATGATACGAAACAAATGCGCTACAACTTCACAAACCTGACGCGATGTGCATAAATAGTTTCATTAGCGGGACGCACGCTCTGAAGGGGGAGTGACTGACGAAAGTGAATGCATCGTTTTCTGCACATACAGCATTTTCAGAACAATAAAAGGTAACACAGTGATCTAAATATGTTATGTGTTTGCAGTTAATACCCCATAGCAGTGAAATACATCCTCTTTAATATCGGAACAATGATTATTTTAGTAGTCGACTAGTCAGTGATTCATTATTTCAACCAATCAAACGAAATATAGTGGCGTTTAAATAGAGGATATTTACAGATAAAGTGAGGTGGTGATTACATGTTGGTATACATTTCTTGTTGTTATTTAACTTGAGTAAATGATTGTTTTTAGTAGTTGTATTGTGACTTTGACTGCGATAGTCCTTGTCTGTTCTATGTTTGTGTACAGCACTTGGGCCAGCTGTAAAGATTTTAATGTGCTTTATAAATAAACTTGGTATGGTGTGGTGATTATAAAAAAAAGTCTTTCGTTAGAGTCTGTGTGGTGTGGTCCAGATAACGATTTACGATGATCAAAACAACACAACTAATCACAATTAGTCGATCCAATAGTTGCAGCCTATATTTATTCATAACTAGCAGAACTAATATTAGATTAAGAAACTACTATTCTTGAGTGCTGAAAATGTCATTATCAGGGGTGTTTTTATTTTTATTATAAAAACTCAGATATTACTTGATACTAAACCTAGTATCAAAACTAGATCCTCATTTGAGCAGGTATTGATACAAAAAAAAAATCACATTTACAGGACAGAAATGAAGTTTTCCTGAATGTCTTTATAATGATCTTGAGCTGTATCAGAACAAGTATAAGAGCACATAGACTAGTATACACCCATGGAGCACTATGGAACCTACAGGACCACTGAGGATTACACACATATAAGACCACAGGGGAATAGAAAAGAAAGTACTATGATTTAATGTTGAAAATCACATTCTATTGTCTAAAGTAATCATCTATTCCTTAGTATCGAAATTTAACACTAACTTACAGTAAATCTTTTGTTTCTGAACAGCTGTGGTTTTGGAGATGCGTCTTTAAGCCTGAACATTCTGCCACATGTGCACGTTCACACTTCTTCTGTAAGCAAGTTTTTCTTACAGACTGGACAGCTGTAGGGTTTCGCCTCCCTGTGCTTCGTCAGGGCATAGTACGACGCAAAAGTCATCTCGAAAACTTGACAACTGAATGGATTTTCGCCCATGTGGTTATTTTTCGTATGAATGTCGAGCGAATATTTGTTGGTGAAACTTTTCTCGACAAAGGTTTTCCCACAAACTGAACAGGTGAATGGTTTTTCGGCAGCGTGAGCTTTGTGGTGCATTTCGAGGTTGCACTTCTGAAAAATGATTTTCCGCAGAGGGCGCAGCTGTAAGGTCTTGTTCCCAAGTGTGTTTTCATGTGCTCCTAAAGCTCAGTGTGAGATTCAAAACGTGTCTTACAAGTTGAACACACAAATACCTTTTTATCAGTATGGTTATTTTTCATATGAACATCTTGCAAATTTTCTCCCTCTGAATGGTTTTCTGTGATTGGATTTGTCTGCAAAGGTTCTTCCACAGACTGTACAGCTGAAAGGTTTTTCTCCTGTGTGAACTCTAAAGTACATTTTGCACCGAATGTCCTATAACAAATGCAGCACTGGAATTTGTTCTTTTCGGTCCCTTCGGCTGTTCCTGACACCTGCACGTTGTTTGTGCTCGTCTCTGAGGCGGGACTGTGATTGGGGAAGAGATTTGTGTACAGTGCAGAGTCTAGGTTGTTCTGGTCTTCGTCAGTCTCCACCTGTGGCTCTGAACAGCTGAAAGATGAGCTCCAGTCGTCATCATTGTCAGTGTTGGAGGAGTCTTCGGCGGCGTCTGGGTGTAAAAGTGACTCTGCACTGAGGTCCTTTCTGTGTCTCCTCTCTGGACTCAGTTTGCTGAAGTTGAGAGGAATCTTCTGTCTTCACACACACAGCACTGGACTCTGGGACAGACCTGAAAAATAGAAAAATATTTAAAAAGTCCTATATTATACAAACCTGACTCTTGTGACCTATAAAATAAATAAAAGGGTTTAGTCTCCTTTTCCTGAAAATGAATAATGACGTATAAATCTATCCATCTTACTCTTGGTTCTCCTCCTGTTTGACCTTCGGTTCCTCTGGCTCCTTTTTAATCCGCAGAGTCTCCGTGATTTCCAGGTCCAGACCCTGGTCCAGATCCTGGTCCAGATCCTGGTCCAGACCAGGCCAAAAGACGTACATTCACCAAAGCTCTCGGTGTTTGGCCTTTCATGTTTCAACTCAGTTCTGAACTGAGGAAGCTGCGAAACGTATTCGACCAAATAAACTCTGTCCAGTTGACAAATTAAATTTCTCCTTTTGCTATGGATTCTACCTGGACGACTGAGGGATTCTACACACGTTTTTATTTCCTTTACATTTGTGTTTTCAGCTTTAGTCTCGAGGTATCAATAAACATAGCTGATTGGACTCTCCAAGAGCTTCCGGTGCTGTGTTCTGTCACCGGCAGAATAAACATTATAACAACTTAATAAATAAATCCCATACAAAATACCAAATAAATAAGAAGCTATTTTTTTTGTAGAAACCTGCATTTAATGTATTTTACAAGTAAATGTAAATGTAAATTAAAACTATTTGACCTTGTAAAATCCTAGGCTTTAAAAACAGTACTATGCCTGTCATTGTATGTGTTTTTAGTTATTTTTATGCATATGTATATGCTGTCTCCCCTGTGGCTATAACAGTTATTGTCACTTTGTATTTAAAAAAATAATTAATAAATATACTAAAATAAAAATCTACCTGCTTGTTTCCATGGAAATGTTGTTTTTTTGGCTATAATATTCCACAGTATGGCATAAACTCTTCATGGCTTGATGCAGGTGACATGCCTCTCCAGAAAGTCCTGTCCTCTCTGGACCAATAATGCATTCATGACAGGGCTGACTCGGAGAAATTACATGAAAAATATCACTTTTATTCCACTTTTGTCCTTTTACAAAATTTCATAACTCAACATTAACATTTATCTACACTTCAAATACAATTATTCGATAAAAAGGTATTAAACAGGATTTAAGTCACATTTTGAAAAAAGGTTTTAAAATAATAATAATAATCCAATGAAGTAATAAAAATATAAGATCGTTCTTTCCTTAAGAAACAGATATTATTTAAAGTCAGTCTTGTACGATGTTTAGCAGTTCGCTCAGGTGCAGTTTTGTTGCTCGCTCCTCTTCTCGACTCGCTAAAATCTGACGCTTCATTTCCTCCATTCTCCGGGACAGAGACGGACGAGGAGTTTTACGCAAATCTGACCTGACTTCCGTCTCGAAAACCTGTACAAAAGATAGATTAAAGTTTCACTGTGTAACTTTTCTAATCAGAGATCCATCATCTGCTTGTTTGAGATGGAGATGTGTTTGCGTGGCCTCTCCATCTTGGATACTCAATTCTAGGTTGTTATTGTGAGTGGGCTCACAAAGATAAATTAAATGTATTGTGGAACATTCCCGGTAAATACACAGACCCACCACAGGCAAAATAGTAAGAGTGCATGTCACATCTTTTTTCTTTAAAACAATTGTGGTGAAAAGATCAGATCAGAGTATGGTGAGGTAACCATTGGACCTATACCTGAGCTTTAGCAGTTGCATCCCTGGTCCTGCCTGTAGGGGGCGGCACTAGTGTGGGCAGGGTCAGCAGAGTGGAGGAGGGCATAAACAGAGGTGTGCACAGCTGCTCCAGAGCACCCCCTTCAGACCAGCGCTGGAACTGCTCCATCATCCTGGACACAGGAACAATTCAAATGGAAATTGTACTTGTATGGCTCATTTGGTGAGACATCGTTTGCCCATTCCATAAATAAATGCTGAACAAACAAACAAACTACATCTATATTATTGTTGAGTAGATTTTTTTCTTGGGATTATTTTATCGTCCCTTCAGTTTAATCATCTAAAATCTACAGCTCCACAGAAAAAGACTTTCGGGGTCTTTCACTGTGAAAACAAAGTGCTAATGACTCTGCCACATTTGTAGTCTTACCGCTTGCTCTCCCGCTTCTCCTCCTCGAGCTGCTGCAGGACTCTGTGTGCTAGCGCCTCCTCTGGTGTGGGAGTGTAGCTGAAGTCCAGGCTGGACTCAGGGGGCTGCTCCGGCTCCTTCAGGCTGAAAAACAGTCTCTTCTGCAGGGACAGAGAGGGGAGAGGGGCCCTGGCAGCTTCACTTGCCCTGAAACAGAGTGAAGAGGATCATTTAAATGTACACTCAAAAGTATGCACAGGTTTAATTTCATCCCTACAGACCACCAGAGTGCATCGCTTAAAGCACCGAAGGATATCATTTGGCGCAGGTGCAGTTCGTGTATTTATTACAAAGTCAGAGCTGTCTGCTGTGGGAGCCGTCTCCTCCCAGAGAGACTGTGATGCACACTTGTCCTACTGGATGGAGGTCATGTAGGGGCACAGTGTTTGCAAGCGTATGACTGGCCATCCTTTGTTGGTATTAATACTCTAACTGTGCATGTGCAAAGGGAGCCATTCAGCACCATCAGGGATTTAGTAGTTACATCTCTAAGGGCACATTCACACCAGAAAAGTGGATCAGAAAGTTTGATCTGGATTGAATGCAAACTTTATTTTTTTCAGTTGGTTCAAATCATATTCTCACTGCACATTTGGCAAGTGGACTATAAAAAGTAAACAAATGCATGTGTATGACGATCAGCGCACACACTGGACAGAACTGACAGGGGGCGGGGCCTATCAGAGGCCAATGCAGCCTTCATTAGGTTATGAATATGAATAAAAGAAGAGGGAAATTATAAAGTAGCAACCAATTATGTTTTAGACAAATGTCTGGATGCAGTTAATGACATGCGTATAGTAAGTATAAGCTACGCGGGTCCAAACCCACTCAGTGCAAACCTGGGGCTGAGAGTCAGAACACAGCAGCCTGTGGGGGGGCAGCGGAAAACCACAAACAGAGCGCACAGGAACAGTCTCAGTCTCGGTCTGCTTGTTTGGTCTGTATCAGTGTTTGCTTGTCTTTATTCACACCTGAAATAAAGTCCGAACCCTCCAAACTCTAGTCTGTTTTAATCAGACTAAACCCGTAGGTGTGAATATGTCCCAACTCTCCATCTGTGTTAGTCGTACCGTTCTTGTTGTTCACGTTTTTCTCTGTGTGTTTCTTTCATAGCCTCAGTCCATTCGTCTGGAGGTGTGAAGGAGCTCAGAGCTTCAGAGGGGAAATACACCAGGATCTCTCCATCTTCTGTCACAGCGTCTGGGAAAAAAAACATCAGTCTCTGGATTAGAGGTGCTCTCCACTTCTCTCCACTCTCTCCCCCTCTTCTCTCTCTCACCTTCGCAGACTGGGGGTCCGGGCAGTGTCCAGTCCTTGAGTTTGTGGTCGATGCAGATTACCAGAACATCGTCCCAGGGAACCCACGCGATGTCTGGGCAGACGTCCTCCTCTGTGTGTGCCCACAAGCTCCATGGGATCTGAGGGAATTACACAACAAACTAATCAAAAAATGAACAATATCGCAACTGTTGGTTTGGCAATATGCAAAATTAGAATATTGAGTATATCATCTATAATTAAAATAATTGAAAATTACCTCAAAAACAGAAACATATCCCCAAACAAGGGTATAAAGTGATACATCTCCCATTTTGTGATTAATTCTATGGTTCATTCATGTTTTGTGCAAACCTCAGCCAATATGTTCACAGGCACGATTTTGCCCATTTCTGATGAACTGTTAAATTAAGGAACTACTCATCTACACCCACTCACACATTCCAGACCTGGCACCTACCATGATTTACAACAAAACAGTAGAACGTGGCAATCAAATATCTTGTAGTATATCAGTAGACAATAAATTTGCCTTCAAACATCATGTAAGTGACACCCATAAATGTTCCCAACAAAGATTCCACATCCTCTGCAAGCTCCGTGGCCTTTCTGTCTCCCCACACCTTCTGCTACTGTTATACACCAGTATTATCCAACCCATCCTTCTCTACTGCTCCCCCGTTACTTCAACATGCTCTCCATCATCAACAGGAAGAAACTTACAAAGGTCACGCACACAGCATTCAAAATGATCAGTTTCCCATCACGGAGCTCTCCCACCTCAACAACAAAGGCGTCACAGGCATGGCCCGGATAGTCTGCATGGACTCAGACCACCCTCTCCATGAACACTTGTCTGCTGCCCTCAGGCCACAGATACAGGGCTCTGAGGTGGAAACGGGCACGCTTCAGTAAAATGGCCATACCAGCTTGTCAAAGCCTGATCTCGTCAGATCTCAGAAGCTCAGCAGGACCAGGCCTGGTCAGTACTTGAATGAGAGACCGCTGGGAATTCCAGGTGCCACAGGGGGGCGCCAGTGGCAAAAACTTTGGTTGTTGTGTCCTTAGGCAAGGCACTTCACCCACATTGCCTAGTATGAAAGTGGAGTGCGCATGAGCGATGGTGGTGATCGGAGGGGCTGATGGCAGATTGGCAGCCTCGCTTCTGTCAGTCTGCCCCAGGGCATCTAGTAGCTTACCAGTGCGGAGTGAACAAACAATGAACTGTAAAGCGTTTTGGGTGTCTTGAAAGGCGCTATATGAATGCAATGATTAATTAATTAATTACTTTGTCCCTTATGCCATCACTGCTCTAAACAGTCAAACAATAACGTCTTATTGTTTGACTCAATGTTTGACAGTGATTTTCCCCTGGAGACAATAAAGATCTATCTATCTATTGTGTGAATATAGTAATTGGGATAATCCAACAAAATATCGAGATATTAATTTTTGTCCATATCTCCCACCCTTACTTCAGGAGTTGGCCATTTTAAATCCACTCTGTACCTTGGCTCCGGGGGTCCTCCTGGTCTGGTCTCTGGTCCGGTCTCTGGTGTGGACCCCTGACCGGACTCGTTCCAGCAGGTTTTCCAGTCGGGACATGAGCAGAGGCTGAGAGCGTCGCGACACTGGGATCTGTGCCGCATACGAGAAGATGGAGGAGCACAGTTCGGACCAAGAGTCTAGAAAAAGACCAACAATGAAATGAGTTTTGTTGCAATAATCTCTTTAAACAAGTTACATAAACTAAAATGAAAGTCAAGGCAAGAAATAGAACTCAGATCATTACTTCAGCATTTTAAATGGGACATATTGTGCAAAGTTCACTTTTTACCTGGACTTGTATTTTGGTTTGAGTAATCATGTTTGCGATGTCGGTCTGAACCCACAAAAATGCTATGTTTCCATTTTTTTGGTAACAGATCAGAAACCTAAACGTTTTCAGCACATATTTCCATAAAGTCCATAAATCTTCACCATCAGAGCCATTAGTCAGCATCCAGGTCATGTTGCTTAAAGATGCTTTATTCTTGTAAATGAGTACATTTATTTGTTTATATGTATGACTAGCATTGTCATTATTTCAAACTTTTTTGATCCTTGATTTTGATACCATGATAGTCAATATAGATTCTGATACAACAAGGATAATAAATATTTCAACATTAAATCATACTACTGTCTTTTATATTATGTTATTATATTATTATATTATGTGACTTATATCAGTGTAGTCCCTCAGTAGTCCAGGTATGGTCCATAGTGGTCCATGGGGATATGTGGATTTATACTTGTTCTGACACAGTTCAAGATCATTCTAAAGCTCTTCAAAAAGGTTCTTTTTTATTATGGACACCTGCTCTATTGAGTATCTAGTTTTTATACTAGTTTTAGTGTCATTTAGTATCTGATTTTCGATACTTTTGACAACACTATGTATGGCATGTTCATTTTAACTGAGTGCTGACTGACCTGTAGGAGACTCACTGTCCCACTCTGGTAGTTGCAGACTCAAGATGGCGTCTCTGATCCACTTCAGGTGCTCGGAGCCGTTCCACCCGACGTGAGGCACAAAATCCCTCATCTCCGGCACAGAAAATTCCACCGGCGGCCACGACAGTCTGCACAGCTCTGGAGAGGAGATGCCATGAGCAATGTGCTTCAGGACGCTGTTGTACAGGCTGATCACAGGCAGGGGGCCCAGTGGGGGCAGACCAGCAGAGGCACGCTCCTGTCTGTGGGAGTAGACTCTGGAGCTGAAATCCCGACCCAATCCGGTTTCGACGAGTCCAATCAAAGTTTGGCAGGAGAGAGGGAAGGTGGGAGGAGCGCGCGAGAGAAGCCACTGCAATGAATCTGTTAGCTATAAGAAAAAAAGCAAGAGACAATTTATGTGGCAGAGTGGTTATCCTGTCTCCTCCTTTCAGTAAGGAGGTTGTGGGTTAGACTTCTAATCTCTGAGTGGAGTGTGCATGTTTATCCTGTCTCCTGCCTCTTGATTAAGATGATGGAAACATTTGTAACTTAAATACCTTTTTGGTGCCCTGTAGGTCACTAGTGGTCTCTGGTAGGAAGAAAAATGTGTAGTCTGAGATCAGTCCATCTTCCACCAGTTTTGACAACATCAGAGCTGAAAGAAAACAAATAAATTATACAAAGTGAAACTAGATGCAGTTTACTGTGGGACAGCAGTGACTGACAGGGCCTTTCAGGCTGTTGTTCCATGTCTATGGAAGTGGGCACCACAAAGTGTGGAGGCCTTCAAAAAGGCCTAAAGGTATTTTCGTTCAACAAAGGCCTATTATGACCTTTTATTACCATTTAAATATGTCTTACGTTTCTTATAATCCTAAACTTGATGGGTAAATGTTTTTAACTCTCACATGACATAGCTGATGAGGAAGGCTGAGTTCAGTCTTAATTCAGTCCTGGTTTAAACAGAAGACCTTTACTAGAAACATGCATATTGCCCTAGTGCCGGTGGTTATTTGTCCTGAAGTGGAGCGGGTCCGTGTGCCTCTGGTGCCAATGGAGCACTCTGCGTAAAGCTCTGTAGGCATTTGTTTAACTCTGTTTACTTACTGTGTTGGATTATGAGGAAAATAGCAGCAATAATATTGCAGTGAGTGCAAAGATCTGTTAGATTTGAGTTGTTAGCCACTGCACCTTTAAGTCGCCATCCCCTACTCATAGGTTCCTAAGTTAATCCTTGTCAAAAAAGAATACTGTGGCAAACTGCACTACGGCTTTGTTTGGGGTTGTGCTTCCGGATATTTCAGTGACCCCTCACCAGGCGGATGCAGTACAGGAGGTGGAAACATTGTGCTTTGGGGGTGTTTTTCTGCCAAGGGCACAGGACAACTTCACTGTGTCAACGGGAGGATGGACAGAGCCATGTACCGTTAAAATCCTGAGTGACAACCTCCTTCCCTCTGCCAGGAAACTGAAAATGGGTCATGGATGGGTCTTCCAACACAACAATGACCCAAAACATACAACCAAGGCAACAAAGGAGTGGCTCAAGAAGAAGCACATTAAGGTCATGGAGTGGCCCAGCCAGTCCCCAGACCTTAACCCTATAGAAAAACTATGGAGGGAGCTGAAGTGCCGAGTTGCCAAGCGACAGCCACAAAACCTTAATGATTTAGAGATGATCTGCAAAGAAGAGTGGACCAAAATTCCTTCTGATATGTGCACAAACCTGGTCATCAACTACAAGAAACGTCTGACCTCTGTGCTGCAGGGGTATTTATAATTCTTTTTGGCTAGAGGGTTCAAATCACTTAAATCAATACTCAGTTTATAAATTTTTCTTTAAAATTATTTTCTGGATTTTCATTTTAATATTCCATCTCTCACAGTTAAAATAAACCTACCATTATAAATACAGACTTTTAATTTCTTTATCAGTGGGCAAACCTACAAAATCAGCAAGGGATCAAATACTTATTTCCTCCACTGTATCTAAACTCGAAGTGCACTGCTCTGATCTTTTGAACACTCTTTGTCTCAAAGTGAGTGGTTTTACTGTAGACAGGAAACAGCTGACACGACTGTAGCCTTAACAACTGTATAGCCTTAACACTGTTGTAAAATCTTTGTTTTCTCATTGACTGATCAGTATGTCCAATACTAGCCTGATTATTTTAATTTTATTTTATATTCTTTGCCTTTTTCCATTTGAAAATGCCTGCTGTCCTCTTGTGTTTTTGTGTAATGTCTAGTGAGTAGTTTTTAAAAGTCAATAAAAAGAATTCGTTCACGTTCATCTTTGTCAAGCTTCGTTTTATCCATTTAAAAAAATGTATTTGTCCGATGTGATCCTCTACCTCGAGCCAGTCTTGCCGTGTGCCCTTCGTCCCTCTCCTGTCCGGGCACCAGTATCACGAGGGGCAGAGGGCAGTCCCACGTGCAGGCCTGCTGGAGCTGTTTGAGCTGGAGCAGGGCGGACAGGAGGGGCACGTCCTGGTCACTCCGATGGGGGTCGAGGAGCGCCGAGGCTGGGAGCAGCATCAGCAGAGCCCCGGTGCCCTGGAGCTCAGAGCCCTCCTCCATCTTACACAGGCCGTCCTCAGATAAAGGCCCATAGGAAACCTGAGAGGAAAGGTTCATATGATTTAGGGTCATTCTGACTGTACATTATATCTTTTTTTAGATCATCATCATCATTATTATCATTATTATTATGCTATTCTCTGATTTATGTTATAATGTCGTTTCCTTATCAAAAAACAGACCTGGAGTTAGTATGGAGTTTTGTTTCGTTCACACACAAACCCTGCATGTCTTCTCTCAAACTGAAAACACTCTTGTGATGTAAAGTGATAATACAGGGAGTGCTCCACTGTTTTTAACCTGTGTTTTTTTCACGAGAATCATTTGGATGATTTTAGACCTGGAATTGCCAATTTCTACTGAACAAAAGGTAAAAAGTAGCCGTTATCTTTAAAACTACCACTTTATGCCATCACAAGGGGGAACAGAGCATTTTGAGCTTTGAAGATGTAGACAGACTATTATGCAGGGTGACTCAAACGTGTGAATGAAACAAAACACAACTCTGGGTATGTTTTTGATGAGGCAACAACATTCTAACATTCTAATCACAAAATAGAATATAGACCCTTTAAATGGCCAAAAATGAATCATGTGTGAATCATTATGTTTTTCTATTTACTTTGTGACACTAACACAAAAGGTTAAATCCTGATCAAATAAAGGAAAAATGAAATATTTAGACTCCTGTGTTATATTGCACTACTACAGTAAATGGAACCACATGATATGAGCCTACCTTGACTCCGATGTGCAGAGTGTGCGTGTCCAGTCCCTTCTCCTGAACTGAGCTGGAGACACTGAGGCTGTGAAGAGTCCCATCACGACAACAGTCCTCTGAGCCCGCCCCCAACTTCACCTCCAGCCAATCACAGAGGATCCTGAACAAAATACACACAAATGATTACCGTATTTTCCGGACTATAAGCCGCTACTTTTTTCTCACACTTTGAACCCTGCGGCTTATACAACGATGCGGCTCATATATGGACGGATTATTCGTCTATGAACACAGCGGATGCGCGCGCAGCTTGAGTGCAGAAAGCGCCGCTGTCTGTGCGGTGAACATGGGTTAGGGTTAGTTAGAACACTCGCTAGCGCTGTTGTCAGCACTAAAACAGTTTATCGCTGCGTGATAAAATAAGTTCTGCTGCTAAATGAACATTAGTGAGGGGATACGTCTTAATGACCCGTATGTGTTAAATGCAGGTGAAGCGTAAATGACGAGACGAAACGTCTCAAACTTCAGTAGCGGGACATCCGCTCATACATGATCGATACAACTAACCCCGACCCCCGGAGAGCCTGAAATCCTGTTGAAATCCTACAAGACACTGACATGATACAAGACACTGACATGATACAAGACACTGACATGATCCCAGACACTGACATGATCCCAGACAGGACAGCGGCTCTTTCTGCTCGAGACATGCGCAGTAGAGCGCCAGAGCGACTCTCGCGCGTGACGAACTGACTCAATGCAAAAAGACGACAAAAGCTTTAGAGGCGATACAAGCAGATGCTCGGAACTTGAAAACTTCTTGAAGACGTGGACACCTGCGGCTTATAGACAGGTGCGGCCTATATATGTACAAAAATAAAATTCTTTGAAAATTTAGTTGATGCGGCTTATATTCAGGTGCGCTCAATAGTCCGGAAAATACGGTATATAAACAAACGTCCAATCACCAGACAGTAGTTCTTTTGTCTATATATTCACTGTAGCTGATTTTATGATCTTAAAGCACACTTATTCTGCAAGATCGACTTTTTAGAGCTTCTGACCATGTTATAGTTGTTTCTCCTCACTATTTACCCTCTCAAACTTGTATTTGGAGCTTAGACTGTATAAAGTACTCACAGCGTTCAGATCCAGTCAAATATAGCTCACCAAGGCTAGCAGTTATCAACTCCCATTTTCAGCGTCCCTTGTATACGCTTTTCTGTACTTTCTTCATTCGCCAATTTTATTTTCTTAATCTGTGATACACGTAGGATTTAGCAGTGTCGTGTAGTAATTTTGGTACAACTGAAAAAATGTTAATGTGCATCTATCAGTAGGAGGTGCCGAGTCCTTGTTGTGATGAAGTTATGGCGACCTCTTGTTTCTTTGATCAAGTCGTTTTAGATGAATATTGCTATTTAAAATGTGCAGATTAACAACTAACATAATAATCCCTGGGTGTCATAAATGATAACTTTATAACAGACAGAAGCACAATATTTCTTTTTTAAAAATGTGAAAATCATTTTAAACGGTATGCAGTGGTAGAAAGTTATTCAGAGCATCCTAATAATTCACCGCAAGTTATAAGATCCGAGTTTATAAGCTCTTTTCACAGCTCTCAGAGAAAAAGACGGTAAAGCTAGCAACAACTAGCAAGCTGATGGTGCACTTCCTCATTCTGACAATAAATTGTTTTATAATCAGCTGCAGACAGTACACAGTGGACTCATTTTGACCTCAAGACATTCTTATACAATATATCTGTACTGGGGCATGACACATTAGCTGAAATACATAGGATGAAAACCAGGTACAGGGCCTTTAAACATGTTCCAGATAAATCCTCTCACCTGTCGGCCACGCTGGCTCCGGTCTCGTGTTCGCTCGGTAAAAGGAGCAGAGTTTTCCAGAAGATTTTTGGAGGAGGATTCTGGAGGTGCTGCATCACTAAAGCAGGAAGGTCCAACGGAGCCCACAAAGCCTCACTAAAAAACATGTGAATATCAGCATTATTCTTTTATCTAGAATTTATACTGAAATGGATTTTTGGGGGCACGGTGGCTGAGTGGCTTCACTCATGCCTCACAACAAGAAGGTTACGGGTTCGATCCCCGGGTCGCCCAGGCCTTTCTGTGTGGAGTTTGCATGTTTCCTCCCCGTGCCTGGATGGGTTTCCTCCGGGTACTCCGGTTTCCCCCCATCAACCAAAAACATGCAACACCCCTATGAACAGTTTACCATCAAGGACCGTCAAGGAATTCCTCCCTCCTGTGGCTCACCACCTGCAGAGGGGTTCATAGGGGTCTGGGTCTGGTGCACAGAGTAATGGGCAGCGTGCTGCCCCCGCGACCCAGCCGGATTAAGCGGGAGAAAATGGATGGATGGATGGATGGATTTTTGGGGGCCGATACGATACCGATATAAGGGGTTTTGGGGGAGCCTATAGCTGATATAACAGCCGATTATAGTGATGTAGAAATTCATTGTAAATCTTCAACTGATTATGAAACGCAGGTTTTATCGGTGGGCCCTAATCATGTTTTAGTTGATTTTTTAAGCCATTATAAACCATTATTTCTTACTCGAGCAGGAGTTGGTAGAAGTACTGGACTCTCATCTGGTGCACCACATCGTCTCTAATTTTCAGCAACCTTGGAATGAAAAAAAAAAAAAAGATTAAAAAATAAGACTTCAAAAAGAGTGAAATAAATATAATACATCTTGTAGTCAGAGGTGCGTAGTGACATTTACGAAAGAAATTGTACTTTTCTGCATACTTTTCTAGAAGCATTCTTTTACTCCTACTTGAGTAATATTGTCATTGTAGTGACAGTACTCTTACTTGAGTAAAGGTTTTGGTTACTCTTCCCACTGTGAGTAAGTCTACAAGTGACAAAAGCTTTATGTGACAATATGAAATGATTTGTGTTTCTTGAACCTTTCTTTTCAGATATGATTTAATTCGTCTCATTTTTGTGTCCATCCTTTATTATTGATTTTTTTGTCCTTCCAATTAAGTTAACTTTAAATTATACTGACAAAGTATCTTTACATTTCCATGGAATCTTGCAGATGCCATTCCACCTCCACAAAGTTACACACAAAGTTAAACACTTTGTGGAGGTGCAATTAGCGCAAGAAATTGTGTAGAAGAGAATATGTCTGCCAAACAAAAAATGATTAAAAATAAGTGAATGCAAATGTATACCTATAACTATAATGGACCGTTTACCTGCTGAAGGACACAGTGAGGTCCCCGGAGTGGCCCAGGTTCACCAGGCCTTTGGACAGCAGCTCGATGGAGGTGTGTTCTGGAGCGCTGGGAGCCAGAGCTCGGAGTCTGGACCGAGGATCAACGAAACACGGAGCAGCCGGGAACGCCCTCATCTGCCTCTTCAACTGACGCCGCAGGAACACCACGTCACGCCACCTACAGGGGTCAAAGAGAATTACAACTTATAACCCCACGTCACTCCACCTACAGGGGACCTAGAGTATTACAATTTATAATACCACATCTCGCCACCTACAGGGGACAAAGAGCATTATATCCAGTTTATAACACTACAACTGAAGGTGCGCTATGCAAGTTTTTAGTAGAGGGTCTATGGCAACCACCAGCTTGTCTCCATGTTATTGCTTTGCCTGTAATGTTTCAGAATATGGCATTGAGCTAATCAAAAAGGAAACACTGCCAAGTGAACTTACAGGTCAGATTTGTGGAGAGGTGAGTTTGCTCAAAATTAGAATACATGCTTTTCAAAGGTATTTTTAAGCAATAAAAAACACTTGGAATTTGAGAAATGCAAAATAAGACAAGGTTATTGCTATACTGTGGATACGCAAAAACATATCCAAGACTAGCTAGTTTGAAAAGTTACATAGTGCACCTTTAAACTGGTTTTGAAATCTATGAAAATAAAGAATCACAATCAAATCAGTTAGTGGTAGTGCTTTCTTTAAAGTGATAGTATGCAACTTTCTGGAGGAGTCAGATCACATGATTAAATGGAAACAAAGTTAAAACTATCCTTCAGAACATTCTCCTTAAAGATAGATACGTTTTGTCATACTGTGGAATATTATAGCCAATGCTATTGCCATTAGTGATATAGCCATTTCATGGAAACAAGCAGGAGAGGAGGCCCTCCCCCAGAAGCCCGTTCACAATAAGGATGCATGTTTGTTTATGTTTTTCTCTGCAATAAAACCATCCATATTGGAAAAAAAGAAACACACTTTTATTTTAGTCTATTTTTGGCAATAAAAAGTAACATGCTGTGGCTTTAAAAATCTATATAGAAAATGTGAAATTTCAAATAATGATGAGTACTTTTTAAACAATTAATAGTATATAGTATTAATAGGCAAACACGTGAACATTGTTAAAAAGGTTGGTCTACTAAATCAAATGAATTCAATGAAATACCTGCCTCCTGACTGACTATTTTTACAGTCACAATTCTTCAATAGAACAGTTCGATGTAAATGTAATAACCTCTTGATGTATTTATGTATTCGCTGCAGCTCCACGTCCAGGATTTGTTGTACTAAAAGCGTGATGTCTGCGTCCAGAGTTTCCTCCAGTAAAACAGAACAGACCTCCTCAGTGCAGCGGGACACACGAGCAGCTTTCTCATCCAACGCCTCCCTGAAAAAACAACGAGGTTCGATTAGACCTGCAAATTTAACCAGAGGACAGGAAAAAAGTATGACACTATAACAGACATGGTACATTGTGAATCAGCATTTTTAATTTATGAGGGAACACTGTTAAATGGCCTCTAACTTACATGTAACAGCGGATATATCGAAACAGTACTAACAGTATTATTATCATCTAATTAGTAGGATTCTGTTTATGTATTTCAGAATGCACACTGTAAACAACTCCAGGAATATTAACATTTGAGGGAAGATTGAAATCTGGACTGATAAACTAATACAAGAATCCCATGTACTTCAGAACATGTTTGTACAAATCTGAACTACAGATACAGGATTTTTCTATAAAAGACCAAGATTTTGTTCTTTGCAGGGGACATTCTTTAATCTAAATAACTACAACCTTTGCGATTTGATAATTGCGCCAACTCGTATGCGATTTTGATTCAATAATGATTAACTGTGCAGCCCAACGACGTATACTACAAATGTTTGGTATTTGTTTTAATTTTATTATTACATTTTCAGATTTTTACTGTCCACAAATTTAATAATCATGTTAGCGTTGTATACTGTTATTACCAAAAGTTTTTTTCTGAAGTTCGTTGTGTACTAAAAGTTATGAAATGAGCTGTAATTGTCTGTATTACTGTATTTCAGACGCCGCCGTTTTCTTAATGGTCTCGTCCAGAACTTCGTAAATGAGCTCCGAGCAGAGAGAGAAGCTGTAGTCGATCAGGAAGGCCTCGTGCTCCTGCTTCCTCCTGAAAGAGAAATGGAAAATAGGACATTTTTCAACCAAGATAATTATTATTTTGTTACAATTTTAGACAATACTTTAACACTGATAGTAACTGATAGAAGTTATTTAATTGAGAATTTATTGAGCCTTTTGATGTAACGCAAACCCATATGCACAATAATCTATTAAAAGTATTATAAAGGGGGTATTTTACTTCTATGAGGTATTAACTGGTAACACATTTAGATCATCATGGTACCATGTATTGTTTTGAACACGCTGTATTCGCTAAAAACAACATATTAATGTCTAATAAGTTTCAGTTTTGTTTTTTATGTTTTGAATACTCCCTCCCTTTGGCTAAGTCACGCCCCCCTCAGAGCACTATCACAACTCAATCTGTATGCATCCAGCTAATGAAACTACTGCACCTTGCATCAGGTTTGTGAAGTTGTGTGTACAGTTTTGTATCAGGTTTTCGCATATTTATGGAGAATTGTCGTGTGGAAGCGTGGGTGACGTAGGCTTTGCACAGAATTTGAACACAATCGTACAGCTAACTGTAAGCGGGGTTCGAATAGGGCCAGGGAGAGATCGTTAAATTACTCAAACCTGCATGGATGACATCTAAAACCTAGTCAGGCATGTTTTTGATGAGGGAACAACGTTATAACATAGAAAGCTTACAAAAAGGTTCATTTTGCATAAATATTAAGCTGAGTATAGAGGGAGGAATATTTGTGTTTTACCTGGCCTCCTCCTTGCGGCGTTCCTCTTCTGCGATTCGATCTTGTTCTAGTTTGATTTCGCTCACAGAAATCTCCTTCAGAAGATTTACAGTAACTTCAGCGACCAAAGACTCCACCTGCTCCGAGCTCACCCTGGGAATGAAAATAAGAATATATCACAAACTAACAAGGGCAGAAGTCTTATCAATCAACTTCAAAATGTGTGTCATGTTTTTCATTTAGATTGGGCTGTTCATATTAAACAATGGAGGGTCCGTCACCTGCTTGCCTCCATGAGATGTTACCGTTTCAACTCAAGATTTCAATTAAGTACATAAAAAATAAATTGACACCACCACCAGGCCAAGTTACAGGTCAGATTTATGGCAAGGCAACCCCGATCACAGCGATAATTTTGTTAGTTACAGAAAGGCCTGTAACTGAATAAACGCTAGGTAACATGGTCGACCACCTAGTAGAAAAGTTACATAGTGCATTTTTATTAAACAAAACCAATAAATGACTTCCAGAGCTGCTTATACAGTATATCTGTACTAAGGCAAATTCTGCTCAAACACATGAGGAAAGAAATCAGGTACAGACCCTTTAAATGATTTGACACAAATCACATGACTCATATTTGTACTGACTCTAGTGCCGCTGTGGTGTAGCAGACAGCAGCTTCAGCAGTCTCCTTCACTGCAGCGTCAACGACCTCCTCCACCATGTGGTTCAACTCCGCCTCGATATCCTGAAAAAACAAAATAATAATAATACTCAAAACTACCAGTCACGAGTTTGGACACGTCCTCTCATTCAAAGATTTTTTTCTTTATTTTTACCACTTTCTACATTTTAGATATATACAGAAGACATCAAATAGATGATGCAAGATATATGGAATTATGTAGCAATGTCTCTACTCCAAACCACATGCTTTTGCACTGATTTTCAGCTGTCTCAAAAAAATGTATCTATCAATATGAGGAAAACTGTAAATTGTGATGACATTCTCAAATCGCCCCGCCCTATAGAGTTGTTAAAGTGTAAATGTAATGTCTGTGGAATTACCAGTTGGACTTGGAAGTGACATAATCACCTAAGAGCACTATATAAAACCATACCTCATCGCTGTAGATGGGTTTGGGAGGTGGAGGAGTGGGGGCTTTGACTGGAGCCGGAGCAAGAGGAGGAGGAGAGGGCTGTGAGATCGGCTGGAACTGCCTCTCCGGTGCGGGGACAAACGGAGTGGACTCCCCAGTCTCCTCCGCTCCAGACGGAGGAGGGGCTGAATGCACCGGCACCGCCTCGAACACGGAGAACCTGTCATAGGTACGCTCCAATGACAGCTCTGCCTCTGGAGCTGGAGGTCTGGAGGTGAAGGGAGTGGCTACAAGAGGGACAGACATAATTCATTCATAAAGTCAAAAGAGGATGAAGTAGAAAGTCATGATAAATTAAACAATCATTTTTGGGAGTCACTATTTATCGTGGGTATATTTTCTTATATACCCACTTATATAATATTTCTTATTTTACTTACTAGTGAGATATTTTTGGAAATTTCTTTTCAATATAAGATTTTTTTTTTTACGAGAGAAGGTGAACTATTGAAGTGTTTCATTCTGCTTTTTATTTGATTTTGTATTTATTTAGAAATAGGTTTTGGAATATAATTCTGTTTAAGGGTTTGCGTTTAGAATTACAGTTTACTGTTGATACATACTTCAACAATATATCACACTTCAAAATTTGTTAACGTGACAGGCCTACCAAGTACACATTACAAACTCCACAAGAGAAATGACTTGGACACACTCAAAATGACTATGCAAGAAAATATAAAAATATATATAACAGAGTATATAAAAAAGTGGGTGCAATTGTATGCGGACAAGTACAGTGTAAATTATATGAAATTGATGGGTTTCAGATTACATTTTGGCCATATGATATCTAAAGGGCCTAGACTTGATTTAAAACCGTGACTCAGGAACATGTTTTAGTCTGAACTTTTAGCCCTGCCCACTTAGTCCTTTGTGCAGTTGTGATATACGGCGCCATGATACAGAGACAACTGTCTGGGATAGTGTCAAGTCAGTTATAATTCTCACATTCCTGACACCATTTGCATTTTTGTAACTATTGAAAATGCACCATGACAGAGGATAGTGGTTTTCATACAAAAGATTGTCTGTGGAGGCAATTATGGCACTTAAAAATGGTAGCCTTTGTGATTTGCTAATTACCTTCATTCAAATTGTGATTTTTTGATTAGATTGCGTTCAATCTTGCAGCACTACTCCAAGTTAAAGTTACGCAATGCGCCTTTAACCTCAGTACCTTTAAACAGCGTTGCCTCGGTGACATCTCTGTACTTGTTCTGGGCGTCGAAGCTGCAGACTGGCCTGTGTTGAGGAGGGTTTGGGAGCGGACCCCCATTCACCACTTCGCCGATCAGAACCCTTCGTTTGGACAGGATTACCTCTGACCTGTGTGACGAAACGGGAATCTCCGGGTCCTGGAAACTGATCCGACTCAGCTCCACCACGCTGGAAGTACGAGAAAGAAATTAACATGATTCAAAAAGAGTGGTAATTATTATGAAATGTTTTTAATTGTCACTAAATATATTCAACAATGCAATTAAG
This sequence comes from Taenioides sp. WSHXM2023, assembly GCA_029959045.1. Lineage (NCBI taxonomy): Eukaryota > Metazoa > Chordata > Actinopteri > Gobiiformes > Gobiidae > Taenioides > Taenioides sp. WSHXM2023. The sequence continues at coordinate 27,530,652 of CM057099.1, forward strand.
AAAAATATAAAAACTATTACAAAAATGAATCACTGACTAGTTGACTACTAAAATAACTGTTATCTGAAGCCCTTGACAGAATATTGTAATTGGAATAATCCTCAAACATACCAAGAACTAAATTTTGATAATAAACAAAAAACAAAACATGTGGAACAGAGTACATGTGAAAAAGAGTTTGATGTATAAACACAAATTGAATTCTGGACCAATGCTTTGCTTCTACAGTTTTGGCTGTGTTCCAAATAGGAAGTGAGCAAGGGGGTGCTTCTGGCTCCATTGACTTTCCAACTAAGTTTACACTGAAAATTTGTCATCCCTCTTTCTGTAACTACTGCAGAAGCCTTGCCATTTTAGTCTTAAAATGTTCGTATTAACCAACTCTGCATGAGAAGAGATGAGGGTGTTTGCATTTCTATTTTGTCCGTAAACAAATTCCTATTCAAATATCAAATATCCAAATTTGCTCCTATAACTGTTAGCCTAACCACTGCCTTACATCTGTCTGAAGGGAGGATCTATCTACACTGAAAATAACACACCCTAGTTATTCACAGTGGTATCTGTTAGTTAAGTACATCCAATTGTATTGTCTGTTTTGAGTCTGTGGATGGAGCTGTAAATGAGTGACAGGTTGCTCAGCCCTCCTCTCTCACCCATCGCTGACGTTAAGTCCGTATTGTTGAATAAACGCAGAAGCTTCGTCTCCGTCTCGAAACATCAACATTCTGACGATGTCGTCGAGAGGAAAGGTGGTGGAGCGTGGCCCGACCGTGTGCGCCATGTTCAGCATCTTCAGAGCCCGAGAGCGCACCTGCACAGAGCACAGGGGCAGGGCAAACATGCTGTTAGCTGCAGCTCTATCTTATATGTGGAAGTCCAAATTTCTCAATTATTCTATTTTCAACGAATCACTAGTTGACCCATCTGTGTCCCCAGACACGAGGTAAACACAAGAGCTTTTACTGACAACAATTGTGTAGTGTTGATTTATTCTTAATTACAAAAAAATTAAACATGGTGGCCAAGTTGTTAATCTTATAGTTTGGTTTTGGTTCTCAAGACGACTATCCAATCAGAAAGCAGAATGAGTCTCATGCGAGTCTCTTTTAGGCTGATGAAATCCTGTTAGTTTAAACCTAAAATGCATCTCTCTCATCTGAATGGTCATTCCCTAAACCTTGATGAAAAATGGGCTACTGGAACAACAAGGCGGAAATGGGCGAGATGCGAGAACAAGGCTCTGTTGGAATGCTACTACTCCAGTAACCCTAGGCAGAGGGGTTACATGAACAGGATGTGGGAGAAATGGTTACTTCGATACCCACAGTCCAAGCTAACGGCCAAACAACTAGTAGCTCAGTGTTCCAACATCCACAAACAGCAACTGCTATCACAACTAGAGATTGACGAGGTACAACACAAATGCTACGGCAAGGGGGAGCCAGGACGCCAGGTCAGAGGGGAGTTAACACCAACTCCCCAACCAGAGATTGGGTCCGAAGCCCCAATAAGTATCACGCTGAACGAGGCAGCGACTGACCTGAAAGATAAGATCATGGCCCGAATGAACACAAGGCAACCCCGACGCCAGTTACAGAGGCTAAGTGAAGTCCCATCTGAAAGTCTCCTAGAAGATGTGAATGCAGCACTGAGAGCGATCCCTACCACAACCATCACTGAAACCAATGAGCTGATATACACTTCAGCAGCAGTGATCCTAGAGGTGCTGGGCTATAAGAGCAACCATGGGAGCCATGAGAGACAATACCCACCATGGAAAAGACGGTTAGAGGGCAAAATCAAGGAGGCGCGGAGAGAAGTGAGCCAATTGTCAGAGGCCAAGAAAGGTGCGATGAAAAAGCAAGTACCCAAGAGGTACAGCCAGATGCCCATACCTGAAGCACTCGAAACTGCCAAGCAAAGGCTGCAAGCCTTAGCCAGCCGCCTAAAGAGGTACATGCGAGAAAATGAAGCCAGACGAATAAACCGCCTCTTCGCAATACAACCTGCGAAAGTGTACGCTCAATGGCAGGGGAATAACACCAGAGCAGACCCCCCAAGGCTGGAGACTGAAAGGTACTGGAAGGGCATATGGGAGAGGGAGGCATCACATAACCCCGATGCACAGTGGCTGGGGGCTCTGAGGGAAGACCACAGCAACCTCCTGAACAAGATCCAGTCACCGTCACAGTGGCAGACATTCAGGAAAGAGTCTCAGGCATGAAAAACTGGACAGCACCTGGCCCTGACATGATCCACGCATACTGGCTAAAGAAGCTCACGGCTCTCCACGAGCGCCTGGCAGCACAAATGAACCAGCTGCTAAGGGATGGGACTCACTCTGAATGGCTAACCCAAGGGCGTACGATCCTGATCCTGAAGGATCCCTCAAAGGGTACAGTCCCATCCAACTATCGGCCAATAACCTGTCTCTCCACAACATGGAAGCTCATGTCAGGCATCATTGCGGCTAAGATAAGCGGGCACATGGATCAATACATGAGTAAAAAAAAATTGACTGAGGACTTCTTGACAGAAAGTATTTATGAATAAAGTTATTGTGACATTACACTTATGTTGTATACTGTGATCCAACACAAGAAAAATGATCTAAAGATTTTTTTGCCGAAACGTTATTTAAAAATAAAAAAAAGCTTTTGGACTTTGGCCATTTGAGTGCGCTCTGCATTTTTTCACTTTTAAATTATATTCATTTTTTATCCTGTCTGTTGGTTAATATGCACTGTCCCAATCAAAAGAATAAAAAATAAAACAATGCCGTCTTTGTTATAAAAGGTCTTTTGGCATGTATACTCCAGCTAACTCTTAACAATTATGAAATTAATCTGAATCCTTTTTTGATAACCGGCTAATCCTGATGAATCACTGTATCTCTCATATAAAATAAATACCTGGTTGAAGTATCCGTGGAGCAGGCAGCTGGACAGGTACGAGGCGGACTGAACCAGTTTGAAGAATCGGACAAAGTTGTTGCTGTTGACGGCACTAAACGCGTGAACGGCAAACTTCACCTCCACAGAGTTACGGACCTCATCACGCAACTGCTGCACCTCCCTGAAATATACAAGACAATTATTAAGAAAACTAAGACTTAAATCACAAGAGGAGTTTCCAGACTCCAGATTAGGGCTCAGTGATTCCGATATCACAATGATCATTAAAAACACACTTTCTTTAGGCAACAGACTGTGATTTTCAACATTACACAGTTGTCCAGCTCGGTTCCATTGTGGTCCATGAGCGTATAATAGTCTATGTGGCCTTATGCTTGTTCTGGAAAGGTTCAATGTGACTTTTTTTTGTATCAGTACCTGCTCAAATGAGTATCTAGTTTCAGTGCTAGTTTTAGTATGAATTAGTATCTGGTTTTTGATACTTTTGACAACCCTCGTTTAACCTGTCATATGCACTTTAAATTACAGAAGGAATTTCTGTGTTTAGTCCCCCTTGTGGTTTACCGTAGTATGTCGCCCTCGTTGAGATTGAGCAGGATCTTGTACTGCCTGAACTCAGCCTCTCGGGGGCAGTAGACTCCTCTGGTGGACAAGTCCTGGTACATCTCCTTCAGGCTCTGGAGACACTTGGTCATGTTTTCTTTGTTGATCTTTGGGTCGAACGAGGAGAGGTGTTCCTCGCAGAGTTGGTGAGCGCAGTGAATGTGGAATCGAGTGCACTTCTCGATCAGAGCGACCGTATTGGGACAACGTAAGTCCTGCTGTATAATGTCCTACAGGAGAGAGGGAGGGAAGGAGGTACTGAGAAACAGAAAACTATACAATTTGAGACAATATAAGGATACAAACGCAATGCATTATATTTTGGGGGTTGTCAACTGATACATCAACATTCCCTGGGGGTGTGATGCTAACTGTAAGCATGCTCTGTCTGAGGCTTTGTTAGACTAATCTGATCTTTATTTGAACACAATCTGACCACCTGATTTAGCTGGAACTACAACAGATGAGCTGATTTGTGCAGCTAAATAAACCCCTCTCAAATAACATTACAGTCACAAGTTAGTTAGCATTAGCCAACACTTTTTCAGTTAGTCACTCTCACTTTTTTGTGAAGATCAAATTCCTAAACAGGACCATGAACACTGGCTGCTGAAAATGTGTTGTTTAAATCCATTTAAAGCTGTCAGAATATCTGAAAACTTTGACAGTGTAAACATTCCAGCACAGATACATGTAGAACACCCCCAGCACGATATCACTGCAAAATATCAATAAGGCCTGATCATTTGACCTTGGATGATCACAGCTATGTGTTTACCCCTCACCTTGCGGATGCCTCTGGTGCGGTTCCACACAAAGTCGTACCAGTCCCTGTAGTTGTCCTGTCCCTGGTCCAGGATCTGGGTCACGATGTAGTCCATTGTCTGGGTCAGAACCGGGAGCGGCCGGAGCTCATGGGGCAGGGGCTCCTCCTGGTCTGCGGACGAGCGGCTGTACTCCTTTATGGCAGCGCAGTGGTCCACCTTAAAGGAAAATATATATGGACGAAATTAGGATCACAAGGTTTATCACAAACTAATCTAAAACGCTATTTGCATGGGGGCAATAAGCAAATCCCAAAACTGCAATTACTCAAGTTACATCACTTCACCTGCAAAAAATCAAAATGCTCCTGTCTTATTCTGTATAACATCAACTAAACCTGTAGTTTAGACCTTTGATTAATAGCAGAGATCAACATGAGTCCTTTGTGAGTGGGTTTGAACATTTGTCTTGATCACAGGCTCCTGGACATGCAGTGTTTAAAACCATATTGTATTTTTTCCTTGAGTTTAAGACTTGGATCTTAACCCATTTTGGCACTGTTTGCTAATGTATCCAATCTGTCACCATGTTAATTGCTGAACATTCCACCATAGACATACATGCAGAACACCCTCACGATATACCAGCCTTTCAAATGAATGGTAAACTGTTATTAACTATTATTAATCCTCACCATCTCAGTGTTGGGGAGGACTTCATAGATGCTCAGCTGGTTCCTGGTTTCTCTCATGTATCTCTCTTTCTCTGGGCACATGTCAGGGCAGGTCCCAACAAAAGCCTTCGACAGGCTCAGGTCTGCCCTCTTCGGTCGCCCTGGAAACAAAATCAATCACATTATTATTATTCAAACATAAAAGATGGCGCCATTTGAGGGCAAAATATATCATTTCAGCTTTCATATATTGAATGATAAGTGGATATAGTAATTATCGTGACAGGTCCAACACTAGCTCACCTTGCCGTAGTATCTTGTCGCGTTGCTCCAACAGTCTGTATTTCTCCTCTGCAGTCTCAGCCATCTGTCCGATCAGGTGGAGCAGGGAAGAGGGCACTGGGCGGTCTGTGGCCCGGTCCACATTCTGGTCCGAGGACTGGGGATCTGAGCCAGACTCTCTCTGGGTGTCTTCAAACTGGAGCGGGCGCGCCATGGGGGGCTTCTTCACAGGAGAGCTGAGGAGAGGAGACAACATTTAAAAACTGACCAATTTTATGCAAAGACTATTTTTGTAACTAATGGAGGTTGTAACAGTTCTGGTTTAATTACACAATTGGAACTGATATTTAAATTTGTCATTAGTAAGTTATGTAGGTAATATAATCTTCTCCAAGAACTTATTTTAAAGTACCTGACTTCATTATTGAAGCAGTGATGGGTTATTGGTTATCTGATCACAAGGGCTTCCCAGATATTGGTACTGGCTCAGTATACAAAATCTTGAAGATATTTAGCACCAGTATTTTTGTGTGGTTTTGTTTTGTTTGTACTCCATGCATCAGGTTAAAGGCTGATGAGTAAAAATAAAAGTGTGGCTGTATGTTTTGGCTGGCAAATCCCGACTCCATCTGTCAGAACAAACAAGCATGATCGTCCAATCAGATTTGTTTATTTCAGTGACACATGTGAAACAAAGGAGCTCATTGGTCACCCATCATTTACAAACTAAATCCCATTTCTCTCTCCTCAGATTAACAAAGTTTAATGCATCGCTCATTGATTTTGCAATCCACCATGTTTTTCAGTCCCAAGATATTTTTTCAGCATCTTTTTTCCTTGAGAGCAGCCAAATTTGTTTTGATGTGAGACCCTGTCAATCACGCCCGTCTGAACTTGGGTTGATTCACCGGTGACCAGACTCACATCTTCAGAAAGTATTGGAGGTATTCTGGACAAATAATTTTAGATCAAATCTAATATATAATCCTTTTTTCTCTACACACACAGAGAGCTTGTTTTGATAAATAAATTCAGTTTTGAAAAAGATTTGATGAAATACATTATATGCTAGGGCCCTGAAAAAGTCAAGTCTTGATTTCTTGCACACCTTGGATGCTTGATGATGATTTCAATAGTCAGAGCAGTGACTACAGGGACTCCTCATGTTTCAAACAGGGGAAGATATTTACATTTTCTTTCATATCATATCCTATTATTTGTACTTTTTTAATTTGTAATTTGTAATTTGTACCTTCAATTATATTTGTATTTTGATAATTAATCTCATTTGAATAGTTTTACCTGAAGGTCACGGAGGTGCTGTGGGGGGTTCTGAGGGTAGCTCTCTTCAAAGGAGATGAGGCTTTGGTCTGTCCCTGCTCCTCCTCCCTCCTCCCCTCCTCTCCCTCCGCCTCCTGCTGCTGTTGCTGCTGCTGTCCAGTCTGTTCTCTGGGCCTAGGGTCTCCAGGAGCTGTCCATCAAAACAAGCATGGCATTAAAAACATAAACACTGTAGAGTGGAATTATAAGCCTGAATGATTTGGGACAAAACTGACAAACATAGCGATTAGATTTATGTTTAATCGGATTCTGTTCAAAGTTCAAATTTTAAACACGTCCAGAAGAATTGACAAAAAGACCAAAATATGAAGTGACAAACTAATGCAAGAATCACATTTCAGAACAGGTTTGTACAGATCTAAGCTACAGGGTTAGCAGCTTTTATTCAGAATTACAGAAGATTTTGTTGTTTGACTGCTATTAATCAGGCAGCCCTAGTGGAATATTTAATTATAAAAGATAATAAAAATTTATTTACTCTGTTTCTTCCTCTGCCAGTGAAGAGTCAGTGTATGTTTGTGGAAAATCTGTCCTTTCTTCTTCGCATTTGCTGCCGAGGCCTATAACACACATAAAACATGTAATCATGTAAAAAAGTAATCAAACCATTTGCTTTTAACATGCAAATAGGTTAAGGCATTAATAAAGTTTATTTCAGCCACACAAATATCCCATGTGATTTAGATACACCTGGGTATCAATTTCAACACATTTAGAACAGTTGTGTGTACGGAAAAAGTCATTTCATATTCTAGTACTTACATGGTTGTCAAAGTGTACAATGGCAGAATTCCGTTGCATTCTGCAGTAGATCCGCCGGACTTTGCCGAAGCGTCCAAAGTGTTTTCCCAGGACGTCTTTCCTGTTGAGGTCTGGGGGAACGTCTCTGCAGTGAAGGATGGTGCAGTCGTTTGGGGACAGGCCACTGAGAGAATCTGTGCTCTCTCTGCGAGATCCGAGACGCAAGGACGGAGAGGAGAGGAGTGGAGCAGCGGAGGAAGAGGGGGATGGCTCTGTGTGGAGAGAAACAAACATACAAGATATATGATATAGCTACATAATACACATTGTAACTGAGATTGTTTTATGGTGATTCAGTGCCTGCTTAATGCAGGTCAAAACGACACACTTCTCCTTTCCAACTTTTCGGGTTAGTGGACGAGCGCTGTTTGGAATAGTCCAGAGTGGCATTAAACTTATCTCCATGGAGACAAGCCGGTGGAGCCACCAAATTACATTTCAGATCTGTGGAAAGACGACTTTGCTTAACAAGTTATTTAAAAATTCATTTAAAAACCTGTAACGAGTTGACGCGTCAACACGTGTTGAGCTCAGAAAGTGACACCAATGTCCAGCTGTGTCACTGTGTGTATCACTTTAAGAAAAAAATGGAAATTAGCCACGCTGGCTATTATCTTTACATATTTACATTTTAAATGTTAATTAATACGTGCTGTCCCTTAACAAAATAAATAATAAGCATAAGAAAGAAAAGTCTTGTGACCGATACATCTCCTGTGTTGTTTGGTGTCACTCGTGTCAGAGCTGAAGCAGCTTGTTTAGAGCGAGGTTCAAGTCTGTGTTGCTATGTTTGCGTTCATCACCACAGAACCACAGAGAAAAAGAAGATAAACTTCTATGTGGGATCATTTTAACCAGTCCCAAGAAGAGCTCACTGCACATCTGCTGAAAGCACTGTATTACTGTATTCATTTTTATGGTCATTCACCTTGTCATTGTATCACCTATAGCCTATGTACTTCATTGTACAATAGGCTGTTATTTGTTTTAATGAAAAAAAAAAATGTATTACCTTCTTGATCAATTCTTTCATTTGTTGCATATCAGAGCACATTGATCACAAAGAGCACATTCACCACCATCCACCAGAAAACTACCCTCAATCAGAAAACTACTCTTCGGGGTTTGCTTCGAACCCCTCAAACAGGGCAGTATAGTCCACTTTAGACAGTGAAGACACTTGTGGGCTCCAAAGTGACCCAATGGAAAAAGGCTATAGTGCATCTTTAAATGTAATGCAAATGACATATCTCACCTGTCTCCTCTGGCTTCTCTGCAGTCTCCCGGGTCAGTGGTGGTGCTGAGATTGTCGGAGGAGTCGCTGCCCTCTGCCTCTCTGTCTCTTCTCCCTCGGGCACTTCCCAAACCTGCTCCTTCGCTTCACGTTTGGGCGCTCCTGACGTGTCCCTCCGCAGTCCGCTCAGAGCCCGCCCGAATAACCCAGGAGGAGGGCCACGGCTCCGCACCAAAGGCCGCTTCGGAGGCTGTCGCGGTGCATCCATCTCTCCCGCAGTCTCCTCCTCCGTTGCCTCCTTTTCCACATTCAAACTGGGCGTGTCCTCTTTTCGTTTCGGCGCTTTGCCAAGTCTGGCGAATACGTTTGTCTCCGTTGTTGGTTCCGCTCTGCTTTCCTTACTGTCTGCCTCTTTATCTTTCGCCTCTCCAAAAGTTTGCCCAAATTTGCTAGCCCCAAATAGCGGTTTTGACTGCGTTTGTAGAGTTTTCGTGGTAAAACTGAACGAAGATGGGGTTGTAGGCTGGGTGACAGTTGAAGTTGCCTTGTTGGGAGTAGCAGGTTGTGAAAATGTGAACTGATAACTACTTGTAGGCACGATGCTTGAGGTAGACGCTGTAGGTTGTTGAGCAGCGGGTAAGACGGCAGGTTGGGAAAAACTAAACCCAACACCACTTCCAGGTTTGGCACTTGAAAAGAGACTTGTAGACGAAGATGTTGTCGAAGCTGGCTGCACTCCTCCAAAAGGTGAACTGGACATCGTTGTAGTAGTCGGTTCAGGGCTTGCGCTAATAATAGGTTTGAATAATGCCTCATTTGGTTTAAAACTAAACTCAGAAGTACCAAACCCTCTGCTTTGACTGGCATTTGATGAAGACGCCCCAAAAACACTCGTAGTTGGTGTAGTGGTGGTTGGTTGTCCGAAAACAGGCTGGCTAAACACGAGTCCTGAACTTGATGTGGAAGTTTGCCCAAACTGTGGAGCTTGTTGTGTCCCGAAAGCACTTGTCTGCCCGCCAAACCCTTGCCCAAACCCTTGCCCAAACCCGCCAGCTTGTCCAGTAGCACCAAAAGATGGCGCTTGTCCAAAAAGAGAACTCTGATTTGATGGTGTCGTATTTCGCCCGAAAGCTGGTGCGCTACTGCCTCCAAACGTAGAACCACTTTTCTGACCGAATGCCGGCAGAGCTTGCTGCGAGGTAGTGGTGGAAATTTGCCCGAAAACTGAAGCTTGCTGGGGGGTAGAAGTAGAGGTTTGCCCGAAAACAGATGCTTGCTGGGGGGTAGAAGTAGAAGATTGCCCGAAAACAGATCCTTGCTGCGGGGTAGAAGTAGAGGATTGCCCGAAAACAGATGCTTGCTGCGGGGTAGAAGTAGAAGATTGCCCGAAAACAGATCCTTGCTGTGGGGTAGAAGTAGAGGATTGCCCGAAAACAGATGCTTGCTGCGGGGTAGAAGTAGAAGATTGCCCGAAAACAGATCCTTGCTGCGGGGTAGAAATAGAGGATTGCCCGAAAACAGGTGCTTGCTGCGGGGTAGAAGAGGTTTGCCCGAAAGCTGGAACCGGTTGAGGAGTTGTAGACGCTTGCCCGAACGCAGAAGTTAGTCCAAAGGGGCTTGAAGACGAAGCTTGTCCGAATCCAGTCCCGAAGAGGCCCATCGTTTGTTGCTGTGTCTGGCCGGCGGAGCCATGTTGCCCAAAAACTGGCTGGAACAGACCCGGTTTGACGCCATTGCTTGGGGCTTGAAACGCACCCCTTAGGGTACTTTCAAACGAGTTAGATGGATTCATTTTTGGTGTAAATAAAATAGGAGAACAGGACAATTAAAAAATAAGATTCAAATGTTGTTTACACGAAGCACATGATCGCAGAAGCAGCATTGCGCTTACGAGCAGTGAGTAAACAACCAAAAATGTGTGACTCACGTCTTAAATTTGAGTTTAAAAGCAATTAACAGAGGCCTATCTTATTCATTATGCTTTGAAGTAATGATAATTGTACTTATACTATCTAGTCAAGCACTAATAATGAGAAAAAAAAGCACTAATAATGAGAAAAAAAACAAGGCTGACTTTACAGCTCCGAGGCGCTCAATCCTTGATGTCTTCCGGTCCTTTGCTTGTTTTTGTCCCCTTTCCGCTCGTCACCAACGTTCTGATTGTTGGTTCCGCTCGTTGCCAAATTCCCTAAAATACATTTTTATTAATTCTGATCAAGTAATACTAAACATTAAATATAAATAAATACTACTATAATTATTACTGCTTTAAATACACATTTATTTATTCTTTTACCCCAATATAGGCTACTTTTTTACAGTACATACGTTTTAATAATATACAACTTTCTTTATTTTTCACTAATTATTTTATGTGCCATTTTCGTATCTGAAAGTTTTAATGAGGTCTATTTTTTTTTTTTTTTTAATATATTAAACCACGACAGCCTTGCAGTAGGTGGCGGTGACACTCGGCTTTGCCTCAGTTATCAACCAACATTCAACAGAGGAAGACACATTAGAAACCCAATGGACTTTCAAAGCATGGATGTTTTATTCGCTAATCTTCTCAAATAAGTATTCATTATTATTACCGCATTTCATGCTATTTACTACGCGTATTTAGGTAATTATTGTAGCCAAAAAGCAACGCGCTGAACTACGTGTCACCTTGAATGTTCCTATTCCGAATTGTCAACATTATCGCGCGTAAAGAACCTAAAAGCCTAGTTTCCATGTATTGTAAACCGACAATTTTGGTTATTTATGAATTATATAGGCTTGTACTTGTATTATAGGATTATAGCAGTTTGAAAAGTATCGTAATAAAATAGTAGTAGAGTTAGAATGGGTGTAGTGCTGCGTAATCTTCAAAAGGTGGTGCCAATTCGTCGTGCCAGGCTGCGTAAAGACGTGGACATGCTCCGACACATACTTGGGATCCAAAAATTTGATCTTGGCATCATTTGTGTGGACAACCAGCGAATACAGCAAATCAACAGCCTATACAGGAAGAAAAACGTGCCTACTGACGTCCTATCGTTTCCCTTTTACGAGGTATTTTGGGTTCCAAAGTATATTTTTGTATTAAAGTGTAATTTTGATTGTCATTCTTTGCATATTAAAGGTGCATTGCGCAATCTTTCTGGTGGAGGGTCTGTCATCTGCTTTGTCTCCATGAAGATGTTACAGCTTTGTTTGAAATGTTACATGGTATAACATTAACACCTCTAGCTAACATTTAAGCAAAAATACAACATTTCTCTGTGAATAGGTTGCCTCTCCATAGATCTGACCTGTAATCTAGCCTATAGTTGTCTCCCTTGAGATAGACGAGCAGATGATGGACCCTGCACCAGAAAAGTTGCGCAATGCATCGTTAAGTTATCCCTAAAAACACGAGTCAGAATCATGAGTTCATCATTTGTGTTGCTCAGGTGTGTAAAGAGGAGGGATAGTGAATATATGGGTAGAAGGATGCTGAGGTTAGAACTGCCACCAAACAGGAGGCCTAGAGGAAGACCAAAAAGGAGCTTTATAAATGCAGAGGAGAGGGTCAGAGGAGCAGAGAAGCAGAGGAGAGGCTCAGATGGAGCAGAGAAGCAGAGGAGAAGTCAGACAGAGCAGAGAAGAGGGTCAGATGGTGCAAATGATGCAGAGTGGAGGGTCAGATGGAGCAGAAGATGCAGAGGAGAGGGTCAGATGGAGCAGAGAAGCAGAGGAGAGGCTCAGATAGAGCAAACGATGCAGATGAGACGGTCAGACGGAGCATAGCTAACTTGCAAGCCACCACGTTCCATATAGGAAGTGAGCATGGGAGCACTCTGCAATTCACTTTGTATTGAAAAAAACTCTCTCTGTAACTGCTGCTGTCAGGTTTGTCATTTTTGTCTTAAAACATCCGTATTAACCCACTCTCTGGTGTTTTTATTTCACTATTTTATCTGTAAATCAATTCCTATTCTTCCTCCTAATATGGAACTCGGCTCTGAATTCGCCTTATAACTGCTGGCCTCAGTGAGCTTCATTTGACTGGAGCCGAATGCTACGGGTGACGGCACACTCCCTCAGTTCACTTTTTAGACAGTCTGTAAGTCAGATAATAATTAATGAAGAGTTTTCTTTTCCAGGATATCCGACCCGGTAAACTCCCCTGCCCCCTGCACAGAGACGAGCTGAATTTGGGAGACATTTTTCTTGGCGTCGAGTTTGTGATGAAACAATGTCAAGAAGAGTCCTTAGATTTCCACGGCGCTCTTACCGTAAGTTCAGGAAAAATGTTATGACGGTTTTAAATTGGACTATTTTTGACAATTTGTTTATCAAAGTGTACATTAGAAGGCAACAATGGCACAGTAAAGCGTTCACCCTCTGACCCAAAAATTTCTGGACCAAACCTCACTCCAAGCACTAATGCAGGTAATGCAGCTGGTAGAGATGGAAGGGCGTCTGGCGTAACATCAGCAAACTCACCGTGCAAACTCACCAATTTGCTTTGACAACACCTGAGAGGAAAAACAGAGCTGCTTATATTTGATTTTGGATATAACTTTTCATATACGAGGAGAATTGAATTATTTTGTTGCCGTTTGTTTGCAGGCAGTCACAGCTCATGGCATCTGTCACCTGTTGGGTTATCGACATGAAACTGATGAAGAGTGGACCGAGGTACAAATCTGCTGTAGAAAACTGAAAATATGTTATGATACCTATTAATTACACTGTTACTTAATTTTACTCAATTTAACGCGTTTGATTGCATCATTAAAGGGCCCATATTACCTTTAAAATAAATCTATAAAACTGGGGGGAAAAAACGGCAAATTTAAAGCTTCACGATGAAACTTGTCTCCATGGAGATTCTATTTCTTTGCCTTTAATGTTCCACAGTGTGCCACCAGGCCACATTGAGATCTGTGGAGAGGCCTGCATTTGAGCCTTGAGTGCTGTGAAATGTTCTGTTTACACTTCCCCCCCATCTCCGCCCACTGCTCCGTACTTACCGTGATTATTCAAACAATTTACAGTCCAGCTCATCCAAAAATGCTGCATAGTCATTTGTCAACAATAAAAACACCTGACGCTTTGAAGAGGTGGGGCCGGGGGTAGAGAATTACTTCTATTTTGAACAGGAAGTCAGTGGTTTAGTTGTTATGAACTAATTGTACATCAAAATTGCATTTTAAAATGAAGAAAATGTAAAAAATAATGATATAAGTACACTACAAGACAAAGGTTTGGACACACTTTTTTGTGTTTTTTCCTTTATTTCCATTGTTATTTCCAGAACAAACTAAAATAATTAAAAACTTGTCTTAATTTTTAAATAGAGCCACTGTTTGCTTTGATCACTGGTTTTCACTCTTGGCATTTCTTGACCCTGACGTAGACGTAGGGTTTACAGCGCTGTTGACAAAGCAAAGGGTGGATACTTTGAAGAACTAAATATAAAATATACAAAATAAAAACACTGAATGTGAAGGTGTGTCCAGCCTTTTGACTGGCCGTGTAAGTTATATTTCATGACTAATTGCCAGAGAGTAAGTTTTATATTTGTCTTAATCTTTTGCCTCCTCAGATGTCTCAGAGGGAGCAGTACATTTTGAGTGAGTTTAACAGGCTCACAGGGCGCCGCCTAGAGCCCATGATGAAGAAGTGCAGCCAGGACTCGAGATGAAGAACACTGACCACAACTAACGCTGCGTTCAGAGCTTCTCGGAATTCAGAGTTCAGGTTTTCCAAATTCTGAGAACGCATCTAATAGCCTAAGCCTAATAGTTAGCTCGTGTGAAAATGCACCCCGTTCAAATCCAGTCCACCCCTACAACAAACATGGTCCAATAAAATGTTTTTTTACAAAGATATTTACAATTTTATATGAAGTAAAATAGAATCTACTTGGGGCTTCTTTCTAGAGAAGTAGTTTTATCAAAAATGTACAAAGTTTGGTGTCTTTAAAATAGTAACACCTAAAAAGAAACCAGAACTGATCAAGGACTAAACCAAGACTAAACCAAGGATTAAACCAGGACTAAATCAAGGACTAAACCAGGACTAAACCATGGACTAAACCAGGACTGAACCAAGGACTAAACCAAGACTAAACCAAGGACTAAAACAAGACTAAACCAGGACTGAACCAAGGACTAAACCAAGACTAAACCAAGGATTAAACCAGGACTAAATCAAGGACTAAACTAGGACTGAACCAAGGATTAAACCAGGACTGAACCAAGGACTAAACCAGAACTGGACCAAGGACTAAACCAAGACTAAATCAAGGACTAAACCAAGGACCAAACCAAGGACTAAATCAAGGACTAAAGCAGGACTAAAGCAGGACTAAACCAGGACTACACCAAGGACCACACCAAGGACCACACCAAGGACCACACCAAGGACTAAACCAAGGACTAAATCAAGGACTTAATCAAGGACTAAAGCAGGACTAAACCAAGGACCAAACCAGGACCACACCACGGACCAAACCAAGGACTAAACCAAGGACTGAACCAGGACTGAACCAGGACTACACCAAGGACTACACCAAGGACTAAACCAGGACTTAAACCAGGACTTAAACCAGGACTAAACCAGGACTAAACCAGGACTTAACCAGGACTTAATGACTGCGGCTACTATTGAACCTGTTAGCAAAAGAAAATATATATTTTGTCACCTGATTTTAGTATTTTGTTTGTATCTTTTAATGGTGGTACCCCCAACCTCCAACCCCATACTACTACTACTACTACTACTACTACTACTACTACTACTACTACTACTACTACTACTACTACTACTACTACCACCACTACCACCATGTTAAAAACAGTACAAGCTGTGGGTGCCAGTTTCACACAAGTTAAATTGTTTACGTTTCCTGATGGTGCTTGACTAAATGTAAACTACTGTGATAATCCAGATGAACTGCCTTTAATCCACCACAATGTTTGCACTTGTTCAAGGTCCTATGTTTTGCCTTTAAGCTTTTTTTTTTTTTTTTTACTATGGTATGATGTTTTTTTTTTTTAATTCACTCACAAATGTTTAGGTAATCTTGTATACTTAATCCATATCCCTCTTCAGAGCTAAAACACTCTTACACCTTATGACATCACTAGGTGGTAATCTAGGCCATACATATTCATTAGAAAATTTAAAGTGCATATGACAGGTTAGACTTCTACTCATACTAAAAAAAAACATTATTATATTTAAAATTTGACAAGAAATCTGTTTTTCTTTTTATTTAGGTGGTTTATAATTTAAAGATAATTCCTTAACTGTTACCTAGCAACCGTAGTGTTACCAAGGGCCACAACTAGTCTAAGTACATAAACAAATAAAAAAAAATCTATTGAAGGTTTGAATTGCCACAAACAGCCTTCCTCATGTCTAAATAGTTGCTGTTAGTTGTTAATTTTCCTGTGGATAGGAATTGTCTTGTATTTTTATTATTTTGTTTAACTTATATTGCACTTTTTCCCCACAAACTGACACTTGATTTAAAACTATGATAAATATTGACCACAGGTACTATCCCACGACATAAAGTGATAATTAGAAAAACATGAAAGCCTCTCATATGCACTTTAAAATACCAAGGCTGTAATAGGGTCAACATTTGGCCAAAAAGGCTGTCAAATGCACAATATGGGACCTTCAATCAGCTGTAGAGAATGAAAAGCTTAAAATACCTCACGATGACAATGTTCCCTATTTTCACTTTATCTGACGCACAACTGCTGCATTTCAGAAGAAAAAAAAATATCTGGGGAAAAGTTGTATTACTTTAAGTGCACAATGTACGATTTTGATGTCCACGTCTGAGAAATCTGTGATGTCGACAATAAAATGTATTTTTTCTGTGGGAAAATTAATGAGTGCTGTTGATGACGAGTAACATGAACTATAAAACCAGCTGGGTAAAACTCTACTTTTTTTTTTTTTTTAAACAAACATCTACTACTACAACTCCTCCAGACTAATACTACTACTTCTGTGGCTAATACTACTCCTACTACCAGTTGGGTAAAACTGAGAAGTAGAGAACATTTACTTAACAGTTACGTTTACTTAAATCACTTTTTCCCTCAATACCAATACATGTCATTATTAAAGGTGCAATGTGCAACTTTTCTGGTGAAAAGTCTGTCACCTGCTTGTCTCCACAGAAATGTTACCGTTTTGCCTAGAATGTTCCACAGTCTGGAATTTTACCAGTGCTAATCTCTGTGTTTTAAGCAATAAAAACACCTGTGATTGAATATTAAATCAGTTTAATTACACTGGAATATTTCAGGCAAAAAAAACATTTCCAATGAGACATGAGCGGACTCCATGCCTGAAAAGTTACATAGTGCACCTTTACAAATAAAAGAAAATATTAAAACCAGTCTGGCAATGTAATAACTGAACCAAAGAGTCGTATTTCAATTGTAGCTTAGATCAACATAGAATAAAACTTTATTTATACTTTGAAAACATACAATCCATACAGTCCAATAGTCGCTTTGAAGAGAACAGCAATACATCTGAACAGAGAACATTTGAACATTTACAAAACATTGTTAGATAAATTTATAGCAAAGAAAAGTCCCCCAAATCCCCCCGAAAGCTTATAATGGATTCAGTAAATATTAACAGTTATTTCTGGGTCTACTGTTGGCAGTATCTGGAGTTTTGGTCTAAAAGTTGCAGGACGGTGGACGGGATATATGGGAGAACTAGAGCAGTTTGAGGTGTTTTTGTGAAGTTATTTTGAAAGTAAAGTTGTTGTTTTTTTGTTTTTTTAAAGTGGCTGCAAAACATTTCTGGCTGCGTCGGATAAACCGCTGGGACCGGACCTCTCCATCTCAGACAGCTGCTCGAAGACGTCCCTGAAACACACATTGCAATTACGTTTCACACCAAATCCACCCTCACATGTAAAAGCTTTCTCTGTACAAGTCTAAAATGGGACTACATTTGAAATAAATCTGACTGTTCCAGTCTCCAATGGGTGATCTCACCGTTAGCATACTGGCTTATCCCTTCCTTTGTTTTTGAGAAGTTAGTTGGCTATTATTTATTCTAAAAGATCCTATATTACGCAAATTGTGTGAGCTTTAAGCCATGTTAGAATGTTGTTCCCTCATCAAAAACAGACCTGGAGTTCCACTTTGTGATGTCATGAAGCGGTAGTTTAAGTTAACAGCTCCTTTTAACTTTTACTTCAGCAGAGATTGGAAATTCCAGGTCTGAAATCATCCAAATGATTCAAGTGAAGGTGTATGGAGCTTAAAAACAGTGGGGCACTTCCTGTATTACACATGACATCCAAGACTGTTTTCTGTTGAGGAACTCAGCCTAAATCTGCAGTTTGTGTGTTAAACATGTAAATTAAACAAAACACAACTCCAGGTCTGTTTGTGATGAGGAAACATAACAGATCAGGAAAATGACTTGTATGGGCCCTTTAGGAGATTCATTCGTTTCAGCCTGACGTCTGAGCAGTGTCTACTCACTTGTGCATGTAGAAGAAGATGTAGCCACTGCGGTCTCTGTCCCTCTGAACAGCGCCCTCTTGAGTCCGAGACACGTCCAGGTCGTTGTAGGTAAGCCATGACTGTTTCTTCATGTCATACACGTCGCTGATGTAGTGGCCTGGAGGAGAAATGCAAATAAAAATACATCAAAATGAGACATAGAAAGCTTAAGAGTTATTTTAGTTTGATCAGAGACACAGCTCACCAGAGGAGGAGCTGCTGCCGATGTGACTGACCACACTGATGAGTCGGAAGGAGTTTGGTAAAAATCCACTCTGGAAAAATAAAAAAGGATTGGTTAAACATCATCCCTCCATACACTGAGCTGGAGGACAGAATTTGCTGTTTAACCGTTAAATTCCAGATTTGTTGACCTAGTTTATGGTTCATAATTAATACAATATTAATATATGGTAATTACTGGGCCTATCCACCTGAAACAAAAACAGGTCCAAGTTCAGCGTCTTCTCTGTCAGTATAAAGAAACAAAAGTGAAATGATTTTCACAATAGCTTGAGAAAGTGGTGTCAGTATGATCAGGTTCATTATCCTGTCAGCATTAGTGTAGCGTTTATATTTTGTCTCTCTGGTCAGTACCTCTGCATTCCTCCTCAGGTTCTCGGCCTCAGCCTCAGTGTACTCCATGTCCAGGACGTCCTCGTTTCCAGAGTCGTCTGAACACAGCAGCTCTGGCAGAGAATTATTGAACTCTGAGGAGAAAAATACACAAACAGATTATGATTAGAATGAATACAGTTACAAGGTAACTTACCCCAGTATTGATATATTTTTTAAGTTTGGGGTCAAAATAAGTGTGTACTGTCTGCATCCAATTATAAAGAGCTTTATCATGAGAGTAACAGGAAGTGCATGGTTAGTGTGCTAGTTGTTAGCATTATTGTCATGGCAAAACTCTGGTCTGGTCTCCAAATGTTGTAAAAAGTGCTTATAAACTCATAGCTGTGAATAATTAAGATGCTCAGAATGCATAAGGTAAGTGTGGACCACTGCAAAATGAAAAAAATCAGGAACAGCACCTTTAATATGAACAGTCAAAAGGCTATGCACAGTTGAATTTAAAAATTCAGACTACATTGTCCTATGCTCACCTTGTAAACTGAGCTCTGTCGCCCTCTTCAGGTCATCATCCTCTCTCATCTCCTGAGCCTCCTACAGATTCACAGTGAAGGGAAGAGATTATTCACTGATCTGAAAATGTATTCAAATTGGAGTCATTTTGCACATTTAGACATTTTAAACACACATTGAAGTAGCTCATAGCTGTTGTAGCTCTTGCTCCAAACAGCACAGTATTTATGCACTGTTCTATGGTTTAACTCTAGTGTTAGTGTAATGTGTGTGTATATGTTATACATTTGTCCTATGCTAGACTTTGTCACATGCTCTTGAAAACTGTCCCAGGGCCTGCTGGAGCTCCTGCTCCTCTCTCCTGCTCTGGACTGTACATATAATCTTCTATGCCAGGGTATCAAAAGTATTGAAAATCAGAAAATTATACTAAAACTACTATCGAAACTAGATACTAATTTGAGCAAATATCAATACTAAAAAGTCATATTCACAGGACAGAAATGAACCTTTCCTGAACAGCTTTAGAATGATCTGGAGCTGTATCAGAACAAGTATAAGAGCTCATAGACTAGTATACACCCATGGAGCACTATGGAACCTACAGGACCACTGAGGATTACACACATATAAAACCCCATGGGAATAGAAAAGAAAGTACTTCCATTTAATGCTGAAAATAAATCAGTCTATTGTCTAAAGAGTTTTTTTTTTATTATCATCATGGTTTCAGAATCAGTAAAGAGTATCAACAGATACTACAAATTGTAGTATTGTGACAACACTAGTGGTATGACTGTATTTGATGTTTTAGGACCCTTACATGTTCTTGTAGACTCTGTGCTAAGGCCTGCTGTAGCTCCTGCTCCTCTCTCTCCTGCTCCAGACTGTACTGTTGAACCCAGTCGAGCTCCTGAGCCTCTGGAGTCTGGTTTTCTTTGTTCTCGTCCATGGTCAGGTCCAGAGAGTCCAACACGTCTAAGAAAAGAGGACAATTTATGGTTTGAATGGATTTGTCTTATGTGTAAGATGACAAAGAAAACTATAGTAGGGATAGTTTTTTATTTTAAAACTCGGCTGACCAAAGTCGCCTGGCAAAACCTGAACAACACACACCCTCCCCCTTCATCAGCGTGATATCCACTTGGACTTTTGCCACAACCAGAACCAGAAAAGAGGCTATAGTTGTGTGCAAGTTCAAAGAAAAGACTTGTTTTTCAGTTGAGTTATGTAGAGTATTAGGATCCTGCATGGTTATCAGCATGTTGTCATAATTCTAACCTTGTCCTGTATTAACACACATGTTCCTCACCTGCAGGCGGTCTCTCGGTCTCCAACTCTGTGTGATACACCAGCTCTGGTCCAGTCTCTGCGTCTCCAAACCCAGTGTCTGGGCTGCTACTGGGCTCCTCACATAGCCCCGCCCCCTCATCTGACCCCGCCGCCTGTAGCCCCGCCTCCTGTCTGCTCATTTCCAGCACCGCAGCGAGCATCTCCTCATCATTTAGATTGAAGTCTGAAGACTCCATCACCGCTGTGGGCTGAGAGACAGAAGTGTTAAAGGAGACATTATGCAAATGGGCTGTTAAGGGCTTTTAACAAGTTGTAATGGTGTTCCCTCATTATTAGCTTACTCAAGAGTTGGATTTTTAGTTAGTGTTTCATAATGCTTTGAAGTTAATTTTTCACATACCCCCTACCGATGGTGCAACAATTTCTCTCCTTTTACAAAAAGGTGATATAGGGCTCACAAAGCCCACAAAGTATATAGTGTGCCTCAACTACAGGCTGCCTGGTCTTGCATGAGTTCATAAGCAGATCATAAGCATTGTTTAAATTTGTTGTAAGAAACAAACTTTTCTTATTCGAGTTTTTTAAATGACTGTAAGGTGTTTTGGTTTATGTAGTTAAACACTGCGGTAGTAGTAAGATGCTCCTCAACCATTGTAAATCTCTCTGGTTCATGTCCTCACCTCCTCCGCTCGCTCCTCGCTCTCTTCGGTCAAACAGCTGCTCAGGCGCCTCTTTCGGCTCAGAGTCACTTTTCGGTTTGACTCTTCCTCTCCGTCTGAATCCAAGAGCAGAGACGATCCGACCGCTTTCCCTCCTACCCGTCTGGAAAACACACCAGTTTGAAGAGTTATACAAAACAACTATTTAACACTAGGGGTAGGATGTGACAAGACACAAGAGGGTCCACGAGATTGAGACAAGATTTTCAAATAATTTACAATAATCGGATCAATTAACAATATTGGTCACATGATTTTAAAATGTGTGTAGAATCCCTCAGTCGTCCAGGTAGAATCCATGGCAAAAAGGAGAAATTTAATTTGTCAACTGGACAGAGTTTATTTGGTCGAATACGTTTCGCAGCTCATCCAAGCTTCAGAACTGAAGAAGCAGCTTGGATGAGCTGCGAAACGTATATAAATAAACTCTGTCCAGTTGACAAATTAAATTTCTCCTTTTTGCCATGATTTTAAATTGTCCAGTTTTTCTACTGTGAATATATTTTATGCAGATATACAGTTAAATTAAGTCATTTTCATTATGTTTTTATCGCCTAAAAGCATTAAACACTCTTTATGGTTTAAACACCAATTCTGCAGTGAAATCCCCTCATGCATCACTACTGATTAATACAATATTTTTATTATTTAAATGATTATTATTATTTAAACCTGGACCTCCTCCTCCTCTGGTGTCTGTGTTGCTCCAGCTCCTCCCCCTCTCCCCCACTGTTGCTGCTCTACACGCTCATGCTGCAGAGGGACACAGAGGAGAAGGAGCGCTTCTCTCTCCTCCTTTCTCACTAAGCTATGGATGAAGAAGGCCTAAATATCTCTGAGGATCTAGTCCAAAAATATATGAGTGCCCACAAACGCACTATTCTATTATTTTGCAACCTTTTTTAACCACCTTTAGCACTGATTATCTGCGTCACTACTGGTCCTATCACTACGATATAAAAACCGGAGTATAAAAAGTTCTGTCTGAATATGTGAGCTACACATCTCATTGTGGAGCTGCAGCTGCTCTAAGATACGCAACTTTCCAGAGCTTGAGCAACACATCAACCTTTCATGTCCGTGCCAAATGTAAACACAGAGGATCAAATCCCACGAGATCATTTTTTCCCGTGTACGCACAGTCTTGTGACGTGAGATCTCATCCCATCTCCATTTAACACTTTTATATTTAATTAATAAACCAACATTTACCTTGGGATTAAAGAAGCAGGTGACTGTGAGGCCTTGAGTGTTCTGGCCCTTTAAGAGAAATATAATTTTAGTCAAAAGACATATTTAAAAGTTGTCCAAAACATTAACATAATAAATTAAAGGGCCCATATTACCCTCTTTTCGGATCTATCTTGTAGCCCAAGCCATAAAGTATATAAGTAACTAGTTTTTCTTACGCTGTGGTCCAGTTGAGGCTGACAGGAGCCCGGGTGGCCTCTGTGCAGTGAGACGAGAGTGTGAGGAAGCGCGGGATGACCACCTGCTGCCCCAGTTTAGAGTTTAGGGAGAGCTGTGCATTAAAGCTGTACCTCTTCAGATGCAGGATCAGGACTCTGCAATGAAAACAAGTTTCAAGTCAAAACAGACTCTTGAGAGCTTTAAGCTATGTCATAATGCTGCCTTCTGAAAAACATACCTGGAGTTGTGTTTTGTTTCACTGACACATGTTTAAAGAGTAACTCTTTATTATTAGAGTCTCTCCAAAGCTCAACATGCTCTGTTCCACCTTGTGATGCCATGTAGTGGTAGTTAACAGCTACCCTTTACCTTTTGTTTAGTAGAGATTGGCCATTCCAGGGCTGAAATTTTCCAAATGATTCTAGTGAAGGTGTATGGAGTTAAACATAGAGCACTTCCTGTATTACCACATAACATCACAAGGTGGAACAGTGTTTTCTGTTTGAGACCTAACCTGAGGGTTTGTGTGTTAAACATGTGTAAATGAAACAAAACACAATTCCAGGAGAAATAACTTTAACATGGTGAAAAGCTCTAAAAAGTCGATTTTGTACAATAGATCTGCTTTAAAATGTCTTGCAGATACCTCGGTAGCTTGCTGAACTTGTGAGTCACAGTTGCTGCTTTGCCGTTGCACTTTTCACACGAGTACTCAATCTCCTCCATCTGAAAAAACGATTGTATTAGACTTAAACCGTTGAATAATTGATAAAGCCTTTAAATGCTGAGACTGACTCTGAAGAATAGGTCCAGAGAGTCCTGTATGGAGCGCAGGGGCAGAGTCTTCTTCCTCCGAGGCAGATCTATGGATAGGTCATTGAACACCTCACGTTTGGTCACCACTTCACCACAACTGCAGCAAAAACACAAATTACTATGTTAACATGTCTTATCATAATGAAAAATAGACACTGCCAAGACAAGCACCAAAGCAATTAAAGCCATTCATATTTGATACAAATGACAATATAGATATTTTCTTGTGAGCAAATTATTTTAAGTGCATAATTCAAAAGAAGTTTCATTTAACTGAAACATAGCTAACAATTACATTACAAGAAATGTAAAATCTTGCTTAGTTTTCCTTAGTCTTACATTTTGTGACATTTATAATTTTACTTCCTGGTTGGACACAGGCAGCAGATATGACATACGCAGAGGGACTTCCATAATAGTTACTTAATGTAACCATAATACTAACTACGGCCAATACTTGTCTAAATTGCACAAAGATAATTATGTCATGAAATGTATAAAAACACTTTTATTTTGGAAAAAAAGTATTTTAAACTGTTTGTTGTATTTTGTATGGGATTTTGTGTATTCATGACATGGAGGAATTCATGCAATTTTAACCTTTTCACAAATGTCCACCTGACTTGTACTATCCCACCAACCAAATAAACATGAAAGCCTGTCATATGCACTTTAAGCCTGACTGAATGTAAACCCAAGTCTCACCATTTGCATGTGATGGTGTGCTGGACCTCAAACTCCATGTTGACGGCCACAGGGCAGGTGTAGATACGTGAAGTATCAACCTCTTCTCCAGGTTCTGCCCTCACTGGAGCCGAGACGCTGCTTTCACCAGAGGCGGAGGAGGAAGAGGCTTCACTTGACCAGCTCTTATTCATCTTTTCGACATCATCCTTCAGCTGGTCCAGACACTGGCTCAGGAACTCATGGGCATCCTAAGAAAATATTATCCACATTAAAGGGCCCATATTACACCATTTTCTGAGCCATTATTTAATGTTGTTTCCTCATCAAAAATATACCTGGAGTTGTGTTTTGTTTCATTCACACACTGCTTCATGACATCAAAAGGTGGAACAGAGCATTTAGAGCTTTAGCGATGTAGACAGACTTATAATAAAAGGATTACTCAAAAATGTGTCAATGAAACAAAATACAACTCCAGGTAAGTTTTTGAGGAGGTAACAGCAGTAGCAGTATAACATGGCTTAAAGCTTACAAGTGTCAATTTTGCATTATATATTGGACCTTTAACAAAAAAGCACTTTAGTTCAGTGCGACATAGGTCGATTAAGCTCTTACATTTTGCATGTTTCCAGAAAACCTTTCAGCCGTTGAAGAAATTGCACTCTTCACTTTTCTCAGTAAATCTTTCTTCGTCTCGGGGCAGCTAACGTCCTTTTTGGCCATGAGATGAGCAAAGCGCCTGGGAAAGACAAAATGACAGAAAAATTAATACTTCAAATGTCTACACAACTTAGGGCTGCATAATGTGAGAAAACCTGAATTTACAGAGCACAGGTTCCAAGAAAAATCAAGAAAGACCTAAACTCAGACTAAATGATCATACTCTATGACAAAAGCTCAACTTATGGAAAAACAAAATTGTCAGAAAAAAAGATGCCTTTTTTATTTGGGACACATGTTGTTCTGTTTAGATATTACCTGAGCAGTGCGTTAATGGGCACTTTCTTCCAGGGGATGCTCTGCTTTAACATGTCGTTGGAGAAAGACGGGAGGCTGAACAGAGACTGCAGAATCGCATTCATGTAACACGTGTTGCCCAAGTTGGAGAAACTGAAAACAGAATAAGAAGAAGAATGTATAATAAGATTTCCCTTACCACACAAAGTAAAACAAATGTACTCCATTTCATCCAGCACTGAATGGGATTTGCAGGGAGTCATTCAGAGCTTTCAGCATCGCCCTCTAGTGGTAAGAAGTGGCTCATAGCACTATAATACATTTTATTTATTAGGCGCCTTCTCGACACTCAAGGTCAGCTTCGGACAATAAACAAAAGCATTACTATAGAACAAGGTTAATACAGTAAAAACATACAGTTAAAAGCATGCAGTTATGTTGTGTGGTGGAGTGAATAGGCCAGTCTAAACAGGTACATTTTGAGTTCAGATTTGAAGTAGGGTGATCAGACGGAAATGAACGAAATATGGAACTAATTGGGACAAAACGTGAAAATGAGGGACATCTTGTTGGAAAAGCATGCACACATTTTCTTTCTTCATTGCATCTCCACTTCCCATTTGAACAAAATGCCTTAATTTGTGTATTCAGCAGCATTTTGGTCAATATTTTCCTCAAATCAAGGAAACAAAGCAATAAAGACCTCCCAATTCCTAAACACTAAACACACTGGATTTGACAGCGTGCCGTTTGTGTAGTTTGAGCAAAACACACTGTCAATGTTTTCATAATGTGGCTCATGGGATTTGAGTTGAAAATGCTGTGCAGTACATCTGGCTCATTTAAAGTGTGTGAGTGAGTGGGTTTTGCGGGGTTCAGGAGAGAGCTGAGGAGCAGAGTGGTTGAAGGCTGTGCTCTCCATGGTGACGACGCGGGCAGAGGGAACAGTTACATTGGTAAACAGATTTAGCAGAGCTTTACCCCTGCAGAGGAGGCTGTGGCTGGGCCAGAGCAGTGGGCCTCTGCTTGTTCCAGCCTCCGTAGTCCAGTGACGGTCGGACCTTCTTGAATGGAGTCGAGTGGTTCGGCAGCAGAAGACTTCTCTTAGCGGCGGACGACTGGGCTGTGGACGAAGGTCTGTGCAGAGGAAAAATGAACAAAAGGGTAAAAATGTTATAACAAATGTGTTATTGTTCCAAGTGTTAACAATGTTTAAATTAGAAAAGGACTTTTTAAATGAAACATTTTTATTTGGGATATAAACTTTGTCACACGACTGCAAAACATACAGACATTTTTAGCCGAATTGCTCCTCAATTTCCTCTATAATTGCTCCTCTTTTTTTTAGCCTATTTGTTCCTCCATTTCCATTTTCACTAATGAATTTGTTCAAAAAGACAAGTCTGATGCATAGTGGACAAACTGGGATTGACACATGGGCATACACATGCACAGCTATGTGAATCAATTCATTTTCACGACACGTTTAAAGTTAAATTTGACTATTTTTGTAAATGATTTGTTTGTATCGTGATTTAATGCATATTTTCTTGTTCTGTAAAGCACTTTGAAATACTTTGTACAAATTGTGCCCTACAAATAAACATGCCTAAAATATGTCAACATTTTGAACAATTACACTTTAACTGTATTCACCTGTCGAGGAAAGAGTGGCTCTGGCTGTAGTCCTTCGTCACTGATCTGCTCCCATAGAAAGAGGTGGGCTGAAGAGGAGTCGAACCTAGAGGAGCTGAAAAATATATTTTAGATTATTTATACATAAGATCATTTATTTATCAAATGTTTTTTACATTTTACAAAGATGCAGTCCCCAGAAAAGTTACATAACGCACCTTTAAAGATAAAAAACTATTTTACCCGAGTTTCTGTTTTCCTCTTGTTGCTTCAGTTTGTCTTTGCAGCTCTGGAGAAATTTCCTAGATGGGTCTGAAGTGGCCTTGTTGTTGCTAAAATAAAGTTATAAAAAAAAAAAAAAAAAAAAAAAAAAAAATCTTCATTTGGCCAGTTCAGAAATGTTTCACTGCTTTATTATCTGTCTCACTGACAGATAAGTACTTTAGTTAACCCATTATGTGCAAATTAGTTGTGTTTAATCTCATGTATTTTTTTGTAGTTTTTACCTGGAGGAGTCGTTCTCTTTGGGGTAGTCCTCTGTCAGGTCACTTTCAGAGTTCATGAGTCTCTTTCTCTTCTCACTCCTGGAAACAATGCACATGTTTAGATTACAGATAAAGTACTAATACACACTCTGGTCCATTTTTCAATCTTTAATTATGTGTATTTTAATAAATCAAAGTTTAGTCTTTTTACAGTGAGGCATGTATGTTGAGTAATAATAAGTAATCTTTATTCTCTTGTATTCAAGACATTATTGCCCTGTTTTCACTAGCACACACCCACTGCTCCAGCTACGTTATTGTTACCTGTTCTCAGACAGAGGGCGTGTGGGGGTGGAGGCGGCTCGGCTCGGGCTGCCCAGAGGTTTACGAGGAGTCGAGTCTTCTCTGCCCTCTGAGCTCTGTCGACGAGGAGTGGTCTGAAAAAGGAAGAGAGGGTCAAATAGAGCAGACTATGCAGAGAGGAGGGTCAGTCCAAGCAGGAGAGTGAGTTGGGGACAGGATGAAGAGGGGAGTGTCAGATGGGGCTGAGGATGCAGACTGAGACTGTCAGACTGAGCAGAGGACGACTTGTCTCTCACCTGTCTCTCTCCTGGAGGGTTGGAGTCATTCTTCACGGGTCGGCTGCTGAGGACACTGAAGTTTGCGCTTCCATAAGAGGTTTTTAAAACTACAAACACAGACATAAAATAGACTCACCATCAATATGTATCAGTTTTACATGGATACTGTGTTACCAATGCGTGCACTACTGCACAGTCTATTGAAATGCCCTTTAGATTTCTAATTAGCAATGGTAGACCTTTACAAAGACTAATAAATGTCAGATTTCAGTGAAAAAAAAGTGATGTTCATGTTGTTTATAAGACTGACTTGGACGTAAATAGCAAATTGCACTCTGTAAGATCAGATACATTATGCAACTATAATGGGTCATTTTGTGTAATTTAATTATATATAAGACACAGCTAACATTGGATAAATGGCCCTTTAAAGGCCCATATTACATTATCTTCTGATCTAGGTTATGTTTCCTCATCACAAACATACCTGGAATTGTGTTTTGTTTCATGCAACACACAAACCCTGCATATTTAGGCTGTGCTCTCTCAAACTGAAAATGCTGTTCCACCTTGTGATGTCATGTGGTAATACAGGAAGTGCATCACTGCGTTTTTAAACTCCATACACTTTCACTGGAATCATTTGAATAATTTTTACTAAACAAAATGGTGAAAGTAACTTGAAACTACTAACGTCCTCAATTTTACGCGTCCCGAATAGAGCGCGTCGACATCCACACACCCCCCCATGTACATTGGGGATGTATTTGAAAAATATTTATATAAAACCATAGCCAAGCCTAAGTGACAGACACGTTCATGTGCAATGTAGTTTTACAGACTGATTACAAGAATATATTATTAGGATCCTCGAGTGAGTAACACGTACAGCTTGTACACCCACAGTAAAACCGCACAGAGCCGCCTGCAGGGGGCGCCTGTATGCACTGTGAGAACCTTGAATGTCTCTACTGAATCCAAATGGATGTCCAAGATAGGCATGGAGGAGGGCGACAGTGATTATTGACCAAACTGTTCACCAAACCTGCTTTCTGACACTGGGTAGTAGTGATGCGCGGGTCAACCCCATGGTTAAGCAGAAATATTATGAATAGTTTTATAGCTACGCATTGAAACTACACAAACAATGTTCCAGTGTGAACGAGACAGGTCACGAATCATACAGGCGAACAAGGTGAGACAAAGACAAAGTTCCTCACCTGGACGGAGACATCCAGAGCACGTACACACTGCTCAGGTACTCCTCGCGCTATGATCCAGGTGCTTTAGTCCCAAACTCCACTAAAAGCTTCTATGTGCATCATATTCTGTGAGTGCGTAGACCATTTCAAACAGGTCCTAAACAGTGCACTTTAGTGTAAATGGTAAAACGAAGGGTGACTTTAACACATTACACAAACGAAAGTGCGTGTTTGCAAGGCGCGCCTCTGCAGATACAACGGCCAGCTAGAGTGGAGCGCCACACGTCATTTGAACCCATTTGCTCAGAGCCATGTAAACATGAATTGGTTCATAGTAAAATGGTAAAATTTTGCCGGGCATGTACATGGAGCCTCATTAAAAGGCAAAATGCAGTTACGGCTGTCACCTGAACCCTTGTGCGGTGTGGTTAATCATACTGCAGTATTACAATATTGCGGTAGCCCTTGAGGTAACAGCATTTTAACATGGCGTAATATAGGACTTCCTCCTCACCAGGTTTGCCGAGCTTGAGTTTCTCCAGGTAGTCTTTGGTCTTCTGAGCCAGAGTCAGAGGAAGTTTATCCAAAAAAATGACACTGTTGTCCTTCAGAGTGAGGGTGATCTTATTCGCATGAGGAGCCACTTTCTTCACATTCTGACTCAGCTACAAACAAAAAAAAAAAAGATACATACCAAACACACTGCAGATTAATCACAATTGCAATTCTTATTTTGTTTAAAATTTATTTAATAATTCAAAGATCAGTATTTAAACACATCCAGAAGAACTGACAAAAAGATTGAAATCTGAACTGACAAACTAAAACAAGAATCACATTTCAGAGTATGTTTGTACTAATCTAAACTACAGGGTCAGCAATTTTTTTGCAGAAAAACACACGAGATTTAAGCAATAAAAACATGGCAAAAGAAAATTTAAGTCAGTCAGTACGTTTCTTCAGTTGTGATCAGATTGTTGGTGGGACACTGCCTTACATCTGTCTGAAAGGAGGTGCCAACTATACTGAAAGTAACACAGCCATTTGTTTACAGTTTCTGTTATTAGTTAGGTCTATAAGCTAGCTACGTCAGTAAAAACACCATTAATTTAAAAAATGCACGACACTTTTAATGATATACTGAAGAACATTCAAGACAAAGCGCCTACAAGTCCACTGTGGTGTGGTGACAGTTCATTTGGAGATGGGCAATGGAGATTAAGGTTAAGGGTACACTATATTGTCCCCCTAGAGTGTCATTTGCATTTGACCCATCCGTGTCACTGCGGCACCTCAACAGGAGCAATGGGACCCATCTCCAGATGTTGAGCTACTGTTGGTCAGATCAAACCCATAAACTTTTTAAAAGTGTGACTCACCCACAGTTAAGCTTTCATTAATAATTGTGAGTAGTTAATAAAATGTCTATGTTTTATTTACCCTGAATGTAAATTGCAGTGAGTATACAAGCACCTTCGAGTGTGAGTGAATGAATAATACACAAAATTCTGATACAGACTTAAGATAAGCAGGACAAACCATCTATTTACTACTGCACAACTAAGTCATGTCAGAGTATTTCCATTCTCCCCCTTGTAATTCATAACCATTATTGTTACGCAGCTCAGAGGGTGGACAGCTGTATTGTTTTAAGCGATTATAAATAAAGACAGATTGAATTAGGGGCTGGGATTGCGTGGAACATACCTGAAATGTTTTGGCTGCTCCTCCACAGTTAAACCGCAGACAGAGGCTGGCCTTGTTATCTTTCTCCTGGATCTCAAACGTGCCCTCCTTCCACTTGGTCGTGCCCAGGTCCAAACTGTTGACACGGATCTTCACCACGGAGCTACTGGACAGTTTTGGGGCTAAAGACGTCATCTCGGCAAGGTTAGATGGAGAAGCAAAACGATCCAGGGGGAAATGTTAGACCTAAACAAGAGAAACAATAAGAAATTAAGTCATTGTTATAACAATAGGGAATATTAAAAAGTCAGGTCATATTTCTGTTATTAGTGCTGGGTTTCAGGTGACATCACAACATTATACAGGCCAATTAGAATACAGATGGGTACAGCTAAAATGAATATTGTTAAAATTAGGGATGCACCATTACTGATAGTGGTATCGAATATCGGCTGGATCGGGTAACTGTTAAGTTGATATCTTGGGTGAGCCTTTTACTGGATGCTATAAAACCATTTCCTGGCAAATGTTGGCCTAGAATGTTTCAGGTTTAAACTTTTATCACACAAATGGATCAATTGTGTAATAAGGTAAATGTGTTTTGATATAAACAAAATGCCTTTTCAGTCCTCACAATGGTATCGGTTCATATTGAGTATCGCCAGATACCAAAAGCCAAAGTATCGATATTGGTATCAAGACTGAAAATGCTGGATTGGTGTATCCCTAGTTAGAATGCACATTCTTGTTGTTAATACATTGAGTTATAAGGTCTATTATTGTCAACATTTGTGAATTTACCTTTTAGATTTACATTTCAGAACATGCTTACACAGATCTAAACTACAGGGTTAGATCTGCAGAACAAGATGGTAGATTTTGTTGTTTGTGGAGGAAATTAATTGAGTCCATTGATATTGCAATAATTTACTGCAACAGAAAAAAATAAATAAAAAAAATTAAAACAAGAGCCAAGTTTGACCCATTTCACCAGGCCAATCAGTAGAGCCTCATTAACACTGGCACAGATAATTAAACCAGGAGCTACTAAAAAAGGGACTTACTGAATTTGTTTTGATATTGATAACTAGCTTGATCTGAAAACAAATGACAGAGGAATGACAAATGTGTGAGCAACCCAATAATACACTATAAACCAATAATAAGCATGTGTTGGTGTTGTCATAAGTTAAATTTAGAAAGTAGCTGGATAATACAAAAAAACAGGCTGCTGCAAATACAAGGAATAAATAACGCATTATTACTACATGTATTTCCATTCTATAAAGCATAAATTTAACTGGTTAACATTAAAATTTAAAGTTAACCATTACAGTTATTTATTTATTGACTGTCAGATAAAATATTCCCACCAAAATGTTTAAACAATAGCCACCCTCTCCTCCTCCCTCTTAGAATGAAACAGACCCATGTGAGGTTGAGACAAGGCATTTGAGCTCTAAATCCTCTGAAAATACTTAAGATTTGATGCGTTACATTATAATAAAATCATAAAATAAGCATTAATATTAGTTTAGATTATGTACCAAGTGAAATGACCTGGCCAGTGGTGTTTTTGTTTGGGAAAGCGTGGGAATGAATGGGTTAATTGTGCAATAATGGCATTTTAAACCAAACAGAACAAACAAACAAACACTTAAATAAGTTTATTAGACATATCCAGCCAGATTGATCAACAACAGACAGGTATAAACCGTTAAATGCAAAGCTGAACCGCTCTTGGATCCACAAAACTCACAACAAACTGGCGGGTAAAGTGATCCAACGCCACATAGAGACACCACCAAAACCAAAACACTGTGCTAAAATAACTATCGCAATAACAGATATAACAGGTATGCAAAGTCGTTCACCTTGCATCTGGGATAGATTTAATTTCCTGGTCCCGTTAGGAGGCAACGCTGCCAGTTTTGCATCACATTTACCCAATTTACATGGCAGTAAATGCAGAACTTTAATGCGCAACGGCAACAGTTTCACAATTTTGCAGTTTATTCTTGCCTAAAGTGCGCGTACGTTTGAAAAGTCGATCAGAAATGTCACTTTGGTCGAGTTAAACGCCCGCAAATCGCTGCAACTATATGGTGCGTGCTCCTGTACACAGAATGGACGGACGAGGCCGACATTAGCGCGTCCGTTAGCATGTTAGCACAGGAGCTAACCGCGCTAACCGTACTCATTTAGTGACAAAAACACGCCCGTGCTCAGATCGCACCGACGCGGCCGCTTACCCGTCGATGCAGCACGGTGGTCTCGACAGTTTTAAGCCGAAGGGTCTTTCCCCGAAGTCATGCAAAGGCAGAAAGAGAGTTTTACCGGCATTCACGGGCTGCTGCCAGTTTGTTGACAGTGGAGCACGACGCCTCACAACACTGCGCGGTGATGGCGGGAACCAAGATTTGCAGCGGAAATGATGAACCGACACACTTCCCGTCCCAAATCTCGCACTTTCTACAACATTCCGCACCTATTTTCTTCAGTAACTGAAGCTATTTTCTTCAGTGTAACCCGGTATATTAAAACACGGTGCAGCTACTGTTTTTTATTTATTTATTTTTTTGTAACGATGTATGATTATAATCTAATGATAGTGGCTTGTGTACGGGGGCAAATACATAAATATAATTACACACAGTTATTTTTTTTTTTCATATTTATGTATGTAAATAGTATTATAAATAAATGAATAGCACTCACATTTAACCAAATAAAAATTGCTTCGAGAATAAAATATCCTACCCAAATCTCGCGACACTTCCTATTATTTATATTCCGAATGGCTCGAATTTTTGGCGTTGACAAAACATTCAGTAATTCAACTCTTTTTCATTCCCCACCGTGATTATTTCGACTTAAAGATACACGTTTTGACATTTTTTAGTATGTTACGCTTATGTTTTTCTTCATGGTACGAACGGATATTGGTTTGTTTGGACGTTTAGGATGAGGTAGCTGTTAGCATCTGCAGCTAACGAAATCCCAACATCACCCCAAAAACTGTCTAAAGTTCATTATTCCGACTCTTTAACGCACAAGGATATATTTTACAAGCACTTAAAGGCAGAAACACTGGAAATAATGCTGGCCACGGGAGCTGTAAGTATTTAATTCAAGATAAACGTGATCTTAATTCCCTCTCTTTTGTTTATAGCGCCATAAAATTGTTATTATAGTAATTTTATGGTGTATTACGCACTAAATCAGATCAGATTATAGTTCTCCACTGTTTTAATGTATGCGCAGGAAGGTATTTGCATAAAACTGTATTATAAACAGGGTTTTGTCTCCTGTCTTAATTTAGCCCCCATAGTCTTAAAGAGGATGAGCAGTAAATAATTTCAATAAATCATAAATGTATAATATAGATGTTTTGCTAGGTTTGGAACAATAAATCTATTAAACCCAACAATTAAAACAACTGGTCAAACAAAATTAGCTTTTTAATTAATCTAAGCTCTCCTTGTGAGACTTTATTTGTCTTTATTTTCTTTTCGCAGGCTGTGAGTAACGTGACAGCTCTGGCACAGGTGGACAGGGAGAAGATTTACCAGTGGATCAACGAGCTGTCGAGTCCAGAGACCAGAGAGAATGCTTTACTGGAGCTGAGCAAGAAACGCGAGTCTGTGCCCGACCTGGCTCCCATGCTCTGGCACTCCTGTGGCACCATCGCTGCCCTCTTACAGGTAATAGACTCAGACTTAGACAAACTTTAATTATCCCATAAGGGAAATTCCTTGGACACAGTAGCTCACACGTCACGTTCTGTTATAATAACAAAGAGATTAAAAAAAATGGTAATAATGCATTCTAAATAAGTAGCAAAAATAGCAAGAGACAGGTGTAAATAAGGCATAATTGTATAAATGTATGTACAAATAAAAATAAAATAAGAACTAGAAATGAGTAATAAAAAATCTCAGTTATATACAAGAGGTCATAAGGAGGACAGTGCAAAGATGTTATGATGATTGACAGGACAGGGGGTTACCTGTTACATAAGGGTGAGTTGTTGTACAGTTGTAGGGAGTATTATCTGTTACATAAGGGTGAGTTGATGTACAGTTGTAGGGAGTATTATAGTATGGATGTAGTCCTGTATCTGTTTGAGCGGAGCTGTAGGAGCTTGTTGGAGAATGAGCTCTTCTGTCCCTCTATAGTCTGGTCCAGTGGGTGAGTTGTTGTACAGTTGTAGGGAGTATTATCTCCTCTGTCCCGCTATAGTCTGGTGTAGTGAGTGAGCAGGAGTGTCCATGATGAAGAGCAGTTTGTCCAGTGTACTCCTGACCGTCACTGTGACAAATGTCTCCAGCTCACAGCCGATCCTGTGACCAGCTTTACGGATCAGTTTGTCAATCCGCCCAATGTAATAGATAGTAGTGTTTGATCTAAGGGTGGGATTATTTGAAATGAATGAATTACAAATGAAATATGTAAGTATGATGTTCAGGTCAACTGTCCATCTACATTTAGATTCATATAAGGTGTTATTTAAGGCTTCTTTCCTTCTTTGGTCAATTTAACATTGTACACTGCCCCTGAACAAATAAAAATATGCCATACCAATAGCTGCTGAAACCTTAGGACCTAAAACCAAGGCTTCTGTCAATCTCAGCGTGTTAGCTATGTCCATTTATATATACAGTCTATGGTTTCAGATGACATCACAACATTCTATAGGCCAATAATATTTACAGATGGGCGTACCTAAATTTAATGTCATTAAAATTCAGATCTTTGAATACTCTCTTGATTCATAAAATCCAACAAGCCACAGTAGCAAAGAAGAGTTAAAGTGTTACAAGCCAAACTATCTACCAACATTTGCCTAATTGCCTCTTGTTTATGTCAAGCCCTGCATAAATTATTCCACTACCGTCTGCAAAATTGAGCAAAAATTTGTACCAAGACTTTTTCATTCAAGCTACTCACAATACAGAGGAACAAATATTTTTATTGTTATGATATACATACCTTAGCTTACAGTTTTATATCAACACATTTTTAATGTTTTATTTCATTTATGTTTTTGACAGGAAATAGTGAACATCTACCCATCCATAAACCCTCCCACACTCACAGCTCATCAGTCCAACAGAGTCTGCAACGCTCTGGCTCTTCTACAGTGTGTCGCTTCACATCCAGAAACAAGGTGAGAAATAACCAATTACAAATGTTTAAGTAAATATAGACAATAAACAATAATACTGAAACCAAACCAAAAAGCAGAATCATCCACAAATTAGTATATTAAATGTACGATATTGTTAAAAAATATAAGCTGCAATAAATAACAGAATGCAACACTTAAGCACTTAGTTTGTATCTATAATGAGTCATAGAGGTTCATATTTCAACCTTCTACAGCTCAAATCTCATCACTGTACAGAAAAATACCTACAGTTTTCCCACTAGTGAAAGGAAAAAGGATGCCCCCCCAAAATTATTGTTCCATCCATCAAATATTGAACGGTAAGTCGATATAGTAATTATTGTGACAGGCTTATCATGCCCTCCGGGAGGTGCTACAGGTCCATTACATCCAAGTCAGTTATAGTCAAAAAACATTTCTTTCCCATAGCCATTTGGACTCCCCACCAATCTTTGATGTAACTTGTTTCTTTACCTATTGTGTGTTGTGTATTTATATTGTCTGCCCATTTTTGTTCTCTAATGAAAATGTAAGATTTGGGCATTTTTTGCTGTACTGAAACAGATTCCCCCAACTTCCTGTGTGGTCATTAATGCACAATTCTGATTTTGTTTAGCTTATCAGCAAAGCCATCCACGACAGTTCAATAATGACAAAAGAGTTCAAAAACTGGGCCGCTCTTGGATTCGAGACAAAACAACGTTAAAATGAGTTGAAAATCTGAAAAAATAAATATGATAGTAATAATAATGTAGACCATGGCTTTAAAGTTGAAAATATTTTTGCCTATAAAACTTCTTATTGACCCTGCGTCTTCTGCTTTGATTCAGGTCGGCGTTCCTGGCAGCCCACATCCCTCTGTTCTTGTACCCGTTTCTTCACACTGTGAGCAAAACGCGACCCTTTGAATATCTGCGCCTCACAAGCCTCGGAGTCATAGGTATAGACTACTACTATTACTACTACCAATACTACTACTGCTGCTACTATTACTACTACTACTAATCCTGCTAATACTACTAGAACTGTTACTACTACTACTGCTAATGCTACTATTTATTACTATTACTTATTATTACTGTTAAAATTAAACTTGTAACTGTCCCAATTATTTTAAAAGCTAGATACCTTTCTGACATACTCAATCAAAACATTTGGACTGAAAGTTTCACCAATAATTGCTTAGTAAAGATTTCTTTCATTTGGTGACATCTGATCAGGTCACAGCATTGCAGTAACCTAAGGGGTCATTGTTATGTTTACTACACAAACAAGAAAGATGGGATGTCACTCTGCTCAAAATGATCCGACCGAATACAATTTCCCAAAATAGTCCAATAATTGCTTTTTTATGCATTTATTACTTTTTATTTTGTATATCTCAGTGTTGCTCTAATGCTTTTGTGTGCTGTAAAGGTAATGTAATAAATGTGTTTTGTTTTTTCTTCAACAGGAGCTTTGGTCAAAACAGACGAACAGGAAGTGATCAACTTTCTGCTCACGACTGAAATCATTCCTCTGTGTCTGCGCATCATGGAGTCGGGCAGCGAACTCTCCAAAACGGTAATACATTTAGTTTTTGGATTTTACTTCAAAACTGTTCCTCATACCTCACCTCCAGATCCCCCCGCCCCCACCTCACTTATTCTCACTCTCTCTGTCTCTCTCACTCACACTCTGACACACTTTCACTGACTCTCTCTCTCTCTCTCTCTTTCTCTCTCTCTCTCTCACTCTCACACACACACACACACTTGCTCTCTCACTCTCTCTGTCTCTCACTCTCTCACTCTCTCACTCACACTTACTCTCTCACTGACTTTCTCTCTCTCTCGCTCTCTCTCTCTCACACACACACACACACACACACACACACACACACACTTGCTCTCTCACTCACTCTCTCTCTCACACTGACTCTCTCTCACACACACACGCACACACGCACACACACACACACACACACACACACTTTCTCTCTCTCACACTGTCTCACTCTCACTCACTCACTCTCTCACATTCTCTCCCACATACTGTCTCTCTCCCACATATTCTCTTTATCTCTCTCTCTCTCTCACACTTGGTCTCTCACTCTCTCTGTCTGTCTCTCTCTCTCTCACTCACACTCTCACTGACTCACACTTTCTCTCACTTTCTCTCTCACACACTCACTCTCTTTCACTCACTCTCTCCCACATACTCTCTCTCTCTCTCACACACACACACACACTTGCTCTCTCACTCCCAGACACTTTCACACACTTTCACACATTCTCACACACTCTCATTCTCCCTTTTAGTCCTCCAGGTACTGTCCAGTTTAACAGCTCAATTTGAAATGTGACTAGGCGGAGTTTAGGTGTTCCACTTTAAATAAAAAAAAAGTAATCAGATGTCTCCATTGTTTTTAGGTTGCCACTTTCATCCTGCAGAAGATCTTGCTGGATGACACTGGACTGGCTTATATCTGTCAGACCTACGAACGCTTCTCTCACGTCGCCATGATCCTGGTATGGACCCAGTGGAAAAGCTAAATATTCTAATTGCATAAGAATATTAAAAATAAGAAAGAATCACTTTTATTAGTATCCGAATAACAGTAGAGAGAAAATCGTTTAGTTTATTGGTTTATTTCAGGGAACATGTGCAAACATATTCACCTCCATACTCCATACAACTGTACAACAACTCACCCTGATGTAACAGTTAACACTATGTCCTGTCAATCATCATATCATCTTTGCACTGTCTTCCTTATGACCTCTTGTATATAAATGAGATTTTTTATTACTTATTCATCTATTTTATTTTGACTTGTAAATATACATTTATATCATTATGCCTTATTTGACACCAGTCTCTTGCTTTCTTTTTTGCTACTTATTGAGAATTTACATTTTTTAACTTTTTGTTATTATAATATATAGTGACGTGTCAGCTACTGTGTCCAAATAATTTCCCTTGTGGATCAATAAAGTTTGCCTAAAAGAAGAGATGCTTTACACTGGATTCAGCTAAAGCCAAGATAGTTTGGCAATCCATTTTGTTTAGGTGAATCTCCTGCTCAAAATAACTAAATAGAAAAGTTTGTATTTGATTTCGAGGTCATTATATTTAACATAATCTAAACAGTGTCTTTGTTATTATGATCCCCATAATTATTTGACTGAAAATGGTACCTAGTTTTTACTTCCTTGTGCGTAAATTTTGTTTTGTATTTTGTTTCGTGTGGATGACTTGGATAGAGAACTTGTCTTTTATAACTCAGCGCTACTTCCTGTATTTTTGCCACTTCACTGATGTAAAACTATGATAAATGTTCTCTACAGGTACCATCCCACCAAACCAAGTCTTAGAAGAATTAGAAAAACATGAAAACCTGTCATGTGCACTTTAATTGTCCGTGTGTTTTTCTCACCTATGTATTGAATTCTTTCAGGGTAAAATGGTGCTGCAGTTGTCCAAAGAACCGTCCGCTCGCCTCTTAAAGCACGTGGTCCGCTGTTACCTCAGACTCTCCGATAATCTCAGGTAAACACCACGTCACCACCAGTGCTGTCATAACGCAAACGTTTCAAACTCTATTTCTATACTGAGAAATAGACGCAATACTCGATTTCGCGATACCGCAATGATCATGAAAAAAACACTTCTTTATTTAGACAATCTTCAAATGAGTATCTAGTTTTGATACTAGTTTTTTGTATCAATTAGTATCCCATTTTTGATACTTTTGGAAACCCTATTCACCACTACAACCACTAGAGGGTGCTATGTGCAAACAGGCTCACAAAACGATTTTTTTGTTAATGAATTATTTATAGATACTTAACGCCGTACAATTTCAAAATCATACAGTAGTCAGAATGCAAAAAAAAGCCACATATATTTCTTGCCATTCAGAAAACATAATATTGTTGCCTTAAAATGGTAATCACTATGGCAACGGTCTTAATTTATCATCATTCTGAAACTCCTAGATCGCTCATGCCCATGCTGGCAAAAATGGCTTGTAATTCTGCATTTGTCAGCCAGGACTAAACCAGGACTTACCCAGGACTAAACCAGGACTTGCCCAGGACTAGACCAGGACTTACTCAGGACTAGACCAGGACTTAAAGGTGCTGTACCTGATTTCTACTGTCTTAAAAACACGAAACATTATTCCATCCTTACCTTATGCATTCAGAGTATCCTTATTATTCACCGCGATGAGTTTATAAACGCTTTTCACAACTCTCAGAGACCAGAACAACAAAGAGCATACTAACAACGCACCTCCTGATTCTCAGACAATAAAATGCTTGATAATCGGATACAGGCAGAACTCGTCAGTCTTGTTTTTTTCCTCAAGACAAATTTTGCTCAAACGCATTGAACGAAAATCAGGTACCTTCTCTTCCGTTTCAAAAGCTAAGATAAAAAATATATGTACGCAGACCGATGTAGACTTTACTGATCCTATTTCAATACAACTGCATGAGGCCAGTGTTATGTCCATTAGTGCTGCTGCCTCCTGTGTTAATAATGTATAATAACGAGTAAAGTGGGCATCACATTACAAAGGAAAATGGTTGTATAAGTTTATTGAACAAATCTGATTGCGCTTCAACTGTTGACGCGCAGTGCAATATTTGTCTGGTAAGAACGAGCTGAGAGTCATTACGATTTCAAAAACACTGTTCTGGTTTTGGTCGGGTTCAAATGTACGTAACAGTACAAGATCAGTATTAAAGAGGGGTATTATTACAAAATCAACCATGTTATAACGTTGTTTCCTCATCAAAAACATACCAGAAGTGGTTTTAGATGTCATCCATGCATGAGTAATCTAGTGATCTCTTCTGGGCCTTATCAGAACCCTATTAAATACCCCTCTTTAAAGAATGTATGGGCTGGGTGATGTGACAAAATAATTCATCTTTTTTCCATTTTGTTTTAATATTATTAACAAAAATGTCTTCCTGGACATAAACAAGACACATTTTTTTAATAGCTGACTTTTGCTTTTACAGACAGAGGACTAAAAAAGATGATCATTGACGATTAGAAATGACACGAAATTGCACAGCCCTAGTGTAATCCCAGGGACTCTGACTGAAGGATGGGGCAAATAAACGGGGCAAATGTACTCATAGGGACAATAATGTTAAGGGTTTTGTTTTTATGTCATGTTGTCATGTTTTCTTTCAAAAGCTATGCAAATTCAAGCAAAAGACTCCAGGACGGTTTTTAATGACGCAGAGATAAGTGTTGGTTTCACGTTGACCTTGTAATGAACACGAGGCCAGTAACCAACCCTAACCCACATAACGTTCTTCAGGCTGTTCCAATGTGCCACAAAATGGTGTTAGGCTTCCCTATTTCTATAAAAACAAGCAGACCAGCTCTATGGAGAGGTGACCTCAGAGTAAGAACGCATGTTTTTTCAAGGTATTTTTGAGCAATAAGAATAACTTTAATTGAATGAACGCAAGATGGCTACATTTAATGGCCTACTGTGGAATAATTTAGACAAACCAATAACGTCGTCACAGAGACCAGCACGTGGTGGACCCATCCCATGAAAAGTTACATAGTGCACCTTTAACGCATCAGCCTGAAACTTTCTTTGGTCTTTGGTGCGAAAACGTTATTACGCATCAGGTCGATCAGTTAATTATATTGGACCGTGAACTATTTCTGTCACATTGTCTTGTCTTTATCATTCAGAAAGTGTGATTGAAAGATGGTCACGTACTAGAGGAATGGTCATCTATTTGATAAAACTTTGAGAGACCAAAGACCCCTCGTCCAACAAAAAATATCCATCCATGTTTTAAACTCCTTTCATCCATGACTTAGGAACCCCAGGGAATGGTGGTTGTAGATGAGAATTAAGAATATTTGAGTAGGTGTCAAAAATTGTGAATAGTCGCAAAATCATACATTTTCTTTTTGCAATATTCTAAACTCTAAGTATTTATATCATGATATCAGAGTCATCTAGTTAAAATTCTCTTAAAGGGCCCATGTCACGCTATTTTCTGATCTCTGTTCTAATGTCGTTTCCTCATCACAAAAGACCTGGAGTTGTGTTTTGTTTCATTCACATGTTTAACACACAAACCCTGCAGATTTAGGCTGAGTTCTTCTCTCAAACTGAAAACACACCACCTGTTTCACCTTGTGATGTCATGTGGTAATACAGGATGTGCTCCATTGTGTTTTTAAACTCCATACACTTTAACTAGAATCATTTGGATGATTTAAGCCCAGGAATTGCCAATCTCTTCTGAACTAAAGGTAAAAAAGTAGCTGTTAACTTGAAAACTACCACTTCATGAGCATTTTGAGCTTTGGAGATGTAGACAGACTAATAATAAAGTGTTACTCAAACATGTGTGAATGAAACAACACAACTCCAGGTGTGTTTTTGAGGAGGCTAACATGACTTAGGTTTTTTTTGTGATATAGGACCTTTAAATGAGTATGTCCTGTCTCTCGTGCAGAGCCAGGGAAGCCCTGCGCCAGTGCCTGCCTGACCAGCTCAAAGACTCGACGTTCGCGCAGGTTTTAAAAGACGACACCACCACAAAGAGATGGCTCGCACAGCTCGTCAAGAACCTGCAGGAGGGACAGGTCACGGACGCCAGGGGAATCCCACTCGCCCCACAGTGACCCCAACCCCACATGCACATGCACACAGACACATGCGCACGCGCAGTGACCCCGCCCACACATGCCCACACCCACACGTGCACCTGGTGACCCCCCCCACCACTACTGTACACTGTAAAAACACACATACATCAGTTTAAATGACTCGGATTCAAAATTAATGATTTGAGTACTTTTAGCGGTGTATAATGTACTGCTTGGTGGTGATGTTGTTATTGCTTTGCCAAAAATATTCCACAGTAGAGTATTAAACCACTATCACTATGGAGACAAACATGGGGCAAGTGTTAACGTGTCAGTTCCATGGAAAGGCAACCTCACTAATGATAAGATTAAGAATGCATGTTGTTCATTTTGTATTTAGCAATAGACTGAATAAATGCAAAATGGTTTGGTTTAATGCCATACTGTGGAACATTCCAGGCTAAACAATACATTTAGAGACAAGCTGGTGTCACACTCCCTACCTAATGCTATGACTACTACTGCTACGACTACTAATATTACTGCTACTAGTACTACTACTACGGCTACTACTACTACTACTAACTACAACTTCTAACTACAACTTCTAACTACAACTTCTAACTACAACTTCTAACTACAACTTCTAACTACAACTACAACTTTTAACTACTACTACTACTACTGCTACTTACTATATATATACTTCTACTACTATTACTGCTACTACTATTACTACTACTGCTGCTGCTGCTACTACTACTACTACAACCACTACTACTTCTACTGTTACTACTACTATTACTGCTACTACCACTACTACTATTACTGCTGCTGCTACTAATACTACTATTACTGCTGCTACTACTACTACTACTTCAACTACTACTACTTCTACTGCTGCTACTACTACTACTACTACTACTACTACTACTACTACTACTACTACTACTACTACTACTACTACTACTACT
This sequence comes from Taenioides sp. WSHXM2023, assembly GCA_029959045.1. NCBI lineage: Eukaryota > Metazoa > Chordata > Actinopteri > Gobiiformes > Gobiidae > Taenioides > Taenioides sp. WSHXM2023. The sequence goes on from CM057099.1 coordinate 27,574,127, forward strand.
GCTTCTGCTACTATTACTACTACTAAGATGAATCCTTTGAATTCGAGTCATTTGAAACAGAATGTATGATTTCTGTTTTCCAGTGATCACAATTGAAAACTGTACGTGGACTTGTACCATTGTGGTGAATGCAAACGAATGGACTTTTGCATTTTCATGAACGTGTCTAAACAGCAGACCAGCATCACGTCTCATAAGGTGGATTTTCAACAATAAAATCCAAGAGAAGCATTTGGAGTAAAGTTTGGTTATTTTTGTATTCAAGTCAGCGTCAGTGGATGGAGTTGCTCTTAAAGGAAGTTTAGTGATGTATGAATGAATTTGAATAAAACAGTTTTTTGGAACATTTGGACTTGGGACACTTTTTATGATTTTGTTGAAAAGACCAGTCAGTTTCAAATGTTTAAAAGTCTTGTATTACACAAAATGGATTCTTGTGAGCTTTAAGCCATGTTAGAATGTTACCCCATCAAAAACATCTGGAGTGTTTTGTTTCATTCACCCATGTTTGAGTAACCCTTTATTATTAGTCTGTCTATATCTCCAAAGCTCAAAATGCTCTGTTCCACCTTATGATGTCATGAAGTGGTAGTTTTACCTGTAGTTCGGTAGAGATTGGCAATTCCAGGGCTGAAATCATGCAAATGATTCTAGTGAAGGTGTGTGGAATTCAAAAACACAGTCGAGCCCTTCCTGTATTACCACATGACATCACAAGGTGGAACGAGTGTTTTCTGTTTGAGAGAAGAACTCAGCCTAAATCTGCAGGATTTGTATGTTAAACGTATGAATGAAACAAAACACAACTCCAGGTCTGTTTGTGATGAGGAAACATTAGAACATATGGATCAGAAAATGGCGTAATATGGGCCCTTTAACATTAAATACAGGGGCTGCAATTAACGATTCTTTTAATAGTTTAATAGTTTAATAGACAAATGCATTATCAACCAAATAAAGGGTGAAATACGACGACTGAAGACTTTTGTTCTACATAGAGAATATTTACGGATGAAGTGTAGGCTATTATTGATGACACTGAAATTACTTTTGGTTATTTTGATTTTAAAATGCTGCTGTCTTTATTATAAAAGGTCTTTTCGTATGTGAGTCTGTATCCACCTTATTCCGGAAGTTTCCGTGTTTGCCGCCATCATTCGGGTTGTATTATTTTGTATGGGGCTGCCGATCTTGATAGAAAATAAGTTTAATACGGATGATGAAGCCGTTTAAAGCCTCCAGAGAATCGGTGCAGTGTGACTTGTTGGTGCACATGAACATTGAACATTATACACAAATGAACCGACATATTGTGGTATCAGAATCAGTTTTGAGTATTGAGTCTGTTCCTTAGTATCAAAATGGAGTCTGAAATATTAGTATCGTGACAACACTACTTGCACAACAACTTCAGGATAACAAAGTATTTTTAATCTAAATGAACAAATGAACCGACTTTATGTCACATTTAAGAAGCAAAACGTTTCCCAAATTTTCCATTGAAATGAATGGGATCCACGTGTAAATGGAAGAGCCGCCACAAAAAAGCACGGTTTACAAGAGTTTAGAGACAAAAGTGGACGGGGCGGAATATGGTGGGCAGCAGTTGCTCAGTTGGTAAGAGCGTTTGTCCACTGATCCGAAAGTTGGCGCTCACGACATAAAAAAACATCATCGGTTGAGCGGCCAGATCCACTGACCCACAGGTTGGCGGTGTGATTCCAGCTCCCACAGATGAATGCTGTTATTGTGTCCTTGGGCAAGACATTTAACCCACCTTGCCCCCAGTGTCTGTGAATGGGTGGGTGGTTCCTTGTTGTAAAGCGCTTTGAGTGACTTGAAGGTGGAAAAGCGCTATAGAAAAATGTGACCAAGGATAGTCCAGATAACAATCATCAAAATAAGATTGCAATTATTTTTTATAGTCGACTTGTCTCGGTTAGTCTATTAATCGTTGCAGCCTTATTAAATGCCTTCTGAAAAATAGTTTTATTTCTTTAAGTGCACAAAGTTTAGCTTAAATTTGATCTAAATGGGAAAAAATATATAACCAGTCTATATGACATGCATTGTTTTGTCATAGCAATCAACACCACCACTACAGGTGAGCTATAATTTAGATAATGCTGAAATTATAATTTAAGATTATATAATAAATTAGAATATCAGGTGTATAATAAAAAACAAGAATTATAAAAATTCTTATATTTAAAAAAACATATTTTAAAAATCAAAAACTGGAAATACTCGCTTTGTAATAATATAGGCCTTTCTATTTTTATACAGTGCTCAAAGGTGTGGGCTACTTTAACTTTTCTGCTGGAAGGTATATGCCGCCTGCTTGTCTCCATGGAGATGCTGCTGACTGTCTGACGTCACAAAACCGAAAGACATTTGGAAACATGAGGATGACGACTTCCTTTAGGCTCTGTTGGCAAAAGTAACTCTGACAAAATCTGAGAAAACTGAGAAAGCCTTGATGTTCTTTCTTTTTTCTTTTTTCTATAAATTGCCTATGAATTTGTGTATTATAATTTGACTAACTTAAAAAAAAAAAAAAAAAAAGATCAGTCATTGTAGTGTTCCGTTCTGTTCGGCAGATCAACAGTTACAACCAGCTGACACAGAAGGTCCGATTAGAGTCCCGTCCTCCGTGGAAAGCTTTGGCAGGATGTGAAGACGCCGCTGCTGAATCCACAGTTTTATCACATGCCCAGTGTCGGGAACTACACCGGAAGTCGTCATCCGCATGTTTCAAGACGTCTTCCGGTAAGCCCGAATAGAGCCTATTTTCCACAGTATGTCATTACACTTTCCTATGTTGCATGCGTAGATCCAACGAGCGCTTGTAATGCTTAGAAGCACCTGCATAATATAGAGCACCTTTAACTTTAGCTCCAACCAAGACATTTAAAGGCACATGAAGGAACTGTGAAAATATTATTATCACCACTACACTACTCTACTCACTCACTCAAATTCTCCAGCGCAGCTAGTGGAATTTTCCTTTGAGGTCCAGACAGAGGAGACGACTGTGTAAATGCATCTAATATTTGATTTAAAAGAACAGAGTCTAAAGGGGGAGTGTGTTCCTGAGGTTTAATGCAGCGTACCAGAGAGCGAGGGATGGAAAAGTAAACAAAAAAAGGAGTAGAAGAGGAGAGGGAGAGGTCACAAGGTGGTGGTAGAACGGTCCGTCTGTTAGCCCCGCACGGGCAGCAGTCGGGAGTCGGACTTGAATCACGGCTTTAAGAATTTGTGACTTGGACTTGGACAGAGAGAGAGAGCGAGAAAGAGTGAATGTGAGGGGGAAGGAGGAATAGAGAAGAGGGACAGAGAGGGAGAGGTAGAGAAAGAGGGAGGTAACAGGTAACAAGAGAGAAGAGATGGAAGAAAAGGGGAGGTGTAGAGGTGTAAAGAGACAAGGAGAAGGAGGGAGGGAACAAGAGGGAAGAGAGAGAGAGAAGGAAAGAGGGAAAGAATACAGAGAGAAGAAGAAAAGAGGGGAGAGAGAAAGAGAATGATGAGAAGAGGGAGAGGGAGTGAAGAAAATTACCTATTTTCAATGAACAGTGTCTATTGATACTTTGCAGTGACGTCACATTGGGGGTATTCTTCATTTATGTGCATGGTGGAATGTTCAGCAGTTACCGTGGTGACTCAGTGCACACATTAGCAAACACAACAGCTTTAAGATACTCTGAAAGCTCAAGAAAAAAATCATCTCACCTGCTGTAGTTCCAGTTTAGTCAGTTCTTTCTGGTCAGATTGTGTTCAAATAAAACTCAGATCGACATCTAACAAAGCTTCAGACAGAGCATGCCTACAGCTAGCATCGCACCCCCAGTGAATATGGATGACATCAGCTGCAAAAAAGCAATACACAAGCTCATTCTTTGGCCCCAGCCCGTCTGTCACGCCCCGTTTGATAAAGTTACAACATTGTATTACACTGGTCTTGATTTGAAGTATTTTTAACACGTACTGAGAACCTGTATTGTTGTGTGTAGTTTTAATTCTAAGGACACATTGTCTTAATGTGTGTTTTGGCCCTGACTCTTATGAAAATAAAGGAGGGAAGTCACGGATAGGAAACTGACTGTTGTGAGGAGGAGCCCATGAGCATAGCACACAAGGACACCAAATAGAGTGCATATTTTGATAAAACATGAGTACAATTTAAAGTTTCACTGTGTAACTGTCAGGAAATGAGGCTTCTTTATTTCACCAGAATGTACTACTGAGTAATGAGCAAAACCAGAGAAGTTTCCAGAAGTTTATTATTACGGGAGATCCACTCTCCGCAATAATGAACAGTTTTTTCATGGAGGACTTGGAACAAAAAGCATTCAACACAGCACCCCCACAATGCCGTTTAACTTTCTGGAAACCCTACGTAGATGACATCCTGGAAAAAATACAGCAAAGACACACCCAAGAACTCACGGACCATCTCAACACACAGGACAGAACCAGAAACATTCAGTTCACACATGAGGAGGAGAAAGACGGAGCAATATCATTTTTGGACATTAAAATCCACCACATCGCAGACGGCAGCATCAAAATAACAGTATACAGGAAACCTACGCACACCGACCAATATCTACTCTGGACATCCGAACATCCCACTGCACATAAACTTTCAGTAGTAAGGACACTATTCGAACGGGCCACACTCATAACAGACCAAACCGACAGGGAAGAGGAGGAGAGACACATTATACAAGCACTCAAACAATGTCAATATCCCAACTGGGCCATAAACAAAGGCAGACAACAAGTCAACAATAAAACCAACAAACCCCGACAAAAAACACAACAAACCAATAGAGGGCAGCAGGATCACAAGAACACAGTCACACTACCATACATCAGGGGAATAACTGAACCCAGCCAGAGAGCCATGAAAAAACACAACATAAGCACTGTAGTCAAACCATACACAAAACTCCACCAACAGCTAGTACACCCCAAAGATAAAATCCCACAAGAACAAAAATGCAACGCCATCTACGAAATCCAATGCAAATCATGTCGAGATCAATCAAATCAAAAATCAATCAACCAAATCAATCCGAAAAAAGGAACACCAAAAGGAATGTGAAAAGGAAACATCAGGGCGACTCACCAGAACACAAAAAGACAGAGCAGAGCAGGAAAACCTAAAATCCGCCATATCAGACCACTGTAAAAGAAATGACCACATTATGGATTGGGACGGGGCACGGGTCATTGGATCGGAAAACAATAAGTTCAAACGTTGGATCAGGGAGGACAGTGAAATCAGGAAACGAGGCACGGACAGAATTAACCGTGATGACGGAGCGTTCCTCCTTTCACACACCTGGGACACCCTCCTCCAGAGACCACCAGGCGACGGGAGGCGTGGTCAGTCTGAGCGACCTGCCAGGTCAATCAGGCTAACCACGCCTACAGGAAGTAACAACAGCTGACCACGCCTACAGGAAGTAACGACAGTTCTCTGCTGCCCCCGTGTGTCCAGGTGCGGGATGAGCGCTGCAGCTCCCAGGGCCGACCATACCCTGTTTTGCTTCTTAAATGTGACATAAAGTCAGTTCATTTGTTCATTTAGATTAGAAATACTTTGTTATCCTGAAGTTGTTGTGCAAGTAGTGTTGTCACGATACTAATATTTCAGACTCCATTTCGATACTAAGGAACAGACTCAATACTCAAAACTGATTCTGATACCACAATGATAATAAAAAAAAACACTCTTTTCTTTGGACAATAGAATGTGTTTTCAACATTAAATGGTAGTACTTTCTTTTCTATTCCCATGTGGTTTTATATCTGTGTAATCCCTCAGTGGTCCAGGTAGGTTCCATAGTGCTCCATGGTTCTGATACTAGTTTTAGTATAGATTAGTGTCTGATTTTCAGTACTTTTGGCAACCCAATGTGCAAGACACTTCACCCACCTTATTGCATAGATTTCGGGAGCAACTTAAGACCAGTGTTCTGATTATTTTAATGTATTTTTAAATGAATATGAGCTCCTTTGTGCCTGTGGGAAAGCATGCAGAAAGTGTGGGCAGTTTTATGGAGAGAGAGGGTGTGTCCTTGAGGAAGGAAAGAGAGGAAAGGGGGTAGGAACTAAGAGAGAGGAGATGAGGGAGGGAGCAGAGTGGAGCGTAAAAGATCAGGTTACATGGAGCCAGCAGAGAGAGGAGAGAGATGGAGACAGAGAGGGAGAGAGAGAAAGAGGGAGAGAAACAGGGGTAGAGAGGAGAAAGAGGGAGCGAGAGGAGAGAGAGACATACAGAGAGGGAGAGAGATGGAGAGAAAGGGAGAGAGAAAGAAAGAGAGGGAGCGTGAGGGGAAGAGAGAAATAGAGGAAAAGAGAGAACGAGAGAGGCAGAGAGAGACAAGATTAAAGAGAGAGAGAGGAGAGAGAAGGGTAACAAGAGAGAAGAGACAGAAGAAAAGAGAGGGCAGGAGAGGAGGAGGAGGAGAGGAGTAAAGAGACAAGGAGAGGGAAGGAGGGAACAAGAGGGAAGAGAGAGAGCAGGAAAAGGGGAGAGAATACAGCAAAAAGAAGAGGAGAGGGTGAGAAGAGGGGGAGAGAGAATAGTGAGAAGAGAAAGTGAGGGGGAGAGAGGGGAGGGAGAGAGGCATGAGAAGGAGAGAGAAGAGGAGGGAAGGAGGAAACAAAAGAGAAGAGAAAGATAGAGAGGAGCAGACATGAAGAGTAGAGCAGGAGAGAGTGGAAGAGGGGAGGAGAGACTAAGAGGGAGAGAAAGAGAGAGAGGGGAGAGAAGATGACATGATGAGAGGAAAGAAGGAGGGAAGAAGAGGGAGAGTAGAGAGAAAGCGAGGGATGGTGGGAGAGAGGGGAGGTGAAAGGGACAGAGAAAGAGGCAGAGAGGAGAGAGAGATCAATAGGGGTTAAAAAGAAAGGAGGGAAAGTGGAGGGGAGACAGAAGGATAGCGAGAGATTGAGAGAAAGAAAGACAGACAGAAAGACGGAGAGAGAGGAAGAGGGAGAGGAGGAGAAGGAGGAGGAGACAGGGGGCAGGACCAGACTTCCCAGTAGCCACTCCCCTGTCTTTAAACCTCCAGCTAACGGTGAATCTCAGCAATCTTCAACCCCAAAATCAAGCTTCTTTATGGGGGAGCCTCGTCCTGGAGCCTGCCTCTGCCTGGAATATACCCACAGTGAAATTAACTGGAGGTAAGACTGTTTTCAATCTGCATTCATTTTGTTAAGTCAGGATTTGCAGCTTGCCTGAGTCATCACAGCGCAGGGCAGAGATGGAGGTTTAAAAATGTCATGCCAGCTTCTGTTTTCAATTGACTTCACAAACTAGAAACTCCCCCAGAGGCTTAAAGGGAGAGAGATTTTCTGGGCATACACTGGCTGCATTCCTGCGTAAACTAAAGCATGCAAATAAACAGGAACGCTTCAGTGCGCAACATGAAGTTACATTCAGGTTAATTCAGTCATTGCAGAACCACATTGTTTTAAAGTGTCCATATTACTGTATTTTCTGATCTGTTACTGTTCTGTGTTTTGTTTCATTCACGCATGTTTAACACACAAATCCTGCAGATTTAAGATGAACAGAAAATGCTCTGTTCCAGGAAATGCTCTTCCATACTTTCACTAGAATCATTTGGATAATTTATGGAATTGCCAATCTCCATTGAACAAAAGGTAAAATGAGCTGTTAACGAACTAAAACTAAACTAAAACTACCACTACGTGACATCACAAACTGGAACAGAGCATTTCGAGCTTCAGAGACGTAGACAGACTAATAAAAAAGGATTACGCAAACATGTGTGAATAAAGCACTCCAGGTCTGTTTTTGATGAAGTAACAATATTATAACATGGTTTAAAGCTCACAAGAGACAATTTTGTGTAATATCAGACCTTTAAGCCACAGAGAAATCAGTAACACTAGTAAAGGTGAAATAGTAGTAGTAGTAGTAGTAGTAGTAGTAGTAGTAGTAGTAGTAGTAGTAGTAGTGTTATTTAAGACAATTAAGACTGATGTTGACTAGCCTGTTACTATATCAGAAATAATTAAACATTTTTAAACATGCAAGTAGTAGAGTAGTAGAAATAGTAGTAGTAGCAGTAGCAGTAGTAGTAGTAGTAGTAGTCGTAATAATATGAAGATCAAAAGTAGTAGAAGTAGCCTCCCGGTGCAGATAAGAGGGTCAGATGTAGCAGAGGATGTAGAGGAGAGGATCAGATGGCGCAGAGGAGCAGAAGAGAGGCTCAGAGGAGCAGAGAAGAGAGTGAGAGGAGCAGAGGATGAAGAGGAGAAGGTCAAATGGAGCAGAGGATGAAGAGGAGAGGGTCAGATGGAGCAGAGGATGAAGAGGAGAGGGTCAGATGGAGGATTGGTTTGTGCAGGACCAAAAGCGGGACCCTGAAGTCATCTGACCATCCAAAAAGTCCTCCTCAAGTTTTCAGATGTTGTTTTATATGCACACGTGTATATATGCACGTGTATGAAATAGGGATTGTTTCCCATGTGGTTCAAACTATGGTGGCACCAGTGATCCTTAAATCATTTTATTTTATTTTATTTTATTTTTTATTTAAAGGTGGCAAGGTGCACTGTGTCACCTTTACGGAGGAGGGTCTGCCACCTGCTTATCTCCATCCGTAGTTCCACAGTATTGCATTAAACGTATCTATCTCCATGGAGACCAGCAGATGACACTACCAGTCCTAAATGACCAGTCAGATCTGTAGAGAAGCAAGCCCACTCCCAATGAGATGTGTTTCTCTATTACTGCAATTATGAAGGAGACATATTATGCAAAAAAAACTGTGAGGTCAGCTCCCATCGGGCACTGCAATTTTCCAAGACAAACATCAGCGGACTTGTTTCTTTTATTTAACTCGTTTTAGATGAACACTGCGATTTAAAATGTCCAATTTATAACATAATGATCCACAGGTGTCACAGATTATAACTGTAGCAGACTCAAACGCCACATGTCTTCTTCAGTAAAATGAAATAAAATGCGTTTACCAGGAGCTGAGTGAGATTTCCCTTGAACAGAATGAGTCATGTTTATGGCTGTGGTCAGTCTGATCCCTGAGGGCTGTGCGGTGACTCACGGGGCAGACTGGGACACTGACCAAAACATGTTAGCGTTAGCACGGGCCTAAAAATAAACTCATTTCTGCATCAAAGTGTGAAGGATATGGTTATGAGAGAGGAGATGGAACACTGGCACAGGGACTTTTATACTGGCTGTGTGGTGTGGAATGTGCTGGTTTGATGTGAAGAAAGTGCATTCCTCAACAGCCACATGATTTGGTTCTGAGGTCTTCCTAATGTGACTTTTACTTGACATTTGCAACACTGACACTGGATATAAGATTGATTGCTGTAATATTCTAATTGTAATTTGAGTGTCTTCTGCATATGTCCCTGTGTCGCCATGGGGTCTTTTTCTGCTCATTGTAGTTTAGTGACAAACATGTTCTGAAATACATGGGCTTCTTAGGTTAGTTTAGCTGTTCACATTTCAGTCTCTCTAAAATGTGAATGCTCCTGGACAGCTTTAAAATGTGAACTCTTAACTGAATCTTTATAGTGAAAGACTTTATTTCTCCCGAGGGGCCCTAAGCACACAGAACAGTAAGTACAATAATATTAAAACACTCAAACAAAAGTCTCAGTGCAGCTCAAGAGTAGAGCATCAGATCCAGTGTCAAGGCAGTGTGAGGAGAGTAACCCTCAGGACAAAAGTGTCTCTCAAAGGAGCCAGTTGAACTCTGGAAACACAACAGCACAGTCTCCTCTAAACATCGCTTTTACTCCTTTGGTGCTTTAATGTTTCGCTCAGTGATGAGACGGGTCATTCCCTTGAAGCATTTCAGCTGGCTGGTTAGCATAGCTAGCTTCACGCAGGGTCGCCATGGAGAAACAGGAAAACTGCTCAAGTCACACAGTCCAATAGTCCTGAACTTTTGCCCTTTGAACTGCACCTGCTGCATTTCTCAGTTGGTCAAAATCAGCAGATATTACGTTAAAACATAAGATAAAAATGAAAAAAGTTTAAAAACTACTCAGTATGCCAGGCAGTCAGCCACAAGAGCAGCCAACCACGTCCATGGCAACCAAATCTAGTCTAACCCACAACCTCCTAAATCCTTACTGAGAGGAGGAGAAGGGGTAGCCACTCTGCCACTAATTTTTTTTTTTTTTACCCTGCTAAACACAGAGACACACGTACACCCACACATACATACGCACATACAGTACACACACATGCAGTACACACACAATTAGATTTTCTATGCGATGGTGGACAAATTGACTTATATCTTATATCTATCTGGACTATCCTGGTAAAATAAAGGTCAAATGAAATAAATCAAAATGATATGTGACGTGTTTCTGCAGTTGTGGTCTTGGCCTTGCTACAGTCCAGTGTATTTGACAGAAGTCGGAGCTCATAATTGATTTCTGTGGTTTCACTGAATTCATTAGCAGAATAAATGACTCATAGGCACTTAAGACATTTGTGTGGTTGTGTACCAGACATGTGAGTATAAATCATGCTTAGACACTACTGTATATTCACTTGACATCACAACACTATAAAATCACTTTTGATACTGTGCAGCCTGTATGTCTAGGACAGAATATACAGCAGTTACCATGGTACCACAATACAGGCATTAGAAAAAAAACAGCCAAAAAAGTTTTAAAATCGTCTGAAAAAATACAAAAGTGGATTTAAACAGCACATTTTCAGGAGCCTGTGATCAGTGCGAGCGTCCATGGTCCTGACTGACTGAAAAACTGAGTATCTGTTCTTTATGGTCAGACTGTGTTAAAATAAAGCTCAGATTAAAGTCTTGCAACGTTTCAGACAGAGCAGTGCCTACAGGTAGCATCACACCTCCATGAAAAGCAGCTGCACAGTATCGGTAGTTTAAACGGAGCCATTATTTAACCCCAAAGACGTGATCGTTGTCAATTAAAAGGACTTTAAAGGGTTTTTCTTTTCTTGTGGAGAGTCCGTCAAACACCTTTCTCCGTAAAGATGTTTGTCTGGAATGTTCCACAGTATGGTATTAAACCTTTCCATCTTCACGGAGACCACACCAGACCAAGTTACAGGTCAGATCTGTGGAGAGGCGACCCCGCTCACAGTCAGAATGTCTGTTTTTCTAGCTATTTTTCAGTTATAAAACCACCTGTAATTGAATAAATATTAAGTAGAGCTGTTTAATTGTTTAATGACATGCTATGGAACATTCCAGGCAGAGCAATGACATCTCCATAGAAAGCATAGCAAAAGGAGAAATTTAATTTCTCCTTTTGCTATGCTTAACTGAGGAAGCAGCTTGGATGAGCTGCGAAACGTATTTGACCAAATAAACTCTGTCCAGTTGACAAATTAAATTTCTCCTCTTGCTATGGATTCTACCTGGACGGCTGAGGGATTCTACACACATCTCCATAGAAACAAGCAGGTGACAGACCCCCAACCAAAAAGTTGCAGTTTCAACTGTGAGATGAATATGACGAGTTTGTGAAGCCAAATAATGAGAAGATTCAACATTTGTGGATTATGAATTTGGAGATTTCTTTCAAAAACAGCGCATCTCCCATAGAATTCTATAAGTCCCTGCCCTCCATTCGATTAGCGGTGATTGATGGAGACTTCAATAGTCAGCAGCTCTGTAGAACCTGGTGCATTGTGGGAGGAGCAGACATTAACAGATTGGATTTCTGAACTGGTCCAGACTCCAGAGCCAGGGCTGTGTGTCGATAGAACGCTGAAAACGCACAATGAGTACACACAATCAGCAAATACAAAAACAATAATTTAACAAAGATTTAAAGGGAGACACTGTAGGAGAATAGGAAAAAAAAAATACATTGAGAGATATCATTTTGGAGCTTCATAAATGTAAAAACAAAATATATAACCCAGTTTTCATCATGTAATGTTTTCATTTCAAATAAGGCATTTTATGTGTAAAACTGACAGAACTGCGCATATTTTGGACAGAAAATCAGAAGAATTGATAGAGCCAGGTTTGGATTTCATACTTCTTTTATAATTTAACAAGATCTTAATGAAAATTGTCCTAAAAAAAATTTAATTTCACCTAATTTTTTCGGATTGAAAACTTCAGGCTAACAACTGGATATCAATAAATCCTTCTGTACTATCTGTAAAAATTGCTTGTAGTGTCACTTTAAAGGTAGAGGAGTTTCCACCACCTGCTTGTCTTGCGTATGGCCTTCATTTAACTTCTCTTGCATTTATTTCTTTACAGGTGTTTGATCATCCAATTAGATTTGTTCGTTTCAGTGATGCATGTGAAACAAAGGCTGTATGTTCTGATGCAAATATTATGTTCTTCTATGTTTTTATTTGTATATAAATTGTAAATAGTGATAATACACTTGGCTGTGACAAACTATACCCCACCTTAAAAACGTTAGTGAACAGCTGTTTACACTATAGATCTTTCATACGATATCAGTGAACAATTGTAATCATTTTTTGAACTGTATTTGGTATTGGTGTTGATCACATGGTTGGCCAGGTTGGCATATATATATATATATACCAGGGGTGAGACTAAAATGATTGAACAATAAATTAACAAATTACTCACTCCACTGTTGCTTAGCCCCTATTTTTGACTTCATGAACTGCTTTTCAATGTCACTTCAATATCTGATGAGCCGCCGAGTCTCCTCTGGCGTACCTGAGGGTAAAGGAAAGCAAACATCACGTAGTAAGCTAGTTTTACCATAATCAAACTGATCCACCAGTAAAAATCAGTCAAGGGCTGTTAAGCAAATTGACTTCACACTGATTTCACCTAAAAAGTGCCATGTCAAGGATTATCGAGAACCTCAGCTTGACAAAAAACGAGCTTGTTTTTACATGAAAGTTCAATGAAAATGATAACATCGGCTAAACAGACATTACTACAATTAAAACCGCAACAACAGTTCACTAAAAGTAACGTGGAACATAAGCGTCATAATTGTAAACCTGCTAAACTGTTAATTGATATTTACAACTGCTGAAAATACTTTTCTACATTTATGAGACTCCTTGGCTGGTCGATGTGACGCTCCATCCTGATCCCAACACCTGCCTGAGCTCGTAGGCCGACCCCTTCGTTTCAAGTCTAGTCGAGAGCTTACTTCGTTTCAAGGGGTATGTAGCCGTAGGTCGTGGCCCTAGCCCGTGATCAAAATTAGAATCGAGACACCCCTTGCCCTCACATGAACGCACAAAACCAAGGGGTAGGGGTAAGACGAAGGGGTAAGACACAGTAATGGGACGCACCCTAAACCCTTCATGTCTGGAGAAGGGCTTGACCCCGAAACATCACATTGTTAATTGTCATTAAAATAAAAATCCAGGAGCTCCAAAGAACTGCAGTGTGGATCTGTTTTTTTCTTTTGTGAAATGAAGGAGTTCACTGGTCATCTATTCTTCACAAATAAAATCAAATTCCTCTCTCCTCAGATGAACAGAGTTTAGTGTTTCACTCACTGATTCTGCAGAAATCCGCTGTGTTTTTCAGTCTGCTGTGATGTTCTTTTCCTTTATTTTTTTCTGACTGAAATCCAACAGTGACCAGACTCACATCTTCTACTACTAAAGAAGTGTGTTTTCTGGATCCCAGCCACACAATATGCAACTTTTCTGGTGAAGAGTCTTCATGGAGAAAGATCATTTTAAAGCCTTATCATGGAACATTTCAGACAAAGCAATAACATCTCCACGGAGACAAGCATAAGTTCAGTTCAGTGCAGTGTATTTGCCATTTGCAGTATAAAAACCACATTGGAAAAAGGAGTGTGAGAAGCCTGGAGTGCACAGCATTCAAACAGGCAAATTAAAACTTATTAAAAACACAAACCACAGAATATGAACACAAGCAAAAGACGCTACTAACCCTGTAGTTTAGACCTCCATACAAAAGTGAAGACTTTTAAAACATAAATGAACATTGAAATTATGCATTCATTTACGTGTGTTTCCTCTGAACAGCCGGACTTGAGGCCTGAACCATGGACCCCCCCGTTACAAGTAAGTGTGTTTATACGATCTATCTGACTAATGCAGGCTCTACTCTAAAAGCTAAACCCTGGAAGAAGAAACAGGAAGAAGAGACCGTAAACTGACAACAAAATGGATGTCATTTATTTTAGATGCACTTGTAGTAACTAGTGTTTTGCTCCAGTTAAAATATATGTACGGGCCAGGCCAATATAAAATCAACACTGGAAACAAAATCTGATCTCCTTTATATTACATACTGTTGTTGTATACTTGAGCAAGACACATGACTTCATTGACATTATTGGGATCACTCACAAAATCACAAAAAGAGAAACAAAATTGCGTTTGTAAAAACTGGACTCAAACCAGGAATCATGGATAGCACTCAATACAAGTAACTAACCTGTGTAACTTTTCTGGTGAAGGGTTCACCATGTTTTTGTTTCCATGGAGATGCCATTGTTTTGCCTAGAATGTTTCACAGTATGGCATTATAACTAATATATCAAGCATCAAGAACTAAACCAGGACAAACAGAACTAAAACCAGGACTAAATGTACTTTCCAAGAGAAAAGTTACACAGTGTACCTTTGATTTTCCACAGGTTAAGTACTGGTTTAGTCCTGTTTTATCCTGTTGCAATGTTGTTTAGATATATGGTCCATCCTTTTAACGCTCCTTGTCATTTCCAGGTCTCCATGACGACCCCGATATTAAACTGATGATGGCCGGGTCGACTCTGCGGAAGGTGAAGTCACGCTTGTGGAAGAAGCAGAGACACTTCCGCCTCCTGGAGGACGGGCAGACCATCTGGTACAAGTCCAGGTGGGCGGGCCGAGGGCACTCCACATGTGAGTCCTGGACAAAAACTGTGGTTCTATGAGTCCACCATAGGGCGGTGCACCTGCTTTAGTCCTGGTATAGTCCTGGTTTTGTCTTGGTTTAGTCCTAGTTTAATCTTGGTCTAGTCCTTGTTTAGGTCTGGTTCACTTCTGATTTAGTCTTAGTTTAGTCTTGGTTAAGTTCTAGTTCCAGACCTCCTTCGGTCCTAGTTGAGTCATGGTTTAGTCCTGGTTTAGTCCTGGTTAAGTCCTGGTTTAGAATACTGGTAGATAGAGACATGCACATCCAATAAAAGCTGAGACTGCGTGCTGGGTCTAAAGACAAAAATTGTGCAAAAGAAAAAACAGCCACAGTTCTTTGGAGCTGCCAAATTTTTATTTTAATGACACCACAATGTGACTTTTCAGGGTCAAGCCCTTCTTCAGACAAGAATAAGAAGTCTGAAGAAGGGCTAGACACATTGTGGTGTCATTAAAATAAAAATTTGAGAGCTCCAAAGAACTGCAGTGCGGATCTGTTTTTACTTTTGCATAAGCCCTGATTTAGCCCTGATTTAGTCCGGTTTAGCCCTGTTTCTTACCTTTCTCCTGTGCAGTCTCAGTTTCAGACCTGGAGGCGGTTCGTGATGGGCACCAGTCGGAGCTGCTCCTCAGTCTCTCTTCAGAGTTCCCCTCGGAGCAGTGCTTCACTCTGGTGTTCCACGGGAGGCAGGGCACTCTGGACCTCGTGGCCGAGACCCCTAACGAGGCCAAGTCCTGGATCCAAGGAGTCCGGAAGCTCATCCACAAATCCCAGACCATGGACGAGAAGGAACGACTCGACCAGTATCTTGCAAAAGACTTAAACTGGACTAAACCAGGACGAAACTAGAACTAAACCAGGACTAAAACAGAACTAAATCAAGACTAAATCAAGACTAAACCAGGACTAAATCAGGACTATACTAGGGCTAAAGCAGGACTCAACAAGGCCTTAAACAGGACTAAACCAGGACTAAATAAGGACTTAAACAGGACTAAACCAGGACTAAGTAAAGACTAAACTAGGACTTAATCTAATGTAGGACTACACCAGAACTAAACCAAGTAATCCAAAAAAATTACCAGGACAGAACAGTCCAAAACTAAACCAGGACTTGACAAGGACTAAACTAGAACTGAACCAGCACTAAACTATGAGGAAACCAAGACTCACCCAGGACTAAATCAGGACTTAACCAGAACCAAACCAGGACTACTTCAGTATCAAACCAGGACTATTTCACGTGTCACATTTTCCTGAGCTCCTCTCTCAGATGGGTGCGTGACTGGTTCACTAAAGCCGATAAAAACAGAGACGGACAGATGACGTTAAAAGAAGCGAAGACTCTGCTCAAAATGATGAACGTGGAAATGAACGAGGACCACGCGCTGCACCTCTTTACTGTGAGTTTAAACCTAAATGTGAAGGTTGGTGGTTTGATGCTGCCATTGTGTCCTTTGGCAATACACTGCAACCACATTAGGTCAACATTTAACACAATCCGACCAGAAAGAACTGAACTACATGTGAGCTGATTTTGAGCAAGTTCCTCTCAAATAACATTATTATTATTATTTTATA
The DNA here is from genome assembly GCA_029959045.1 of Taenioides sp. WSHXM2023. Lineage (NCBI taxonomy): Eukaryota > Metazoa > Chordata > Actinopteri > Gobiiformes > Gobiidae > Taenioides > Taenioides sp. WSHXM2023. The sequence goes on from CM057099.1 coordinate 27,590,620, forward strand.
CGTATTGATCACATGCTCCTGAAAATGTGTTGTTTAAATCCATTTTGTATTTTTTTCAAGTTCTAAAGCTTATCAGGCTGTGTTTGCAATGAGTGCTTTGTGTCACCATGATGTGACTTTAAAAGCAAAAATAAGATCTCCTGTTGCAGTTCCAACTAAGTCAGTTCTTTCTGGTCAGATGTGTTAAAATAAAGGTCAGATTAAAGCCTAATTTGAGCAACACATCTTAAAACAGAGCAGTGTCTACAGTTAGCATCACACCCCCAGGGAATGTTGATGACGTCAGCTGCAAAGTATCAACATCTGACCCTGTGTATCCCGGCTCTCCTCAGATGTCGGATAAGCTGGAGCGTGGCTATCTGGACATGGAGGAGTTTGTGCTGTTCTATAAGCTCCTGACTCAGAGGGACGAGGTCTGGAAGGTCTTTCAGGATTTCTCTGCCGACGGAGAGCGCCTCCTGCTGGACGAGCTGCAGAGCTTCCTCCGGGTGGAGCAGCAGGAGACAGAGGAGCGAGCCAAAGCCATGATTCTGCTGTACGAGCCCTCAGAGACAGGTGGGACAGGAGGGCTGGGTTACCATAGCGACTATTATTTCAAAAAGGGTAAGGGGCCGATATATTTTCTTATGTTATAATGTAGTTTCCTCATCACAAACATACCAGGAGTTGTGTTTTGTTTCATTCACACATTGAACACACAAACCCTGCATATAACTCTCTGTCCCACCTTGTGATGTCATGAAGTGGTATTACAGGTGGTATTACAATTTCATTTCATCTTATTTTATTTTATGTATTTATTTATTTTTATTATTATTATTTATTTTTTATTTGATTTTATTTTTCAGATTCTATTATAATCAAATCTGACTGTGCATATATTCCCCGTCCCCTGTGTGCAGCTCGTGAGCAGATGTGCATGTCTCTGGATGGGTTCCAGCTCTACCTGTGCTCTCCTCATGGATCTATATTTAACCCGGCTCATGTGGAGCTGCACCAGGACATGAGCCTCCCTCTGAGCCACTACTTCATCTCATCCTCCCACAACACGTATCTGATGGAGGACCAGCTCAGGGGCCACAGCAGCACCGAGGCATACATACAGTAAGGGTATAGTGTTTATGTCAGCTATTTCACTCAACATGGTCAAAATACAGTTAAAAATGCAAAATAAAACAAGACTTGAAATCATAAAGTGGGACTAAACACCTAAACAGAACTGCTAAAGTGGTTGGTACCTCGAGAGGGAGGAGGTCCGGGGTCTGGAGGACTAAAGGGGAGAGTGAGGGGGGAGGAGGGGTGGGGTCTGGAGGTATGAGGAACCATGTGATTGGTCTAACAGGTGTCCACACTTCAAACTCCGCCCTTGCAGCCAAATGTTTGTGATCAGAAGCACCTGGCTTTAATCAGGGCAGTCCTGTGTGATGTCATGTACTACTACTACTACTACTACTAATACTACTACTACTACTACTACTACTACTACTACTACTGCAGGCAGGTAGCATTTAGTTCCACTGTACCAGATTTGTACTTTCTTCAAATGTACATTACATTGTACCTTATACATTCTGAGCGTCCTAATTACTCACTGCAATGATTTGAGTTTTGCAGCCACAGTAATGCTAACCACAACTAGCACCAGTGTTACTTCCTGGTTTACGGTAGATAAAAATGCTTTATTTATTTTTATTTATTTATTTTTTTAATTACAAATGAACAAAAACAGTTAAACAATATTGAACAGGTACATATAAATCAGATATTGTTTTGAGGAAGACAACAGACACAACACACAAGGGGGAGTGGGGGTGTGGTACCCTGAAAACATTGATCCGTCCTGCCGACGTCGGCGTTGCCGACGTATAATCTTAGACGTCAAGCCGACGTCTACACGACGTCGTGCAGCCAACGAACATTACGCAACGTCGAACCGACGTTGTTTGAAGTTCGCGATTTTTCGGTATTCCGTCATATCTGACACAGGTTAACGACGTTGGCGCGACCGTCGAGCCGACGTTTGTAATGACAATTCGTTTCAATAGAGCTCCGGGAGATGACGTCACGCTATCCCAGCATGCACCACCGGGCGCCATCTTGGCAGGAATTATTGTAAACAAACTAACTAACTAGCCTACAAAACTTCCAGCTTACAACGATGGTAGACTCATGCTGTGCCCCTGGATGTACAAACCACCGAGGACAAGTTAAAGATAAAGCCTTTTATCGCATTCCCAAAGATCCAGCTCGGAGGGGAAAATGGATTTCTGCGATAAAACGGGCAAGAAGCGCGCTGAAGAAAACCGAGCGTTGGAACCCGTCACCTAATGGATTTCGCTTGTGCAGTGACCATTTCATATCAGGTAATTTCACGTAAACATTATACATTTCATATTATCTTAAATGGTGCTGATAGTTATTGTTTTGGACAATAAATATCACCGACTAAACTGGGTGGATTGTATTTCAGTCGGACAAGCCGAAACGTCCTCAACCTAATCTACCAACCCAGTCTAGTTGGCGATATAAACCTCACTACGGTGGTTAATGTCCAGACCTAAAAACGTATTAGCTAATGGATTGCATTCATGTGACATCACAACATTTTAAACTGCCTGTATCATTGAATAGTGAATATTTTTTCTCAGTGTAATCTTAGTGGTTTCTTTACTTAACGTTACTTATTTTGTGTCCTAGGTAAAAAGAGTGACAACCCGCTTTCACCTGACTACATCCCATCGGTTTTCAAGTATGTGCCGTCACCCGTGAAAAGTGCTAGATTACTCACTGAATATTGACTAATTATCCATTTTCCAACTGGATCTTGTCCCACGTGGTTTATCGGCTTGTATTTGAAATTCACTTTAGATATATTGTCTAAGATTTGGGTTCGTAATTTTGGTTGTTATTTTGTTAGTAATTCCATCCAGTGCTGGCACACGCACGGTGTATGCATAGTTAGGGTGTGTTTAGTTGATAAAAGTATGAAAATATGCTATGTTTTGGTGCTATGATTTCTCATGATTGTTCAGGTATGTTTTGACATGTTGGTAGTATTTTATTTTTACATTCAGAAGTTGATCTCATTACATTTATTTCCATCTACTTATATAGGTACACAGAAACTTGTAGTGCATTTTAATGCATTTGAAATGTAGTTAACTTTTTCTGTTGTAAATCAGCCTTCAGCAATATATTTTGGTAACATTTTTTGTACATTGTAATTAAGAACCACCCTTGAACATTATATTTTGATAATATGTGTGTACATGAATTCAAGTATTATCAATAAATGTTGCAATACTGCAACAAAACCTACATGCACTGTTCACTTGTGATTACTTTCCATAAAGTATGCAATTTAGTAGTACAATATATACAGTATATAAAAAGCCTAATTAATAGTTGGGTAGACGTTGGGCCAACGTCTATCCAACCGTCTTTTGATGACGTTGGCCCAACCACTTGCCAATGAGCAAAATGACGTCGGCCCAACGTCAACTGCTAACGTTGGCCCAACGTATACACATACGTTGGCCCAACGTCCACACATACGTTGGCCCGACGTAGGGCCAACGTCTGAAACTGACCTATTGAATGTTGGCAAGGCGTTGGACCAACGTCTAGCCAACCGTCTTTTGATGACGTTGGCCCAACCACTTGCCAATGAGCAAAATGACGTCGGCCCAACGTCAACTGCCAACGTTGGCCCAACGTATACACATACGTTGGCCCAACGTTGGCATGACGTCGTCATGTTATCAGGGTATGCATTTCTTTACCTTCATTTACAGTAACTCATTCATTGTTTATATGTTAATTGGATTCAGTCAATATTATCCATATTATAGACATAAATACACAATATCGACATCCATATTAAGGCAGTAAAAAAGCAGATACAAATGCTTTACAGTTAGATATAAATAGCACACAACAGTCTCATTTTGACCCTAGGAGCTGCTCAGAACTCTGTGGTGGAGTTTGCTGTGTAAGTGTCAGATTGCAGATTTGTTGACTTGGTTTATGGTTCATATCTCTGTAATTACTGGGTCTATCCACATGAAACAAAACCAAAAACTGACACAAAGTTCACCATTAAGTGGGGTCGTTATTCTACCTTAAATTCTAGAACATGAATACGACCGATTTCCTCATACATATGTGTTTGTGTTGTAGAGCTCTGAAGCGTGGCTGCCGCTGTGTGGAGCTGGACTGCTGGGATGGGCCTGATGGAGAGCCTATAGTTTATCATGGACACACCCTCACCTCCAAAATCCTGTTCAGAGACGTCATTTCTACACTTAAGGAGTACGCTTTTAAGGTGGGACGTGCAAACAAGACCATTGTGTTCAGTTTATCTCATTTTTTTATTCTTTAAAGCTACACTGTGGAGCTTTTCTTGTGTTGGAGGGTCCGTCACCTGCTTGTCTGCTCTTGCTTTGCCTGAAATGTTGCACAGTGTTGCATTAGATTGTCGTGCATTTATCCGATTACAGGTGTTTTTATTGCTACCTTAAAAAACATGCATTCCTACTGTGAGTGAGGTCGCCTCTCCACAGATCTGACCTGGTGGGGTCACCTGCTTGTCTTCATTTATGTTTAATGCCATATTGTGGACCATTCAGGGCAAAACAATAACATCTCCATGGAAACAAGCAGAATGGTCAAGTGTTGTGAAATAGTGACTCACCAGCTTATAGGGTTGTTCCACGGCTCTTTTGTTTACCTTTTAATGTAGTTTTGGCTAATGCATCTCTATGAATGTTTTACACTACCTGAAATATGGTGGATTTCCATGGCACCAGCGTTTCTTTTACTTTTTACTTATACTTTGCAGTAGCAAAAGGAGAAATTTAATTTGTCAACTGGACAGAGTTTATTTGGTCGAATACGTTTCGCAGCTCTCCTTTTGCTATGGATTCTACCTGGACGACTGAGGGATTCTACACGCATACTTTGCAGTGCCATAACACTGGGGGGTTCTGCATGTATGTCTGTGGAGGAATGTTCAGAAGTTACTATGAGCCTGTGATTAATACAAGAGTTCATGGTCCAGTTTAGATGAGAAAGACTAACTGACTCACCTCACCTGTTGTAGGTCCACTGAGTTTTTCTGGTCAGATTGTGTTCAAATAAAGATTCAGGTTTCCATGGAGATTCAGGTAATGTTTATGATCAGCTGCAAAGTCCTAAAACTAACAGTCTGCCTGTTACAGAACAGCTCATGAGTAAAAGTGGGTCTTACGGTCTGCAGGAGTCCAGACAACAGTGCCTCCCTTATCTGTTTCCCATGTGAACAGTGAGATATGGAGAGGGGCTGTGGAACATGAGAGTGAATGGAAACTCATTGTTCTGATAGCAGTGGCAGAGTGGTTAGCATTAGTAAATTAAGAGCATCATGGACAATTTCACACATAGTACTCGTCAGTGCCTCCTGTGAAGCTCAGAACCTCCAGAATTCCCTCCCTGAGCTGCAGAGGCTGCACTAGCACTGACTCAGGACTGGTGCAGGTGCTGGGGTTTAGGGAGTGACTGGTCAGATCAGAGAGAGACATTTTAGGTTTAAACCAACTGGATTTCAGTATTGAAACTGACAACCCAAATGAGAGAGTCATGTGAGGCTCATTCTGCTTTCTGATTGGATAATTTTCTAAACATAAAGAAATCAGATAACATGTCTAATGTTTGTGTAATTAATAATAAATCAGTTGTTATTACTTTTCCATGACTGGCCAAGAGTACTTTACAAAGAAATTTATGTCTTTCTGCACATTTCCAAATGGGTGATTGACAGGTGGATAAACCAATCAGAGAAACACATGGTCTGTTCACGTCAAAACAAACAGCAGCTTATGAGAAAAAAACAAAAAAAAAACAAAAAAAAAAAAAACAGTACTGATTAAAAGTGCAAATTTCTGTGGAATCAACAAGCAAAAAAATTAAACTCTTATGTATCTGAGGTAAAACAAGTATTCTGAGGAAATGTTTTATGCATTTGAGAGACTTAAGGACAGGGGGCGCTCTGGGACAGTTCTCCATTTGCTTGTTTCCTGTGATTGATGGTTCATCTGCTTGTCTGTTACTCAATCAACAGTTCTGTGAAGCCCTGTCAGGGGCCTTCTGCTGTGATTTTGGGCCCTACAGAAATACATTGAACTGAATAACTGAATGCCTGACCTATACATTGTCCTTTTTTCCTGGACAGGCGTCTGAGTTCCCGGTGATCCTGTCTCTGGAGAACCACTGCGGGGTGGAGCAGCAGAGCGTCATGGCCCGGCACCTGAAGTCCATCCTGGGGGAGAGTCTGCAGAGCTCCCTGATCACTACGGCAGAACCAGAGTTGCTGCCGTCTCCACAGGTCAAAGGAGATAAGCCTTTTCTCAGCATAAAATACTCTTTGGTCTTCAAAATATTTACAATTTTACAGATTTTCATGAAGAATTATTACAAAAAAATTAATTCTGTCAACTGGCCAAAGGTTGTTTGAGTTTGAATACATACTGGACACTGGTGGGACACTGCCTTATAACTGTCTGAAGGGAGGACAAACACACCCTAATTGTTTACAGTATAGTATCTGTAACTAGAAAAGCACTCAGAGAGCGCAGACCTCCGCCAAGCCCCATTTAATGCAATGCTAACGAAATTTTCAAAGTGATCCAGAATCCAGGATTTCTTCTGGATCATCACCAAAATTTAATCATCTGTTGGATTTACCATTCGGAACATTTCCATTTCATCAAGATCCGTCCATAACTTTTTGAGTTATCTTGCTAACTAACAAACAAACTAACAAACTAACAAACAAACAAACAAACAAACAGACAGACTCGAAAGGCGAAAACATAACCTCCTTGGCGGAGGTAATTAGTTAAGCCAACTGTATTACCCTAAGGTGTGAACTGTCCCAGATTCTTATTTTGAATACTTGTTTTTGCTTGAAATGTTGACCAAAGAGGTATACGTTAAAGAACCCATATTATGCTATTTTCTGATCTATGTTATAATGTTGTTTCCTCATTAAAAATACACACCTGGAGTTGTTTTTTGTTTCGTTCACACACATTTAAGACACAAACCCTGCATATTTAGGCAGAGTTTGTCTCTCAAACTGAAAACACTCTGTTCCACCTTGTGATGTCATGTGGTAATACAGGAAGTGCTCCTCTGTTTTTTAAACTCCACACATTTTCACTAGAATCATTTGGATGATTTCAAACCTGGAATTGCCAATCTCTACTAATCTAAAGGTAAACCACCACTACATGACATCACAAGGTGGAACAGAGCATTTTGAGCTTTGGAGATGTAGACAGACTGATAATGCAGCATTACTCAAACATGTGTGAATGAAACAAAACACAACTCCAGGTCTGTTCTTGATGAGGTAATAACATTCTAACATGGCTTAAAGATCACAGGAGTCAATTTAGCATTACATAGGACCTTTATTTAATTTAGCTACAAAGATATTATACGGCTTATTCATATTCTCTATGGTGGAGGATCTGCTGCCTGCTTGTCTCCATGGTGATGTTATTGCTTTGCCTGAAATGTATCCTCTTCTCCTCTATAGAAACAAGCCTGTACCACCTGTAATTGAATAAGACTTAGGCCCAATCCCAATTCTCCCCCTTAGCCCTCTGTCTTTGTCTTAGCCCTACCCCTTAGCCCTAAGGCAAAGGGGTATGTTTTAAACCCTTAGAAATGGGACACCCCTTTGCAGTCGCAACAATATGACATTATTTTTAAAGTTTTGAAGTATTGTGCTCCTTTTGAGTTTGTTTTAAATGAACTTTGCAAAAAGTCAAATGTTTTTTTAATTTTTTATTTTTTTTAAATTACTATACTCTGTACAACATATGTAAATCAAATTTTAATCAACTGTAACACAAAATTAAAATGCTGCAGAGGTGGACAGAGTTGTAGAGGATGCCTGGTACACACAAAAAAGAAAACAAAATTAATACATAGTCATAAACATATATAGTTGTTCTGGTACCTACAAATATTATAGAATGTAATATACCTTATATTTTATTTTCAAATTCTCCCACTTTTTTGAAGCTTGTTGGGCTGACACAACTCCAACAAGTCCAGCCTCCTACAAGAAATACAAATGTGATTAATAACATGTCATTAAATAGGGGATAATTTACAAGGCGAAACGAAACAATAATATTTTAGGCCATGCATGTTCGTAATACTTTACACATTCTACGTAACGCGTATAGTTCTAAACGCGCATGAGACGAGTTACGAGGCGAAATACAGCGATATATTTGACACATTCTAGTCTAACATATACGCGTATATAGTTCTTTTAGGCCATGCATGTTCGTAATACTTTACACAGGCGAAATGAAAACATATACAGATACAGCGATATATTTGACACATAATACCGTAACATGTGTATAGTTCTAAAAGCGCATGAGACGAGTTACGAGGCGAAATACAGCGATATATTTGACACATTCTAGTCTGACATATATGCGTATATAGTTCTTTTAGGCCATGCATGTTCGTAATACCGTAACATGCGTATAGTTCTAACCGGGCATGTTACGATAAGCCGTATATGTCAGAAAGCGTAAATGCAGGCGCCATGAGTATACCTACAACTTTTCAAAAGTTACTACAGTTTTATACAACTTTTTATGAGGTTCTTGAGTGCAAATACTCACATTTGTCCAATTTCTTCCCGATTGCCGACACTTCCCGATTTCCGTGTTGGTTTTTGCTCCGACTTGCGTTAAGCCACGCCTATCCCCTTTGTGCAAAGTGTGCATCTGAAAACGCTTTGCGCAGAGGGCTATCATAGCCCTTCCCCTTAGCCCTCGCACTTACAGAAAAGAGAATTGGGACACCCCTCTGTCTCTCGTGAACGCGCACAACAGAGGGGTAGGGCTAAGACAGAGGGCTAAGGGGGAGAATTGAGACGCAGCCTTAGACTTAGACTTATAAATGTGAGATAAGTTTATTGCCATATACTGTGGAACATTGGATGATCTATGGCAGGGGTGTCCAAATTTTTCATTTTTTCATCAAGGGCCACATATCTAAACACAGACGAAGCAGAGGGCCAATCGAGAGCCATAGACTAGTGCTCAGTACAGTGAATAATTGAAATATATGCATGTTTAACATGTTAGAATGAGCCATCGGTCGTTTATTCATGATAAGATCCTCAAAACCACACAATAAATATTAAATACTGACTTATCAAGGTAGATTTTCAAAAAACTTACAGTCAAAAGCACTGCTCAAGATAATTTGGGCCAATTCACCTGGAAGCCTGAGGGCCAAGAAAAATTTATCTGAGGGCCGCATTTGGCCCACGCGCCATAGTTTGGACATGCCTGATCTATGGGATGCACCGATCTGATACTGGTATTGGATATTGGCGCCAATACTGATATCATCTTCCAAATATCGGTTCAGCTGATCATTTTGTTGGACATATAAATCAATGAAATACCGTACTTCTATTTACTGGCCGTAGTCTCAGAATGTTTGAATTTGTATTATACAAAGTGGTTCTGTATCAACTTTCTAATAGAGAAAAGAAATGTGTCATACTTTCAGATGGAGGGCAGGGGCTTATATAACTCTATTGGAGATTCACTGTTTTTGAAAGAAATATACAATATACAATATACTGACAGAGAAGGTGTTGAACTTTGTGCTAGTTTTAGTTCCATGTGAATAGACCCAGTAATTACAGAGATGTGAACCATAAACCAGGTCAACAAATCTGCATTCTGACAGTTAAAGGTCCTACATTACACAAAATTGACTCTTGTGTGCTTTAGGCATGTTATAATCTTGTTACCTCCTCAAAAACATACCCGGAGTTGTATTTTGTTTCATTCACACATGTTTGAGTTATCCTTTATTAGCTCAAAATGCCCTGTTCCACCTTGTGATGTCATGTAGTGAAATAGTTTTCAAGTTAACAGCTAGCTTTCACCTTTTGTTCAGCAGAGACTGACAATTCCAGGGTTGAAATTATCCAAATGATTCTAGTGAAGGTGCATGGAGTTTAAAAACACAGTGGAGCATGTCCTGTACGTTTTCTGTTGAAACAAGAGCTCAGCCTAAATGTTTTTGAAGTATACATGACAGGTATATAACACATTTGGCTCAGTTCTTTCTTATTGCAGTTTTCAGTCCCTACACTGGTATCGGTCAATATCAGGCACCAGCAATAACTTAAAGATAACTTAAAGATAATTATCGGAATCGGTATCGGAAAAGCTTGTGTATCCTTAGTACGGCCATGTGTGGTTCTTCCTCTCGACGGCGGGAGTGGTAGTGTAGTCTGGACGTGCCAGGCTGTAGACCTCTCCATTAAAGGACCCAAGCTGATCAAAGACATTCTGGAATAACTAAATCTCGATTCAATTCGATTAACTGCACATACCTGCCTATTCTTCTTTATCAGAGTCCACACACTCCTCTCTCTTCTCTGCGCTCTCAAAGTGAATACATCCCCTGCAGTTTGACAGATCTGAGTGTAGCGTCTGTGCTATGAGCCGCATTAGCATTGATTGTCTTAAGTGCTCTCTTATGGAAAGATTTAGGTTACACTCTTCCTCCAACACACACAGACACACACTCATACAGACTAAAGACTAGAGAAAACACAGGCTTTCAGAGATCACTGAGGTCCATTACACTCAAAGCTGATCCAGGTTTAAATACATGTGTACTTCCTGCTTTATGCTTTTATTGATCGATAACAGAGTGACTTAAAGGTCTTATATAATGCATTATTTAGCTGTTTTGAACGTCTATTTGAACACTATTTGTATTTTTACAGTTTAAAGACACTGTACCTGATTTTCACTGTGTTAAAAACGTGAAAAACAGAACTAGTTCGCAGTGGTCCAAAGTTATTCCTCAATTACTTTATGCATTCAGAGCATCCTAATTATTCAGCATGATGAGTTTATGAGCACTGTTCACGACTTTCAGAGACCAGAGCGGAGTTTATGGTGGCAGTAAAACTTAGTAACAGCTAGGAGTAACTATTTCTTATGTGGCTGGTATTTCTGAAAAGCTACAGAACATGAAATCCCATGCAGTCTATTTTAAACTTACAAATACTTTATGACAGAAACTGGTCCACCCAAAGGACAAAACATCGAGCCACAAACAAAGCAGTGCGGTCTACTCCATTCAGTGTAGCGAGGACTGCAGTGAGCGTGACATTGGAGAAACAAAACAGCCGCTTCATAAGAGGATGTACCAACACAGATGAGAAAGCAGCACGGGACCTCAGTCTGCTGTACATCTCCATTTTAAAGCCACAAGCCACTCCTCTGAGGATAGCGAGGTAAAGATCTTAGCCAGAGAAAAGAAATGTATCATAATTTCAGATGGAGGGCAGGGGCTTCTATAACTCTACGGGAGATTCACTGTTTTTGAAAGAAATCTCCAAACCTCTGATCCACAAATGTTGAACCTTCTCGTTATTTGTTTGATATTGTGTCATTAAATCAGTCCTGCTGCTTATCATAGTTTATTTATTCTGGCAGAGAAGGAAAGAAAGAAAACTTTGTGCCAGTTTTTGTTTCATGTGGATAGACCCAGTCATTAAAGAGATATGAACCATAAACCAGGTCAACAAATGTGCAATCTGAAATCTGATCTGAGTTGTGTTTTGTTTCATTCACACATGTTTGAGTTGGTGTATGGAGTTTAAAAACACAGTGGAGTTTAAACTACAGTTTAGGGATTCTACAATGTTGTGATGTAATGTAAACACAACCTGTTTCTTATTTTAAATAAATAATCTTGTGTGTTATTGTGCTGTTTTTGTAGGATCTGAAAGGTAAGATTCTACTGAAGGCGAAGAAGTTGGGAGGCCTGGAGCAGAGATCAGACGAACCCCTGACTGATGAAGTGAGCGACGAAGAGGAGAACGGAGAGGTGGAGAGAGAGTCTGTGGAAGACTTGACGAAAGAAGAGAACACGAATAAACAGGTAATGAGAGGGAGATGGGGGGGGGGGGGGGGGGGGGGATGAGAGAGAGGGACAGAAAGATGCTAGAGGAGAGAGAGGGAGGGCAGAGAAGAGAGAGAGGGAGAGAGGAGGAGGGCTGAGGAGAGAGAGAGGGAGGGCAAAGGAGAGAGAGAGATGGAAGGCAGAGGAAAAAGATGAGGGAGAGAGGGGTGGTAGAGGAGAGCGTGAGGAAAGGAGAGAGGGAGGACAAAGCAGAGAGAGAGGGAGGGAGAAAGGGAGAGAGAGGGGGAGGGCAGAGAAGAGAGAGAAAGGAAGGGAGAGTGAAAGGGGGGGCAGAAGAAAAAGAGAGGGAGGAAGAGAGAGATAGAGGGAGAGAGGGGGGGTGTCGGTGGAAGACCTGACGAAAGAAGAGAACACTAATAAACAGTTAAAGAGAGAGAGGGGGGAGAGAGAAAAGGAGAGAGAGATAGTGAGAGAGTAGGTGAGAGAGGGAGGCAAGTTGGAGAGGGACTCAGTGGACTCAGAAAAGTTCCACAGCGCTTCTTTAATCCCATGTTATTGTTTTCCTTTCCGGTTCAGAAGTCCAAAGTGTCCCGTGAGCTGTCCGACCTGGTGGTGTACTGCCGCAGCGTTCACTTCCACGGGTTCAAGCACGCCAGCGCCCAGGGCAAGTGCACCGAGATGTCCTCCTTTTCCGAGTCCAAGGTCAAGAAACTGGCCAAAGAATCAGGTGAGATTCTATATTACGCAAAACTGACTTCAGTGAGCTTTTATCCATGTTAGAATACTGTTTCCTCCTGAAAAACAGACCTGGAGTTGTGTTTTGTTTCATTCACACGTTTGAGTAACTCTTTATTATTAGTCTGTCTACATCTCCAAAGCTCAAAATGCTTTGTTCCACCTTGTGATGTCATGAAGCGGTAGTTTTTCAAGTTAACAGCTACTTTTACCTTTAGTTCAGTAGAAATTGGGAATTTCAGGGGTGAAATCATCCAAATGAGTGAAGGTGTGTGGAGTTAAAAAACACACTGGAGCCCTTCATGTATTACTACATGATGTCACGAGGTGGAACGAGTGTTTTCTGTTTGAGAGAAAAACTCAGTCTAAATATACATAATATTGTGAGTTAAAAATGTGTGAATGAAATGAAACACAACTTCACGTATGTTTTTAATGAGGAAACATTTTAACAGAGATCAGAAAATAGTGTAATATGGGCACTTTAAAGATGCTATACCTGTTTTTCCACAGTATTAAAAATGGGGAAAACAGAACTAGTTTGTTTGACATTGTTTGTAGTGGTTAAAACGTTTTCCTCACTTTCTTAAACCATTCTAGCATCCTAATTATTCACCATAATGACTTAATAATAGGGATGGGACAAGATCTCGTGCCACAAGATCTCGAGAGACAAAATTACCTCGAGATTGTGCGCACATGCTGGAAATGATCTCGTGAGATTTTCTTTTCCATGTTTTTACGTTTGGATTGGATACAAAAATGGAGTTAAGTACTGGTGAGTTACATTTTTTGAGAAGCTGTAGGCCAACATTGGGAACTGGATTGCGCAATTTATTAATTATAAAGAATGTCAAAATCTCGTCTTGTCTCATTCTTGTAGCTCCAATCTCGTGTGTGGAAATTGTGTCTTGTCCCACTCCTACTTAAGAAGTGTTTTCTTAAATTTCAGGGACCAGAGAGAAGTTTAAGACAAGATAAGACACACAGTTTAAGAACAGCATGTAAATAGCAATAGGCACACAGAAATCAAGATATATTAGAAAACAGACATAAAATCGAGTTTTGCCGTCACAGTAAAGCTAACAACAACTACCATGCAAACTGTGCACCAGCCTTACTTTCTGTTTTACTGAGAATAAAAACACTTTATAATTAGATACAGACAACACACAGATGTCTCATTTTGACCCTAAGACCTGCTTTTACAATCCATCTGTACTGGGGTGAGACACATGTGCCTTTATTACATGAACTAAATCGAGTACAGCCCCTTTAGATTGTGGGTCCATCACCTGCTTGTTTCTATGGATATATCATTGCTCTGCCTGGAATGTTCCACAGTATGACATTAAACAGCTCTACTTTACATTTATTATATTACAGGTGGTTTTAGAGCTCAAAAATACCTAGAAAAACAGGCATTCTGACTGTGAGCGGGGTCGCCTCACCACAGATCTGACCTGTAACTTGGTCTGGTTTGGTCTCCGTGAAGATAGAAAGGTTTACATACTGTGAAACATTCCAGACAAAGCGATCTCCATGGAGAAAGCAAGCAAAATTTTGACAGACCACTAGAAAAGTTACACAATGCACCTTTAAGTGAAATTCCCAAAGAAATGAACCCTTTTGCCCTTATATTTCTTCTGTTCGTGTTCAGGTCCAGAGATGGTTCGGTACAATGTGAAACAGCTGACCAGAGTGTACCCCAGTGGACTCCGCACAGACTCCTCCAACTACAACCCCCAGGACATGTGGAGCTGTGGTTGCCAGATTGGTAAAAACAGATCTTTACTATCAGGAATATGAAACAAAAACAAGCACAAGGTTCAGTCTTCTCTGTCAACACAAATTAAAGACATGCGGACCTTCGGCTGCCAGATTGGTAATATAAAAATAATAAAACAATGACACTTAATAGAGGAGTATTGTCTTTGAAACTTGCATACACCTTCAGTCAGTTTGGTCTGGACCACAGCGCGTACAGTATATATAAATAGTCATAGCTAACCTCTAGCCGCAGCGGTCCAAATATTAAGTGAACATGGGCCCGCTTCCGGCTCCACTGACTTCAATTCACTTTATTTTGAAAAACATCTCCCCTCTTTCTGTAACTGCTGCTGTGAGCCTTGTCATTTTGGTCTTAAAGTGTTCGTATTTACCCGCTCTACATGATCCCGGTGTTTTTATTTCGTTATTTTGTCCCTAAATCAAATCAGGTGCCTTCTTTCCCTGAGGTCACTCCTATTAGCGTTAGCTTGTGATCAAGAGAGTCTAGTACAATCTGGGAACCTGACTGCCGATGAAAATGAACCTTTAAGCTAACCCTGGTCCATAAATTCTCCTCTTCTCTTCAGTGGCGTTGAACTTCCAGACTGCCGGTTTGGAGATGGACCTAAACGACGGCCTCTTTCGTCAGAACGGCAGCTGTGGTTATGTGCTGAAGCCTGAGTTTATGAGAAAGTCCGACTCAGAGTTCAGTCCGGACAGCCCCGAGTCCAGACCGGGATACAGGCCCCTCCGGCTCTCCATACAGGTCAGTACTGAACCGTCACAACTTTTTAATGTAAAGGTCCTATAGAGTGCTATAGAGTGACTGGAGTTGTGTTTTGTTTCATTCACACATGTTTGAGTAATCCTGTATTATTAGTTTGTCCACATCTCCAAAGCTCAAAATGCTCTGTTCCACCTTGTCATGTCATGAAATTGTAGTTTTCAAGTTTTCAACAGCTCCTTTTATGCTTTGTTGAGTTTAAAAACACAGTGGAGCACTTCCTGTATTACCACATGACATCACAAGGTGGAACAGAGTGTTTTCAGTTTGAGAGAAGAACTCAGCCTAAATACGCAGGGTTTGTGTGTTAAACATGTGTGAATGAAACAAAACACAACTCCAGGGATGTTTGTGATGAGGAAACAACGTTAGAACATAGCATAATATGAGCCCTTTAAAATGAATTAATTAGGCTTTAATATTAAGATTCACGAACATCGATACAAGATACACTTTTAGACAGTGTCCTAAAAACATCTGAACCTTTGTCCAAACCACAGCCAAGCCGCAGAATCGCTAATGGACCATATCCGTAGATTTAAAAACCCTACACTGATCACAGTCTCAATTACAGTGTGACTTATTGCACTCTGTAGAATTTATATTTGATGGCATCACTTTTCATTCACCGAGCAGCAGTAGGTCTGGATCCTCCTCATCCTGTCTGAGAATTATTTACTTTTTCATTGATTCACTTTTGGAAGATTTGGAATTTTGGACGATTATCTGACAAAGCAGTTCAAAGTAGTCATTGTTTCCCCTCACCGTTTACTCACCCGAGGTTGTATTTGGAGTGATGTGCATGTTTGAGTCATCTTTAATTACTTATTTTCAAGACACTTTATTGCCATTTTAATTCCCGTTTTCACGATCCCGGTACATGCTCACTGCTCTGTACTTACTTTGTTATTCAGTAGGGGTGAGACAATAAACAATAATATCGTTTATCATGATAAAAAGGGTAGACAATAATCGTTCGTGGAAAATTTTAAATAATTGAGTATGGAAGATAATTTGTTTCATCAGATTTTGAATTTGAAATGCTGTTGAATTTCTCCCTTTGAATTTTTTTACTCTGAAAAAACATGTTGAAAAATAAAAATTTTGAAACATGATGAAATTTTAAGTGTATTTTCAAAATGTTTAAAATTTAATATATATAAAAAAACCAAAAACTATTTCAAGCCCTCAAATTCAGCAGTCAAAATTCTGTGTAAAATTCGCAGTGGAAAAAATTAGCAGGAAAGAGCCAAGATTTCAAGGCAAAAGCAATCGATCCAAAGTGGTCCGATCAAATTTAGTAACAAACAGGAAATGGTGCAGTGAAGCGATTGGTCAAAATTCGCCTCAAAACCTCATCTCTTTTATTTGTTAAGTGTAAACCCCGCCCACAGATGAGAACCATTAGGAAACACACAGGATCGATTGCTTTTGCCTTGGCGTCTTGGATCTTTGCTGTGAAATTTTTTACTGCAGATTTTACACTCTGAATTTTGACTGTTGAATTTGAGGGCTTGAAAATATATGTGTGGAATATTTAAAAGGTATACTTAAAATTTCAGCAACTAAAATTCAAAATAAAAATAATCCAAACATCTTTTTTAGAGTTAAAAAATTCAAAGTGAGAAATCCAGCGGTATTTAAAATTCAAAATCTGATGGAACAAATTATCTTCCATAATCGAGATAATCGCCAATCAAGAGAATCGCCATTTTATCACCAGGATGTGCAGAAAAAAGCTACATCTCCACTATGTTTTCTTCTACATCATTAATGTTTTCACTTATAACAAAGTACAACACTATAACAGTTGTTTAAATATGGAACCTATTCATGATATTTCAGTTATCATTATTCATATAACTGTCATCAACTTTCATAATTAGCATGATATTATCGCTAATCGCAATTATCTGTCCAAATTTCTATATCGTCCCATGCCTATCCAGTTTTATTTTCTTAATCAGTGATACATGTAGGACTCTGAAGCGTCTCATAGTCATTTTGGTATAAATGGAAAAAAAAAAAGCTCTGCTCTATAGCCCATAGAAGGGGCCCATGCGGCGCTTTGTTGTCATGACGTTTACGACGACGTCAGCTCCCACTGGACACCACAGTTTATTAACACGGAAATCAGCGCACTTGTTTCTTTTATTAAGTCGCTTTAGATATACAGCTATTCCTAGAGCAACAATAAGTCTTGATCCTCATCATCCTGATAATAATTAACTTTTTGATTAATTAGGCTTGGAAGATTTGGAATTTTGAGTGCCTGTTTTGGACAATTATATCAGACATCTGTTAAACCCTATTCCAGACATACAGGGACATCAAATGCTCGTGTGTTTGCAGGTGATCAGTGGGCAGCAGTTTCCAAAGGTGAACCAGAAGGAGGGCTCCATCGTGGATCCTTTGGTCCGAGTGGAGATCTACGGAGTCCCCAAAGACCAGAGCCGCGAGGAGACCAGCTACATCCACAACAACGGTCAGCCCCAAAACTTATGGGTTATGTTATGGAGCTTTTTTTAACCATCTTATAACATTGTTCCCTCATCAAAAACATGTCTGAAGAGGTTTTAGATGTCATCCATGTATGTTTGAGTAATCTAGCGATCTCTCCTTGGTCCTATTTAAACCCTCATTATGGTTAGCTGTAAGATTCCGCACAATGCCTCACCCACAAGCCTATGTCACCCATGCTCCCACACGACAATTCTCCATAAATATACAAAAACATTACACAAAACAATACACTACAACTTCACAAACTTGATGCAATGTCCAACGGGATGCACACTGATTGAGCTGTGACAGTGTTTTGAAGGGGAAATTACTTAGCATGGATTTTTTCACACTATTTATGTGTTATATATATATATATATATATATATATATATATATATATATATATATATATATATATATATATATATATATATATATATATATATCCAAATGACACTACTTTGATACAGTTGGAAGATGGCGTTAGAGTTGATAATGGCTGTGTAGACGTCAGCTGAAGCTTGCGGTTTGTGCAGGTTTTAACCCCGTGTGGAACGAGACCCTGAACTTGGTGGTGCACTGCCCGGAGTTGGCCCTGGTCCGGTTTGTGGTGGAGGATTATGACAAAGCCTCCAGAAATGACTTCATCGGACAGTTCACTCTCCCCTTCACCAGCTTACAACCAGGTACAACTATTTACAGCTATCTACGAAGTACAAATGTATAACTCACAAAAAAAACAAAAAAACAATCAGCAAATACATTTTATGTACAAAGCACTTCTGGGCTCTATGTGGCTCCCACAGGATGTAGCGGTGGGCCTAACACGTGTTAACACACTGCTGTGGAGGCTAAACCACAGGAGGTTCTTTATCACAATCAAGAGCAAAGTCTGCCAAACTCAGGTTGAAGCAAATTGTCTTGGTGACAATATCTAATCCCTGGATGTCTCAAAATTTGCTTTAATTGTACAAGTAAACTAAAGGAAAATAAAGGAAAATATAATATCACAGGGGACTGAAAAACATGACAGATTTCTGCAGAATCAGAGTGAAGCTCTAAACTCTGTTCATCTGAGGGGAGAGAAATGTCATTTTGTTCAAAATGATGTGTGACCAATAAACTGAAATAAACAAATCTGATTGGATGTTTTGTTCTGGCTTAAAATGCAACAGAGGGCATGGGGACCAGACTGATGAATGTGTATAAAAATACAGAGTGCAGAGCATCTTTTCTCTTTACGATCAATGTAATCTGAGCACTGTCCTTGTTTTAAACAAATAATAGAGTAAATAAAATGAATAATTGTGTTGATTTTCAGGTTACCGTCACCTTCACCTCCTCTCCAGAGATGGCACTCCGATCCCTCTGGCTTCGGTCTTTGTAAATGTTTCTATTTCAGAGCACACATGAACAAGACGAACGACGCATGGAAAGTTTATGCTACGTTAGTTTTACACATATTTAAGACTGAAAAATGTCTTGATTTTACATTACAATTTCTTAGCTAGAAATCGTAACCGAAATGAAGTTAGATGCTGTTATTTTTCTGTTTTAGGAATAATTTTTTAAAGCAAAACATGTTTCAAAAGCTTCAAGTGTGATTATAGAAAGTGTATTCCCAATGGCCTGTATGCTAGCAGATATGTATATTATTTATCAAGTATATGGGGGAAGAATGCTGCCTTTAAATGTTTACACAAAATCCAAGTCATTTTTCACATTAAGATTCAAACTTACTGACAATGATGAAATAATAACTAAAGAGAGACTAGATGGGACTGACTTTGACTGTGACCAAACCAAGAGTAAACCAGATCTAAACCAGGATTAAACCAAGTCTAAACCAAGACTAAAATATAGATCTAAACCAGGTCTGAAACCATGACTAAAACTATTCTTATTACTAGACCAAGAATTAAACCAGGTCTAACAATGGCTTAACCAGAAATACAGAGATCTAAACCTGGACCTACTGTATTTAACCCTAAACTGTGTCTAATCCGGGTCTAAACCAAGACTATACCAGGCCTAAACCAAGACTGAACCAACACTAAACCAGGTCTAAGCCAGGTCTAAAACAAGACTCAACCAACACTAAACCAGGTCTAAGCCAGGTCTAAACCAAGACTGAACCAGAACTAAGCCAGGTCTAAACCAAGACTGAACCAGAACTAAGCCAGGTCTGACTGAACCAGGTCTAAATCAAGACTGAACCAGGACTAAGCCAGGTCTAAAACAAGACTGAACTAACACTAAACTAAGTGTAAAACAAGACTGAACCAGGACTAAACCAGGTCTAAACCTTATTCCTTTGAGCACTTGAAACGCCCATGACCAACTCTTATAGTCTTAATCCTTTCTTTTTAAACATTCAAATGTAATATTAAAGGTGCACTATGTAACTTTTCTGACATGCATTCTTACAGTGTGGGCTCGCCTCTCTACAGATCTGACCTGTAACTTGGCTTGCTACATAGTGCAACTTCAGTTTAGCCAAAGAGCCAGATATGGGATCAAAAATCAGTGCTGTATTTTATGTTATTAAATATATGCATTGTTATAAGTGTACAAAAGTGTATTTAAACATATGAAACTGTCTGCCATTAATGCCTTGCCTGGATTTTTAAGAGTGCTAAGAAACAATGCTGGAAATGTTTTAGTTAAATCTCTTTTATTGTTGTACAAAAATAGGATCTACATTGTAAATATCTGTATATGAAGAACTGTACTGCAATAAACCATTCATGAACACTGTTGTTGTGCTTTATGGGTGGGACATACCAAGAGCGACGTTTTGTCCTCTGAGTTTTGATTATTTAAATCAGGGGTCATCAAACTTTTTTTTCTCTGGGGTCCACACTTTCGCTCGGGGTCGGGTCGGCCGTATAACAGAATTGTATGACCCAGACCAAAATGACCAGCAGGCCTCAGTGTGGAGTAGAAGTGACGAGCCTGGTACAGCCATCCACAAAACTATATCAACACATAAGTCCTGGCACATATTTGTTTATCGTTACTAGTGGTTTACAAAAGTAGTAAGTTTTAATTTGAAATACCACAGATATTTCATTTATTTGTTTTCTAATAACAGTAACATTAAAGGTAAGAAACTGTCAAGGTAAAAACATCTGGTGATTGACACTGGCAAAGGAGAGTGAAAAATACAAACTGTAGGTCGGCCTGTTGATATTAACAATAATAATATTAATAACAATTGTATTCATAATAATTGTGTGGAGCACTTAATAAGAGTCAAATAAATAGGCCTATAAAAGAAATACATAAAAAAAGTCATATAATTATTTAAATATAAATACTTCATATAAATATCATTTTTAATTGAAAAATCACAAAATACAAGATGCAGACATGTTATTATTTGGCAAAAAGTAATTTAAAAAAATAGGCCATGACAACTTTTGAGGATTGCCTCATAGGGCCAGTTCAAGTGGGGGGGGTTCAGAGGGGCTGGGGGGGCCGGTCAAAGAGGCGTGATCGGCCTTAGTTTGATGACCCCTGATTAAGGACATTCAAAATATTAAGATCTTCATTTTTGTCAACATCGCCCACTCCGAGAAGTACAGGTGCATCACTTTTGCTCTGCAGCGCCCTCTAGTGCCTCTTTTATGGTCAAACCTCCTATCTCCCCATCCCTCTCCACTCCCTCCTCCATTGTTACTCCTGGGTGGTGTTTCTTCAAATGCCGCACCACCTGGAACCTCTGCTTGGCCCTGTACGAACAAAGCCGACAACAAAACGGCGTCTGCTTGGTGTGGGACAGGAAGTGATGTCGTAAGCCGGCGGGCCATTTGAAGCTTTTCTGACAGAGGCCACATGTGAAGGGCCGTCCGTCACTGTGCTGCTGTTGGTGAGATTTGAGGATGAAGTTGGTTTTGAAGGATTTGCCACACTTTTCGCAGATGAACGGGCGCATGGAGCTGTGCTGGGTGTCCCGGTGAGAGCGGAGGGCGTCAGCGCGGTTGGAGCGGTACTCACAGTCCACACAGGCGAAGCGCTTCTCTCCTGGAGTCACACACAAAAGGCTCATGTTAGATTTTAGAATTTGAGATGTTCACTTGTTTACATCTGTGAACAGCTTCTACTTTGGCCCAAAGAGCCAAAAGTATAATTTTTACAGCCAATATGAGCAGATGGTCTCACCGCTAATGAACATATTTACTACATAATAAGACTGAAAATATTAGTTTGGTCTTCTGGCAGCACAAACATAAATTTAAAGCCATAGTAATAAATTAAAATAAAAGCATGAGTTTTCATTATGGATGTTTTTAACTGCAGTGAAAAACAGAGAAAAACATGTGTCATTACTGTGAGCAGGCTTCCACAGACCTGACTCTTATCTGGCATGGAGGAGGACTTTTTCCTGCTTGTTTCCATGGAAATGTAGTTCCTGACATAAAACTCATCTATCTCCATGGAGAATGTTCCGAAGTATGGTTTAACTTCCTATTTCCATGGAACCATGCAGGTGACATGTCAACTCCAGAAAGTTACATACTGTTGAGACTTTACCTGTGTGCTTGGTCATGTGACACTTGAGCTGCGTGGCCCATTTACACTTGTATCCACACTCAGGACACAGGTACTTCCTCTCTTCCTGATGCACACGCATGTGCTGCTGCAAAGACAGGAAATACTACACTTTAGTTCATCTGCTCCACAAGAGATAAAGCAGGGCCAAGAGCCAAGTACCATCCAGTAAAACTATGGCCTGGGGGCCAAACATGGCCTTCAGACCAATTTTTGCTGGCCCTTATGCTGAATTGGTCCAGATGACTATATACCATCATAACCTCAATGACAAACATTATTTCAGAAGAAAGACCTCAAGCCTGAATAACTGTGATGCACCAGTCAAACTGATGTTAGATGCAGCCCCTTGAACGATACACTATTGATCACCAGTCTGTGGCCCCTCACTTTGTAAACTGGGTCTGTCGTTCTGTCACTGTGTCCTTAGGCAAGACACTTCTCTCACATAGTGTAAATGAACATAGAGTGAGTTTTGGTCAATGAGACAGCCTCACTTCCATCAGTCTACCTCAAGGCTGCTGTGGCTACAGAGTTGAGTGACTCTTAATAAAAAAAGACAAAAAAAACTTTAGTCTGAATAAATTTGTTCACCATTTAAAACGGTCTTGTCTTCCTTTTTTATGAATAAATAAACACATTTCACTCTTACCTTAAGCCTGGAGGGTTCAGTGCACGCGTAGCTGCACTCCTCACATCTGTACGGCCGGTCTCCAGTGTGGGTCCTGATGTGCCATGTCATTTTCTGTTTGTTTCTGCTCGAGTATTCACAGTGAGTGCATTTGTACAGACGCTTCCCTCCGTGACTCCTCAAATGCTGCTCCAAAACCAGGTGGAACTTACAGGCAAACTCACACTGACTACATTTAAGCGAGTTTGCCCCGTCCAGTTCGTTTTCATGCTCGTCTGACAGATGTTGAGCAAGTAGCCTTTTAGTTTTGGTGGTGAATTGACACAGTTGGCATGTATGCTTAGCTTTTGAGTCCTTAGTTGTTGATATCTCCTTTAAAATTGTCCCTTTTGCTAATTTATGCTTGCTAACTTGGTGCGCTTTCAATTCAACACTGCTACCACATGTGTATTGGCATTGCTTACACGTAAAACTCCTCACATGAACACGTTTGCAATGTTTGGTAAGTGAGATTTGCGAGCTAAACTTTGCTTCGCATTTTTGGCAGTTGAATTTCATATCTCCCGAATGGCATCGCGTATTATGCCGTTTAATATCGTCTCTGGAAAAACTAGAAAAATCGCAATTTGTACAAAAATGCGTCAGATTTTTATCGTGGAGTCGCGATTTGTGTTTTTGTAATTTGCTCAAAGATCCAAACGTGTTATCGCAAATTTCACAGGTATGACGGCCAATGCCGGTATGTTTAGATTCGTGTTCTACCAATCTGTATTTTCGTTTTGTGGTAAAGCTACAAAATTGACATTGAAATGCGTTTTTGGCGCTATGTTTGACTGCTACGTGTTGCAGCAAGCGGTGTTCAAATTTGCAACTAAACGAACAATATTTACAGTTAAATTTACTTGCTACTTTCTTATGAACAAGAACTTTATGGCGATTTAAAGATAGCATAGATTTAGCCACAAATTTGCAAACGCTACAATTAAAAGCTTTTAGGCTAGCAGTTTTTGCATGTCTTTCCAATTTACTATTCTCGAGATCTTCAAACGTATTTTTTTCCGCCGTTTTGGAAGACTTTTTCTCGCTAGATTTTGTTACGCAAGTTGCTATGTGTCGTTCAATTGTTGCCAGTCTGATAGCAGAAAACCCGCATTGTTTACATTCAAATTTGCCGTTAATTTTAGCGTATGGACAATCTTTATCAACTGCTACAATATCTGCAGTTTTAGCTTGTGAACACTGGCCATCTTGACTTGTTTTACTGAATCCATCTAGATTAGCAGAAATATTGGCAGTTTCCAATTGTGGTTCGATCCCAGTTGGCAAATCTAAATTACAATCTAAATTTCTGGTTTCAACATTGCTATGAAATTCTACCACTTCTTGGTCAATCAATTTGTTCATTTGTAAATTAGCGTCACTGACAGCCATTTTCGTTTCGCAATTTTGCCTTGAAATGCATTTATTTTTGCGGTGATTGTCCAAATTTCGTCTTAGCTTGAATTCTACACCACAATCTTGACAGTTTAACCTTTTTCTCCCCCGCATCGACTTAATTTTTCTAGTTTTTTGCGTTGGTAACATTAACAGCTCCACATGGCCCTCCAAAACCATAGCATTAGCTTGTATCTTTTCTAATTCTTTCAAATCTTCTACTACATTTTCATTATGTAACTTCGAGCTACGACTTTCAATGCTTTTTTCAATTTCTTCCAACTCCTCAATTTGGTTTGGTTTGCCTAAATAATTTTGTTCACCATCTAAACTAGCTTCTCCTTCCTCTTCTGAGCTAAAGCTAGTTATCAAGCTTGCATTTTTGGGTGACAAGTTATTATTTTCTGCTACATACATTGAATTCTGACTATTTTCCTGCAGAGATGAAGTTTGCTCCTCAATGCTTGGAAGCGTAGTTAAAACAAGCGTGCAATACTCTTCACTTGGACTCTCAAAATTGTCATTATTTGCTACTTCTTCTGCTATAACATTCAAATCTCTAACAGCGTCAACTTTAGCATTTGTTTCGCTACCATTTATGGCGCTAATTTCTGTAGCATTAGCGTCTACAAGTTGCTTAGGCGTTGTGTTATTGTAAAAGACATCCATATTTTCTGTGATGTGTTTCTCTTTTTCTTTTAAAGCGTAATTTTGCAGCCAGGCCTTGTCTCCAGGTACGTATCCGTGAGTTTTTCGTTTATGCAGAAATAAGCTAGTGCTGCTAAATGACGTGTAGCTACATAGCGCGCATTGGAACTGCTTAGACTTGGTATGTTTGCAGTTTTCGTGGTTTTTGAGGGCTTGCCGATATGAGGACGAGTAAGAGCAGAACTTGCATTTGTAAACGGCAGCTGGTTGGTCATTTTCAGAGTGTTTTGAAATCATGTGTTGACGTAGTTCGTATTTGCGTTTGCAGGAATAAGCGCAGATTTCACAGATGAGGGATTTTTCTTGGTGCCGGAGTTTGTGGCTGTTGAGTTGGTCCATTCGGTGACAGCGATAACTGCACTGGTCACATTCGTACCTGCAAAACAAAAATGGAAAATATGGATTAGGTCTATATAATGAGATCATGGAAGTATAATAAGATCTGGAAGATGGACCAAAGATGGTGTCATGTGGTTTTCAGTGGCCTATGCTCATTGGCGCTTTGAAGTTCATATTGTAAAAACACATAAGAATCCCTACAAAATGAGGCCTTTGTGAAAGCTGTGGATGCCGCCAGCTGAACACGGGCAGTTTGATTTCCTCAAAAATGCATCATGCTCTATGGGAGAATTCTTTCTGGACCAGATTTCCCAGGAGGTGCAGTACCTGGAGCGGCCACTAGTCATTCTAGCGTGGAGATGGAGGGGGAAAGTCTTATCCACTTCTAATAAATCGAATGTGCGCGTTATTTCCTGTACCTGAGGTCTCCACTGTGCTTCCTCATGTGCACAGTGAGGTAGTGTTTCCACTTGGTGACGTAGCCACACTCAGAGCACATGTGGTTTTTACTGTGGCCGTGACAGAGCATGTGTCTGGACAGATACGACTGGTCTCTGCACTGGAACTCACACACACTGCATTTGTGACACTTCTCACCTAAAAATAAAAAAAAATAAATCACAATTGAACAATTAATGCAGATATTTACTCTAAAATAATGCTTTATTCTGGCATTTATTTAGTCTTGAATTAGAACAGAATAAAATTAACTTTATTGTGCTCCAAAGTTGCTATAGGCTGGGACAGATAACAGCTAAACTCCTCCCACAACCACATTTCAAATACCTGCTGAACTGGGCAGTACCTGGAGGACTAAAGGGGAATATGAGGGGGGAGGAGAAGTGGGGTCTGGAGGACTAAAGGGAAGCGTGAGGGGGAAGGAGGGGCAGTGTCTGGAGGACCAAAGGGGAGCGTGAGGGGGGGAGAAGGGGTGGGGTCTGGAGGACTAAAGGGGAATATGAGGGGGGAGAAGGGGTGGGGTCTGGAGGACTAAAGGGGAGCGTGATGGGGGAGGAGAGGTGGAGTCTGTGTAGAAACACTGTGTGATGTCGTGTAGTACTTGAAATTGCAGAGGCCACTGGGGGCAGCACACACGGCGTTTTTGACAAGAAAACAAATAAATTTACCTCGCTTGCACTAAACTTAGTTAGTGTTTAGTTTCACTTTAAACCTCACCAGTGTGGGTTAGCATGTGCCTCTTCAGTCCTCGCTTATGCGCTGTGGTGAACTCGCACTCGGAGCATTTGTGGATCTTCTCCGCGGCGTGAAAATGTCCGACGTGTCTCTCAAACTCCACAGAATTAAATGTTTTAAAATCACAAAATTCACAAGAAAACTCCTCTCCTCCAGCGTGCCCCTGTCTGCAATGCTGCGCAAAGATACGTTTATTTGAACAGGCAAAGTCACAGTCTGTGCAGTGGTAAGCTTGATGATTCTTAAAATGCTCTTCCATCAGTGTTTTAGTCCTGAAAATGGCCGTACAAGCGTGATGCTGGCATTCGACTGGAGTGAAATTATGCGTTTCCGTGATATGTTGAATCAAATGTAATAAAGTGCTTTTAAACGAGCAGCCTTCTTCAATGCAAAAATGCTGTGTGCTGTTTTTCGCTACATTGTGCGACTTCATGTGACTTTTTAGTAATTTACTTTGACAAAAACGTTCATTGCAAACTGGACACGTAAAATTCAACTCTGGACCGACTTCTATTTTGTCTGCATGAACCGAGACAAGGTGGCGGCGAAGTGAATTGCGTTCCACGGCTGAGTATGAGCACAAGTGGCACTGGTGGGATTTTAAACCGGCCTCTCGGAGCTGGTGAACGCGCAGTTTGCTTTTGCTGGTGAAATGGCGTTTACACGTGGGACACTGGAGTTCTGGGTCTGGGGAGTGAAGTTTTAGATGTTGTTTGAGGTGAGAGCGCATCTTGAAGCAGCGGTGACAACTAGGGCAGCGGTGAGTGCGGAAGGTCTGGGCGGTGGAGATGTCAGGCAGGTAAGCTAAAATGAAAAAAAATAAAAAAATAAAAAAAAGGTTAGACCGCATATGACAGTTCTCTAAAACATTAACATCATTGTATTTAAGATTTTACGAAAAATCTTGGGCAGTCTTTTCAAGTTTTGTCATTTATATGACATAAGTATAGGTAATTCCAATTTCCCAAACTTGTCTAAATTACACCATAGTTATGATCAGACTAATAAAAATAAACAACACCTCCTTTATTTTGTTAAATAAAAGTTTCAAAAATGCTTTCTTTGTGTGTAAATTGTCTCTACGTTTTGGATGGAGTTTTCCGTGTGTTCTCAACTTTTTTTCCCCACAAACTGCCACTGAACTGATGTAAAACTATGATAAATATTGACCACAAATGCAATAATATTTGTGGCCATTCTACTTAATGGTCCATTATGTAACTTTTCTGGAGGAGTGTCTGTCACCTGTTTGTCTTTATGGATACCTTATTGCCTTGTCTAGAATGTTCCACAGTAATACATTCAATATTTCTATTTTCAAGCCAAGCAAATGATGCCACCAGGCCAATTTACAAGTCAGTTACACCTGAACAACTGTAATTGACCAAACAGATAGCAAGATAGACAAATGTAATGCCAGTGGAACATTCCAGACAACATCTCCATGGATACAAGCAGGTGACAGACAATCCACAAAAAAAATTACACAATAAATATGATTTTACACGACATTACATGACATTACAATATTTTTGGTCATTCTAGTTTAAGTAATTGGTTCCCTTTTACTGGTATTTTGAATAGAATTGAGAGCAGAAGAGAAGAAAGCGGATCATTGACGATTAGAAATAACAGAATTTTAATAAAATTGTACATTAAAAAATTGTCCTTTAAAAGATTTTAACCAATTAGCTTGTTTTTTTCAGTATGGGTATATTTATCTTATCCAGCTGTGCCTTTAAATGTTACCTGTTTTATTGGTTATGATAAAATCTTGAAAATCTTGGTCTCTTGTATGAATAATATGTAGAATTATATAGCTGTGTTTCATCATTGTGTTTATTAATGCACTTTTGAATCAAACTGCTTTATAAAGTTTTTTTTTTCCTGCAACATTTTTGTTTGATGTTGGAAAACAAAAGATAAATCTAATAAGGTAAGAATCATTCTACCACATGCCAGTAAATCACCAAGGAAAACCTGACTGAATTAATTTCAGTTCAGTCAATATACTGCAATATAACACCCATAAAACAAAATATTTTGCTTACTTTTCAGCAAATGGCCATTATCTACTGCTGGAGGCTTGTCTTTTTTTACTGATTTTCGCACTCTTTTCACACCTTTCGTTGGCAGATTTGTATTCCTTCCATCTTTATTGGAAGACTTTAGATCTTCAGTCTCATCATTTTGGTTCTGCAGTGAATCAGTTTGCTCCTCTGAACCACGGTTAGGCTCCACGTCCTCCATAGTGACTCAAAAAACTGAAAAGTACAAATGAACTTACTTAATTTACATAAAAGCAATATTAACTTAAAAATACATCAAACAGATATTAACAAACCAACATTTTTACAACATAATTATCTGAAATAATAACACTTGGGTTCATATAACGCCTTTAAAAGATACCATAAGTGCTTTACATTACATTTAGGGCTGCAGTTGACTAAAGAAATTCTCGGTGGACTACAGACACGTCCTGCCGATCGATTAGACAACTAAAAAGAGGGTGTGGCAAAAGCTCTCAAAAGTATTACGTGTCTCTGTGTATCTGACCCAAACTGCACTTGCAGGGGGAGTTCATGCAAAAACAACTATTTATGCAGAAAAATGTCCTATTTATATAAAACAGACTAAACGTAATCTGAATCATGAGTCGAATCTGCTTTTTTAGTTTTTTTAGTTTATAAAAAAATACCAAATCTTCAAAGAACTCATGCTGAGAGATGGAGACTTCTTCCATTCTGTGCCAGCAAACTCTCTGACCATCACCAATTACACAGGCAAGGTGAGGGAAGTGTCTTGCCTAAAGACACAATATCATATTTATAACACCGGTTAATGTCACTTTAAACAACTGTAATTAACCCACTTACACTGATATGGTTCTGCCCATACTGTATATTTTATATTTGCAAATCAAAGTCTATTTGTTATTTACCTTATTTTAATGCATGTCCTTATTTTATTTGATCATAGTTTTATTATTATTCTTTGTTTAATACTGCACCATAACACCAAAGCAAATTCCTAGTTTGTGAATTTTGTTTAACTGGCTTTAAATACATATCTTTTACACTGTGCAATAAAAAGAAATAATAGAATAAAAAAATAAGATAAAATAAACTACCCTCAAACAAATACTTACATTGTTATCTGTTGTATCAATAAGATATAAAAAATAATAATTTTTCAATACATAGAAAATAGCCTTCCTACTTTTGCTGTTAAGTATTACGTTATAACAACTACATAACACAAAAAACAAATAATCTGTGGAATAAATTAAGACCTTTACAATCTATTATCATTATTTACGATATTAATTATGTAGTATAGAAAATAAGAATAAGATTTACCCCGTTTTAGGGAGGCTGCTACACAGCCTCCTCTTATTCCATGCTGCTTCTTCAACGCTGTTGTTTATGTTAGCATTAGCCACACTTAGCCTGGTAGCTCGAGTCTAAATTCTACAGCTATTATAAACTTTATCCAATTAAAATGTTATGTAAATTTACACGATACGACAAGTAATTTTAATTCATTAGCAGTAACTACAAATTATCGTTTTAAAGTTTGTTTTGAATTTAGTCAAAAGAAAACGGAACTAATGTTTGGAAAAAAGCGAAGCCGGATTCATTTTTGTTCGACACCGGAAGTGGAGCAGAGGTCGCGGATGTTGCACATGACTTTTGCAGTTCATTCAGAAATTGGCGATAAAGTGCAATTGAATGCCTTTTGATGGCTGAATAACCGCGCTGCAACTGAGAGTGGATTCGCCAACAATATTTTAACCAGACTGAGAGGAAATTGAGCCAAAGGAAACGTTATAATAGCAGATTTGTGGCCTCGTATTACCTGAACACATTGGGAATAGATGACAACATTGAGGACTTGTAGCTTTCTTTTAAGGACAAATCACACGGTGTCACCTACCGTATGAAACCATGAAAAGGCCAGTTTGTTATAAACGGTGTGATTAATTAGATTGCTATTAGGTTATTGAGTAATTAACACCGCAGCACCATGCCTATGTCGGACTTTCTGGATGGCTTGAAGGATAACCCGTACTTCGGAGCTGGATTCGGGTTGGTAGGAGTCGGCACTGCGCTGGCTCTGGCTCGTAAAGGAGCTCAGGTGGGGGTGATGATTTTTGTTCTTTAGGATGGCATCCTCATAGTACACGCTTACTTCCAAAAACACAGCCTTTATAACACAAAAATAAGGGTTGTTTTTCAGATGGAACCAGTATTCCTGTGCTAATCAACTGTATAGTATTTTTATTTTATTTTATTTTATTTTATTTTTCTATTAGTGATAACCAGTTGTAGGGTATTTCTCCCAACCACACCATAAAACCATAAATTTTACCGAACACCATCTCTGTTAAATACTACAGCTAATTTCAGCTGAAAAGTGTGAGTGCGTTAACAATTGCACAATTGTCACACATTTGCATCTACACTATACATCTGTAGTACAATCAGTCAGAATGTGTAAATGTTTGAAGAAGCCTAATGTTGACACGCCTGCAGCTCATCAAAATGGGGACTAAACTCAATGTACACAAGGACTCAAACCACACTTTGTCACTCTAAGTTTACTTTAAGTTTTGATTTGATAAAGCTAGTCATATACTTGAGGAGTGGTGATCTATTAGACAATGGTAATGTTGTTTGGTCATGGTGTTAAATCATGAATAATCAGTCATTTGTGATGATTCAAATTTCTTCTTCGCTGCTGCTAAAGTTTGATATCATGATGACATGCCTAGTAATCACCTTATGGTCTTGTTTGAACACTGCAGATTTCTTTTCTTAGATCTTTTTTACTTGCTATTCCGATTTGTCACACCTTCATCACACCTTTTTAATATCATCTTATAGAAAATATACTGACTGAAACAAACTCAGAATCTATCCAGTTGCCTCCATACCTCTAATGGACGGTAATTCTAGTGGTAAACAGAGCAGACAGACGGGGAGCAGAATAAATGAACAAACTGGTAAGTGGTTAGCGGGTGTTTGTATGTGTGTGTTTAGGTTAGAGGCGGTGCTGCGTCTGTATCTACTGAAACAATATGAAACAATTTTATGTGTGTACTAAAATGACGAAAAATGAGATGTTCAGTCTTGACTTCACACTTGTTATTGTTGTTGTTTTTGCGTGTCCAGGTGGGGATGGTGTTTTTTCGTAGGTATTACATGATCACGCTGGAGGTCCCCAGTCGAGATAAAAGCTACCACTGGCTTCTGAGCTGGATCACCAAACACGCGCGCCACACCCAGCACCTCAGTGTAGAGACGTCCTATCAGGCCCATGAGAGCGGACGGGTGCACACGCAGTTCGACTTCCACCCCAGCCCCGGGAACCACATCATCTGGTTAGTAAGACATAAAAAAGGAAAAGAAAATTAGTAATTTTCAAAATGCATGGTACTTTATCTTTCAAATACAACAATTACTCACTAACTAATGGATGTCACCAGGTGTTACTGATGATCAGATTTCTCTTGTGCTGTAAACACACACCGATCTGGTGTGGGGTTATCTGATTTTTGTCGCCATTAGGGTTGTCAAAAGTATTGAAAATCAGGTACTAAGTGATACTAAAACTAGTATAAAAACTGGATACTCATTTGAACAAGTATCGATACTAAAAAAGTCCCATTCACTGGACCAGAAATGAACCTTTCCTGAATGATCTTGAGCTGTATCAGAACAAATTTAAGACCACATATAGCAGTATACGTATACATTTTTTGGTGGAGGGTCTGCCACCTGCTTGTCCCATTGTTATTACTTGGCCCGGAATGTTCCACAAATTAAATTATGATTATGATTTTAAACAACCATACTATTTATTAAAAAAAAACAACAAAAAAAAAAACAACACAATTGTACTTTACCACCACCAAGTGATTGAAAAGTGTATAAAAAAATTAAGTCATGTAAAGTTTTTGATTTGTTCAATTTTGAATTTGTGTCAAGAAAAAAAAGCATAATTTACATAGTCACGTTCTAAACAACAGTGAAACACATTTGTTGAGGACGTGAGTGCTGCCCTGGGTCTAAAATTGCGTAAGACTTTAAAAATGTCTGGTAGTCTTGGAGAATATGAACATTACTACATACTAAAGAGTCCAAAACTGACCTTAAAAAAGGAGGTGTACTGGTAGCCAAAAGCATCCGAGGCACACTGACAAGGTGCATTAAAAGTCCTTTTTTGCATAATGGGACATAATGTAATACTACTATGTTCTACTATTATAATTATTCAGTAATGTGTAATTCTTGTACATTTTTAATGTTTCAGGTATGGCAAGAAGTGGATCCGAGTGGAGAGGACCAGGGAGAAGCAGATGGTGGACCTGCACACGGGCACGCCTTGGGAGTCTGTCACCTTCACCGCTTTAGGACGAGACCGACAAATATTCTTCAACATCCTCCAAGAAGGTACACACTTTAGATATATACATACACTGTACTGCTATACAAGCAGAGGTGGTGGGTAGAGGCGCCATGAATTGTACTCAGTAACATTACTTCAGAATAGTATTACTGAAGTAGAAGTAGTCGTCCATGAAATGACTCAGGTAAGAGTAAAAACTATTTGGCAGACAGACAGACAGATACTTTATTAATCCTGAGGGAAATTGAAGTTTTGCTGCAGCAAACTGTTGCAGTTGATGTTACTGCAACGTTTACACTGCTCTTCTTAGTGTCCTTTGTGTCTCAGTCAAAGGTCTCAGTGCAGTTTAACAGGAGGACTGGTCAGGGAGGGTCAGCAGATCCTGTGTCAGGGCAGTTTGAGGAGAGGAAGAGTTAAGTGTCCCTCCTCTGTGTCCTGCAGCATCACAGCAGCCTCCAGGGGGAGCCAGGTGAACACAACAGGAAAGGACTCTGTTCTGGTGTTTTGGTTGGTGATGAAATTTCCTCTGGAAGGTCTTCTGCCACATTTGTTGCCACATTTGGTGTAAAAAGCCGCCTGTAGCATATCAGATGTCCATAGTTAGCTCCTTAGCTAGCTTCTTAGACTTAGACTTAGGCAAACGTTATTGATCCACAAGGGAAATTATTTGAACAGACTCTTGCACAGTCTCCATTGATACAAGAAAAACAAGCAGATCATTTCACACAATGCAACAGTCCCTTACTTGTGTCCTTTGAGCTGCACTTGTTAATTGTTTAAAATCCCATGTCTCGTGTGTGAGCCAGGTTTCGAAGGACGAAACATTAAATAATGCACAACATCTTGTGTTTTCAAAGGACATACACAAAAAAGAGACAAACTAAATCATATTTGAAGGAGCAGTGCAAGAAACAGAAATGCACCCATCCAGATTTTTCAGTTCCGGTATCGATACTTTGACTGAAGTATCTGCCGATACCTGTTATTAACCAATACCAGTGCAGAGATAGAAAATGGTGCTTATTACCTTAAAACACAGTTTACTTATTACTTTACTTATAACTTATTCATCCTTCAAATCATTACTGAACAGTTTTGTATGAATAAAAGTTCAAACATTATGAGATGTTCGGGGCCAAAATCAGCCTGTAAAAATAGTCTTGCATCCAGTTAAATGTACAACAGGATATCAGCTGAACCAACATCATCAAACCGAAACCCGATATAGCAATTTTTTTTCTGTATCGGTGCCGATATTTGATACCAGTATGGCTAATGGTGCATTCCTCATTATCAAAACTGTGATACTGAAAAAAGCTTTTGTCCATATGTCTGTAGCTCGTGAGTTGGCTCTGAAGCAGGAGGAGGGCCGGACGGTGATGTACACAGCGATGGGAGGAGAGTGGAGGCCGTTCGGATTCCCTCGGCGCCGCAGACCCCTCAGCTCCGTGGTCCTGGAGAGAGGAGTGGCCGACCGCATCGTACATGACGTGAAGGAGTTCATAGGAAACCCACGATGGTACACAGACAGAGGTATGGCTTGGTCCTGGTTTGGTCCTGGTTTTGTCCTGGTTTGGTCTTGGTTTGGTCTTGGATTGGTTTTTTGGTCCTGTTTTTTATTTAACATTGACCGTAATCCTGCCTGTATCCGATCAGGTATCCCGTACAGAAGGGGCTACCTCCTGTATGGTCCTCCTGGCTGTGGGAAGAGCAGCTTCATGTGAGTGTTCTATTTTTGATGATGTTTTATAAAATTATACTTGATGTGTGGTACAGAAAGATCTAAGGCTCTTTGTACAGGAGCTTTAGGCCACGGGCTAGGATAGTCACGTGTGCACCCCCCCACAACCCTATAAATTTGGTATCACTGGAAACCTTGGGATGTCTAGATTACAATTATAACTGATAACAGTAAAAAAACTGGGACTTGCTATGACATATCAATAGTTTTATTGACCTACCATAAAACTCATGAAATGGCTGAATGCGAAACCTGTGATTTCGCCACATGATACAAAGACTCAGTAAATCATCAATTGTTCACTTAAATAAACATATAAGGCATGAAATGAAAGCGAACTCTGTGCCAAATCATTCCCTTTTTAAATGATATGTCTGTCTTAATTGTGTCTGAAGATATGCTTTAGTGAAGTATGACACCATATAAACAATAAATGCTCGTATGACAATACATGATGAATATGACAATAGTTCTGTTTTCATCATAATTCTACATACATTTGCCTAAACTATATGCACAACAAGAAAGCCCAATCTCTCAGCTTTGATCTCATGCCAAAAGTAATCTGGTAGGACAAATACTAGCAAAGATATCATATGTTTTACCTAGTGATCGATAAAACACTTCAATGAATGCTGAAGATCGCATCATCACTTCAGCTTGAATTATATATTATTAAAATGTATTTAACTTGAAATAAAATTGAAATGCCATAGGTTTTAGGGTATCAACAAACCTGTACTTCTAATATTCCCAAGTTTCACCCACATACAATGTTTAATATGTCTTAGCAGGTGCAATTACTACCTATCTGGTTCACAGGTGATTTCCTGCCAAAAGAACTTCTAGATATTGCTCAGGAAACTGTGGTAACTGAGGACTTCAGTGAGGACCTGGATGATTTAGATTCAGATCTGGTTTGTGATATCGATGCTGACTTTGAATCATTTGAGGAAGATGAAAGTGACTGTGATTCAGACTGAGATGATCTATGTTACAGGTCAAAATAAATGCACAAAAAACTCACTAAAACAAAACGACCGAAAAAAACATGTTCATTAGTTTTCTTTTATGTTTCAGAAAAGATAAGTAACAGAATCAGTTATTGTTTTTGACATACGTTTTGAAAGCTTGGCGAGATTGACTTTTTGTGTCAATTTATGTGTTACTGGTTATTGAGTTATTGTGGCACACTGAGACATATCAAACATTGTATATGATGGAAATGAAAGTGGTAATATTGCAAGTGTAGGTTTGTTGATACCTCGAAACATATGGCATTTCAATTTTTAAGCTGAATATGGGATCATTATGCGATCTTCAGCATTCATTTAAGTGTTTTATCGATCACTAGGTAAAACATATGATATCTTTGCTAGTATTTGTCCTACCAGATTACTTTTGGCATGAGATCAAAGCTGAGAGATTGGGCTTTCTTGTCGTGCATATAGTTTAGGCAAATGTATGTAGAATTATGATGAAAACAGAACTATTGTCATATTCATCATGTATTGTCATACGAGCATTTATTGTTTATATGGTGTCATACTTCACTAAAGCATATCTTCAGACACAATTAAGACAGACATATCATTTAAAAAGGGAATGATTTGGCACAGAGTTCGCTTTCATTTCATGCCTTGTATGTTTATTTAAGTGAAAAATTGATGATTTACTGAGTCTTTGTATCATGTGGCAAAATCACATGTTTCGGATTCAGCCATTTCATGAGTTTTATGGTAGGTCAATAAAACTATTGATATGTCATAGCAAGTCCCAGTTTTTTTACTGTTACCAGTTATAATTGTAATCTAGACATCCCAAGGTTTCCAGTGATACCAAATTTATAGGGTTGTGGGGGGGGGTGCACACGTGACTATCCTAGCCCGTGGCCTACTTGGCAGTAAAACTGAGGAGTACGCATCTTTCAGTATCATAAACATTACCTTTGTGTCCCCATTTATACAGTAAACCTGTCCAAACAAATACAGTTTTTTATTGACAACAATTGTTATGCTGATTTATTTACCAAAATATACATTGTACATTTAAAATTTTATGTTTTGGCTCTTAATCCAGTCTGAAAGATGAATGAGCTCCTCCTTCCAGGTTCAGTTATGATTGTAATGGTGTCTTGAACTATTAGAAGTACAGGTTACAAATATCACCTTTATTAATTCACTGACATCAAATTTGGGCTGAATGGTTTGGGGAACATATCTAAATTCGATTTTTCAGAGCATTGCATTTGCTGTTTATGTCTTAATAACAGGATTTTGTTCTGACAGAAAGTCTGAAACATGAACTGACAAACCAGGAATCACATTTCAGAACATGCTTGTACTAGGGTTGTCAAAAATATCGAAAATCGAATACTAATAGATACTAAAACTAGTATCTAAATTATACACTCATCTGAGCAAGTATCAATTCTAGAAAAGTCCCACTGACAGGAAATTAAGCTTTCTTGAATAGTTTTGGAATGATGTTGAGCTGTATCAGAACAAGTATAAGAGCACATAGACTAGTATACACCCATGGACCACTATGGAACCTACAGGACCACTGAGGGATTACACACATATAAGGACACATGGGAATATACAAGAAATACTATGCTTTAATGTTGAAAATCACATTCTGTTGTCCATTGTTTTTTATTATCATTGTGGTATCGGAGTCAGTATTGAGTTTCAAGCCTATTCCTTAGTCTCGAACTGGAGTTTGAAATGTAAGTGACAACA
Organism: Taenioides sp. WSHXM2023; assembly: GCA_029959045.1. Taxonomy (NCBI): domain Eukaryota; kingdom Metazoa; phylum Chordata; class Actinopteri; order Gobiiformes; family Gobiidae; genus Taenioides; species Taenioides sp. WSHXM2023. The sequence continues at coordinate 27,628,149 of CM057099.1, forward strand.
CTAGATTGTACAGATCTAAACTACAGGGTGAATAGTTTTTATGTAGGAGATTTTGGAGTTGTTGGCGGAAGTTATTGCGATTTGCTAATTACATTCATTCGAATTCCAATTCAATTGCGATTAATCTGGCAGCCCTATTATGAACATATATGATATATGACGTTTTGGTTGTTTCCTTGTGTCTGGCAGCACAGCTCTGGCCGGTGAGCTCGGATACAGCATTTGCCTGATGAGTTTGAGTGACAGGACCCTCTCAGACGACAGACTGAACCATCTCCTGAGCGTAGCCCCACAGCAAAGTATCATCCTGTTGGAGGATGTGGACGCGGCGTTTGTGAGCAGAGAGCTACTGCCTACAGAGAGTGAGTATCGGGACTGAACCGGGGACTGAACCGGGGACTGAACCGGGGACTGAACCGAGGACCGAACCGGGGACCGAACCGGGGACAGAACCGGGGACAGAACTGGGGACTGAACCGGGGACTGTAATTGAACCAAACTAGGAACCAGGAGTGAACCAGGAGTGAACCAGGAGTGAACCAGGACTAAGCCAGGACTAAACCAGTATCATCCTATTGGAGGACATTAACGGTGATGAACCAGGATTTAAACCAGGATTTAAACCAGGGACTAAACCAGGGACTAAACCAGGGACTAAACCAGGGACTAAACCAGGGACTAAACCTGGACTAAACCTGGACTAAACCTGGACTAAACCGGGACTAAACCCGGGACTAAACCCGGGACTAAACCCGGGACTAAACCCGGGACTAAACCAGTATCATCCTATTGGAGGACATTAACTGTGCTGAACCGGGACTTAAACCAGGGACTTAAACCAGGGACTTAAACCACGGACTGGACCACGGACTGGACCACGGACTGGACCACGGACTGGACCACGGACTGGACCACGGACTGAACCACGGACTGGACCACGGACCGAACCACGGACTGGACCACAGACTGAACCAGTTTTTCTCCTCCTCAGACCCTTTGGCGTTCCAGGGCATGGGCCGGCTCACATTCAGTGGCCTGTTAAACTCTTTGGACGGAGTGGCTTCATCTGAGGCCCGGATTGTCTTTATGACCACCAACTACATAGAACGGTACGATTTAAATCAAATATTGCTCAGGGCTGCAGTACCTTTATTCTGAATTGCATAGGGCTGTAGTCGCCTAAAGACATTCTAAACTAAAGACTAAAGACATGTGCTGGCTATGTCTGTATATCTGACCCAAACTGCACTGACAAGACTACACCTGCAGGGGGAGCTCATGCAAAAACTACCATTTATGCAGAAAAATGTCCGAAGGAAACAATGTATTTATATAAAGACTATTAAACTTGTGACTCATTAATCTCAATTCATTAATCTGACATTTTACATATACCAATAAAAAAAATAAAAATAATAATAATCTGCTAACACACACACGTTAACTTTCTTCTCTTTTCTGCTATTGTCCCATATAAATCCTTATAATCTAAATAAAATGATTTGTGTTCTAAGACACCATCGACCAATGAATCAACTAAATTCACATTTTCTGGAATCTGTATTACATTTGCATTATAATTATAGTTGCAGAGTAATTAGAAGTGGCATAGAGGATTCTCCAAGTAATGAGAAATCCAGCGACTGTTTGTACTTTTTCCAAATGTTGCGCATGTGTGAAACCACCCCACCTCCTCCACAGCTCCTTAAGTAGAAACACCTACTCCCGCCTCCTCCTTACTCTAGAAATCATGCTTGTTTACAACCGGTGCGTGTTCAGAATTGCTGTTGGTTACCTGTCCAGAAGTAATTCAGCGACCGACGCGTCAGTCTTTAAACCCTTTGTTTGAACTTTCACTGACAATTTGAAACTAAAAAAAGAATCCTCCATACAACCTTTAAGTTTTCCCGTTACACCCAGAAGCTTTTTCTTAATGGTGCACTATGTCACATATTTTTTTCACCACAATGAGTTTATAGGCACTTTGCCCAACTCTCAGAGACCAGAGCGGCGTAAACTAGCATGTGAAAGGTGCACATCCTGCTTCTTGGCCGATAAACTGTTTGTACTTAGATGCACGTACTAAACACAGCTGACTTATTTTGCCCAGAAGAGTTGCTTATACAATATTTGTACTGGGCCAAGACCAGTCAAAAGTAGTCAAAAGTATACTAAAACGAGTATCAAAACTAGATTCTCATTTGAGCAGATATTCAAAGGACAGAAATTAAATTATAAGAGCACATAGACTAGTATACGCCCATGGACCACTATGGAACCTACAGGTCCACTGAGGGAGAACACAGATATAAAACCACATGGGAATAGAAAAGAAAGTACTACTATGTAATGTTGAAAATCACTTTCTGTTGTCTAAAGAAAGAGTGTTGTTTATTATTGTGGTATCATAATGGGTTTTGAGTATCGAGTTTCTTCCTTTGTATCTAATTTTTAGTATTGGGACAACACTAACCAAGACAAAACTTTACTTTATCGCATGAAAAAATGGGGCATAGAATAAAAGTCTATGGTAGATTGCTAATGTTGATATTTTTTGCAGATTGGATGCAGCTCTGATCCGGCCCGGTCGTGTGGATTTAAAGCAGTACATTGGACACTGCTCCCACTACCAGCTGGCCCAGATGTTCGGCCGCTTCTACCCAGAGACGCCTCACTCCGACGGGGACAGGTTCGCACGAGAAGCCCTTAGTGTCCACCCGGAGATCAGCGCCGCGCAAGTCCAAGGACACTTTCTGTTGCATAAAGCCGACCCGCAGGGGGCGATAGACAATGTGAAGAAAATCAAGGAGTGAATGGACTAGATGGGGAATAATTTCATAATAAAAATATATATGGAAAAATGTCAACTTTTTTCTTCAAATCAGGCACTAAGAAGCATGGGAAAAGCTGTTGGCCTGACACTATCCCAGACACTTGATTCTTCGACATGGTGAATTTTCAGGAGTGACAAAAAAACAAGCAGTGATTGGAGAAATATAAGGAATAGGGCTGTAGTCCTTTAGTGTTTTTATCGATTTGGCAGATTAAACTCATGATTCACAAGTTTTATAGAAATACATTGTTTCCTAGTACTCCTAGCTCCCCCCGCAGGTGTAGTCTTGTGAGTGCAGGTTGAGTCAGATACAGAGAGATATGTAGTAGTTTGAGCTCTTGACACGGCCTTTTTTTTTTAGTTTTAGTTCGTTCCACTACAGCCCTAAGAAGGAAACAGCTGCCTGACACTATCCCAGACAGTAGCTTCTCGCTTCTTTCCAGATCTAACCTGTAACTTGGCCTATTGCCGTCACCTGCTTGTCTGCATAGAGGAACAATAGTTATTTTATTTTTTACCAGCGGCTTTTAGAGAGCTTAAAGTGGGACTAAAACCCTAAACTCCGCTCACAACCACATTCCAAATAGAGCAGCTAAACTGAGCAGCACCAGGAGGACTAAAGGGTAGAGTGAGGGGGGAGGAGGGGCGGGGTCTGGAAGACTAAAGGGCAGATTGAGTGATATAAGGTGTGATTGGTCTAACAGGTGGCCGCACTTCAGACTCCGCCTGCGCAGCCAGGTGTTTGTGATCGGGGCAGTCTTGTGTGATGTCATGTAGTACTTGACATTACAGAGGCCACTGAAGGCAGCACAAACTTTACATTTAGGTTTTTGACCAGAAAGCTAAAAATGTACCTAGTTTACGCTGAAACTGAACACTGAACAGTAGGTAATGCTATTCAAACACCATATACACAGTTTAGTAGTAAAAAAAAGGTTGACTTAGTCTTTAGTTTCACTTTAACATGAAGAACCACACTACGGTAGGTCCTACAGGGTCTTGCAAAATTGAAGCATGAAGAATGAACCATGTCTTAGCCTAAGTAATGAACTGAAACAAAAGGAGGACTTGGCTCCGCCCACTGCTCTGCTCACTTTTCCCACTCTGTCACTGGAGCTGTGCTCTGTGATGTGACGCTGGAGCAGGTCTGCACCAGGTCACTCCTGTGCAAGAACTAAACCAGGACCAAACCAGGATTAAACCAGGGCTAAACCAGGGCTGAACCAAGACTAAAGCAGAACTAAAGCAGGTCTGAACCAGGACTGAACTACAATCTGAACCAGGGCTAAACCAGGGCTGAAATTAGATTTGAACCAGGACTAAATCAGGGCTAAAATGGGTTTAAACTGTGACTAAGCAGGACCAAACCAAGTCTAAACCAGGACTAAAACAGGTCTGAACCTGAACTTGTTTAAATGCTGTAGCTGGGCTAAACCAGGACAAGACTAAACCAGTCCTAAGCAGGTCTCAGCTGTTCTGCAGTTGGACTAAACCAGGACTAAACCAGACCTAATACTAGTACAATCTACTTTGGACTAATAATAATTGAACTTCAGTTCTATACTAGCTACACCAACTAAACCAGGACTAAAACTACAACTAAACTGTACCTAAAATAGGACTGAACCAGGACTTAACCAAGACTAAATCTGGACTAATCACTAGTCAAGACTTTACACTAAACCAGCATAATGTCTGCACTGGTCCAGTCTTGGTCAAGATCTGCATCCTGGACTGGACTTTTGAGATCCCGGGCTGCTGGACCATCTTCAGTCCCTCGTCTCTGTGTAGTCCAGACGGCTGACGCCTCCAGCTCTGTATCAGCTCGAGTCCAAGACGAGAACGGGACTAAGACCAAAATCCGGACCATAAAAGACCTCCCTAAAGTCGGGTTCTTGAGGTTTTTCTACAGGCTGGTGGTTAAGGGCTACTACATCCGAATGCACGAGCTACAGGTGGGTGAAGACATTGTCAATTTTTATAATTACATTGAAATTGGCTGTTTAAAGGGCCCGTATTGGTTTATTTTCTGATCTATGTTCTAATGTTGTTTCCTCATCACAAACATCCCTGGGGTTGAGTTTCGTTTCATTCACACATGTTTAACACCCAATCTCTCAAACAGATAACACTCTGTTCTGTCTGTTCCACCTTGTGATGTCATGTGGTAATACAGGAGGTGCTCCACTTTAAACTCCATACACCTTCAGTAGAATCATTTGGATGATTCTACAATTCTCCTCTAAACAAAAGGTAAAAAGTAGCTGCTAACTTGACAACTACCGCTTCATGACATCACAAGGTGGAGCAGAGCATTTTGAGCTTTGGAGATGTAGACAGACTAATAATAAATGATTACTCAAAAATGTGTGAATGAAACAAAACACAACTCGGGGGATGTTTTTGAGGCGGTAACAACATTCCAACATGCTCACAGAAGCAAGTTTTGCATAATATAACTAATTTAACTGTCTGACTGCAGATTTGTTGACCTGGTTTATGGTTCATATTTCTGTAATTACTGGGCCGATCCACATGAAACAAAAACCAGCACAAATATCTTGAAATCATGTTTTCAGAGTCGCTTCAGAAAGTGGTGCCATTATCCAATCCCGGCGAGATAAAACCATAAAATGAATATGGCGAGTTTTTGGAGCTGATCCCAAACATATAATGATAAGACTGGCTCCACACACTTGTCATATCAACTTGTCTTACGGTTCTTATTATTGCAAAGGTAAAAAAATTAAAAAGATACAGAGAGAGAAGACTTTGAGCTTCGTGCCAGCCTTTGCACAAATCTGTAATCTGTCAGTTAAACAGCAAACGCACCACACATGTCTGACCAGTCCTCCAGCACTGTTTAAACTCTAGACTTTCTCCAATGTCAGCCTGTTAGCACTGCGTAACACGACCCTCACTCACTCCTGTTTGTCCATCTTGAATTTGTGTTACGTTTTGTTAAGTCCTAACTGTTCCATTGTTGAAAAGTTGCATGGCGTTGGAAATACTTTTGATTTTTAACCAAGTTGTGGTGCTGCTGTGTGGACTGTTTCGAAATGCCTGCGTGATCAGATTACTGCTATCGCCATGGCAACAGCAGGTCTCAGCTTTCCCTGTCAAAGAGCATTGTTTTGACCTGTGTATCTAGACTACACATTTCACGTTCACGTAATAATATTTAAAGCCACAGTGTGTAACTTTTTAGCCAAATAAACTCAAATAAAGGCATGTTTTTTCCATTCTGGTTGTGTTTGTTGCACTGAAAAACATCTGTCCTTTCAGTGAGCGTGCTCGCATCTCCACAAACCTGACTCTTATTTGGTCTGAAGAAAGGCCTCCTTCTCCTGCTTGTTTCCATGGAAATGTTGTTCTTTGGCTATAGATTTCACAATATGGCATAAAACTCTCTCCCTCTCTCCTCCTCACCTCCTCTTTCTTTCTCTCACTCACTCTCTCCCTCTCTCCCCCCTCACCTCCTCTCTTTCTCTCACTCACTCACACTCTCTCCCCCCTCACCTCCTCTCTCTTTCTCTCACTCACACTCTCTCCCTCTCTCCCCCCTCACCTCCTCTCTTTCTCTCACTCACACTCTCTCCCCCTCACCTCCTCTCTCTTTCTCTCACTCACACTCTCTCCCCCTCACCTCCTCTCTCTTTCTCTCACTCACACTCTCTCCCCCTCACCTCCTCTCTCTTTCTCTCACTCACACTCTCCCTCTCTCCCCCTCACCTCCTCTCTCTTTCTCTCACTCACACTCTCCCTCTCTCCCCCTCACCTCCTCTGTCTTTCTCTCACTCACACTCTCTCCCTCTTTCCCCCTCACCTCCTCTCTCTTTCTCTCACTCACACTCTCTCCCCCTCACCTCCTCTCTCTTTCTCTCACTCACACTCTCTCCCCCTCACCTCCTCTCTTTCTCTCACTCACACTCTCTCCCCCTCACCTCCTCTCTCTTTCTCTCACTCACACTCTCTCCCCCTCACCTCCTCTCTCTTTCTCTCACTCACACTCTCTCCCCCTCACCTCCTCTCTCTTTCTCTCACTCACACTCTCTCCCCCTCACCTCCTCTCTTTCTCTCACTCACACTCTCCCCCTCACCTCCTCTCTCTTTCTCTCACTCACACTCTCTCCCCCTCACCTCCTCTCTCTTTCTCTCACTCACACTCTCTCCCCCTCACCTCCTCTCTCTTTCTCTCACTCACACTCTCTCCCCCTCACCTCCTCTCTCTTTCTCTCACTCGCACTCTCTTCCTCTCTCCCCCTCACCTCCTCTGTCTTTCTCTCACTCGCACTCTCTCCCTCTCTCCCCCTCACCTCCTCTCTCTTTCTCTCACTCACACTCTCTCCCCCTCACCTCCTCTCTCTTTCTCTCACTCACACTCTCTCCCCCTCACCTCCTCTCTCTTTCTCTCACTCACACTCTCTCCCCCTCACCTCCTCTCTCTTTCTCTCACTCACTCTCTCCCCCTCACCTCCTCTCTCTTTCTCTCACTCATACTCTCTCCCCCTCACCTCCTCTCTCTTTCTCTCACTCATACTCTCTCCCCCTCACCTCCTCTCTCTTTCTCTCACTCACACTCTCTCCCTCTCTCCCCCTCACCTCCTCTCTCTTTCTCTCACTCACACTCTCTCCCTCTCTCCCCCTCACCTCCTCTCTCTTTCTCTCACTCACTCTCTCCCCCTCACCTCCTCTGTCTTTCTCTCACTCACACTCTCCCCCTCATCTCCTCTCTCTTTCTCTCACTCACACTCTCTCCCTCTTTCCCCCTCACCTCCTCTCTCTTTCTCTCACTCACACTCTCTCCCCCTCACCTCCTCTCTCTTTCTCTCACTCACACTCTCCCCCTCATCTCCTCTCTCTTTCTCTCACTCACACTCTCTCCCTCTTTCCCCCTCACCTCCTCTCTCTTTCTCTCACTCACACTCTCTCCCCCTCACCTCCTCTCTCTTTCTCTCACTCACACTCTCCCCCTCATCTCCTGTCTTTCTCTCACTCACACTCTCTCCCTCTCTCCCCCTCACCTCCTCTCTCTTTCTCTCACTCACACTCTCCCCCTCATCTCCTCTCTCTTTCTCTCACTCACACTCTCTCCCTCTTTCCCCCTCACCTCCTCTCTCTTTCTCTCGCTCACACTCTCTCCCCCTCACCTCCTCTGTCTTTCTCTCACTCACACTCTCTCCCTCTCTCCCCCTCACCTCCTCTCTCTTTCTCTCACTCATACTCTCTCCCCCTCACCTCCTCTCTCTTTCTCTCACTCGCACTCTCTTCCTCTCTCCCCCTCACCTCCTCTGTCTTTCTCTCACTCGCACTCTCTCCCTCTCTCCCCCTCACCTCCTCTCTCTTTCTCTCACTCACACTCTCTCCCCCTCACCTCCTCTCTCTTTCTCTCACTCACACTCTCTCCCCCTCACCTCCTCTCTCTTTCTCTCACTCACACTCTCTCCCCCTCACCTCCTCTCTCTTTCTCTCACTCACTCTCTCCCCCTCACCTCCTCTCTCTTTCTCTCACTCATACTCTCTCCCCCTCACCTCCTCTCTCTTTCTCTCACTCATACTCTCTCCCCCTCACCTCCTCTCTCTTTCTCTCACTCACACTCTCTCCCTCTCTCCCCCTCACCTCCTCTCTCTTTCTCTCACTCACACTCTCTCCCTCTCTCCCCCTCACCTCCTCTCTCTTTCTCTCACTCACTCTCTCCCCCTCACCTCCTCTGTCTTTCTCTCACTCACACTCTCCCCCTCATCTCCTCTCTCTTTCTCTCACTCACACTCTCTCCCTCTTTCCCCCTCACCTCCTCTCTCTTTCTCTCACTCACACTCTCTCCCCCTCACCTCCTCTCTCTTTCTCTCACTCACACTCTCCCCCTCATCTCCTCTCTCTTTCTCTCACTCACACTCTCTCCCTCTTTCCCCCTCACCTCCTCTCTCTTTCTCTCACTCACACTCTCTCCCCCTCACCTCCTCTCTCTTTCTCTCACTCACACTCTCCCCCTCATCTCCTGTCTTTCTCTCACTCACACTCTCTCCCTCTCTCCCCCTCACCTCCTCTCTCTTTCTCTCACTCACACTCTCCCCCTCATCTCCTCTCTCTTTCTCTCACTCACACTCTCTCCCTCTTTCCCCCTCACCTCCTCTCTCTTTCTCTCACTCACACTCTCTCCCCCTCACCTCCTCTGTCTTTCTCTCACTCACACTCTCTCCCTCTCTCCCCCTCACCTCCTCTCTCTTTCTCTCACTCATACTCTCTCCCCCTCACCTCCTCTCTCTTTCTCTCACTCACACTCTCTCCCTCTCTCCCCCTCACCTCCTCTCTCTTTCTCTCACTCACACTCTCTCCCCCTCACCTCCTCTCTCTTTCTCTCACTCACACTCTCTCCCCCTCACCTCCTCTCTCTTTCTCTCACTCACACTCTCCCCCTCATCTCCTCTCTCTTTCTCTCACTCACACTCTCTCCCTCTTTCCCCCTCACCTCCTCTCTCTTTCTCTCACTCACACTCTCTCCCCCTCACCTCCTCTCTTTCTCTCACTCACTCACACTCTCTCCCCCTCACCTCCTCTCTCTTTCTCTCACTCACTCTCTCCCTCTCTCCCCCTCACCTCCTCTCTTTCTCTCACTCACTCACACGCTCTCCCCCCTCACCTCCTCTCTCTTTCTCTCACTCACTCTCTCCCTCTCTCCCCCCTCACCTCCTCTCTTTCTCTCACTCACACTCTCCCCCTCACCTCCTCTCTCTTTCTCTCACTCACACTCTCTCCCCCTCACCTCCTCTCTCTTTCTCTCACTCACTCTCTCCCCCTCACCTCCTCTCTCTTTCTCTCACTCACTCTCTCCCCCTCACCTCCTCTCTCTTTCTCTCACTCACACTCTCTCCCTCTCTCCCCCTCACTTCCTCTCACTCGCACTCTCTCCCTCTCTCTCCCCCTCACCCACTCTCTCTCTTGTCTCGCACTTGCTCTCTCTCTCCTCTCTCTTATCCCTTCCTCCCTCTCTCCCCGTCTCCCTCTCCCCCTCACTCACTCTCTCTCTCCTTCTCGCTCCTCTTGACCTGCTCTCTTCCATTCCTGTCCTCTCTTCCCTGTCTTCTCTGTCTCTCCTGTGTCTCTTTCTCCCCATCACTCGCACTCTCTCCTCTCTCTTATCGCTCCTCCCTTCCTCTCCTCCTCTCTGCTCCTCCTCTCTCTCTTCACAGCTGTATGAGAAGAGTCTCCATGGCAGTATATTCCGAGATGGTTTGGGCACAGTGGCTCTGGGCAGTGCTGAGCTTCTGGAGGAGGTCCTGAGGAGGGATGAGAAGTTCCCGGTCAGAGGAGACATGTCCCTGTGGAAGGAATACCGCGACATGCAAGGAATTGGATACGGCCCCTTCACAGAGTAACTCAAATACACAGTAACAAGAAATGTGGTGTGGCCCTCTCTCAGATGGGGCAGGGGCCAGTGTCTTTCTGTCAATTTCTAGTACATGAAATAGGTCATTGGTTACTTTGAATTCATCTCACCGTAACTCGCTGTTACAATAAAGTACTTCTTATCCTTAATATTTCAGGTTCTTATCAGTAAAATATACTGATAATTCTTAAGTCCTGATATTAGGATGTTGTTACCTCCTTAAACACAGACCTGGACTTGCGTTTTGTTTCATTCACATGTTTGAGTAACTCTTTATTATTAGTCTGTCTGCATCTCCAAAGCTCAAAATTCTCTCTTCCACCTTATGATGTCATGAAGTAGTTTTCAAGTATTCAACAGCTACTTTTGTTTAGCTGCGATTGACAATTCAAGGCCTGAAGTCATCCAAATGATTCTAGCGAAGGTGTATGGAGTTTAAAAACACAGTGGAGCACTTCCTGTATTACCACATGACATCACAAGGTGGAACAGTGTTTTCTGTTTGAGAGAAGAACTCCAGGTCTGTTTGTGATGAGAAAACAACATCAGAAGCTCTTTAAAGCAGATCCTTCCCTGTGTTGGTTCAGGGAGGGGGAGCGCTGGTACCAGCTGCGCTCGGTGCTGAACAGGAGGATGCTGCTCCCAAAGGAGTCTTACGAGTTTGGGCCTGTGATCTGGGATGTGGTCCAAGACTTCACAAACCGGGTCCGAATCCTGAGGAAGTCCAGTCCCACCGGAGACCTGGTGCACGACATCGCTAACGAGTTCTACCGCTTCTCTCTGGAGAGTATGCAGCGTCCTTAAACAAATCTTAATATCGTTATTTATGAATTCATTTCTTTGGCAGGGACAGTGCAGTCAGACGCAGTCACAGAACAAAGCCTGCAGCTGATGCCATGCACATTTTCAGCTCCCGTCCCTGGTTGAGCTTTTCTATACTAAAATACATGATAAAGATGTGATCCAAAATACATAAGAACATTATTCATCTAAATACAACAATAAATTCTAAAACAAAAAATAAAATTCAAATTCAGTAAAGGTGCATTGTGTAACGTTTCTGGTGGAGGGTCCGTCACTTGATTTTCTCTATGGACATGTTATTGTTTTATCTGGAATGTTTCGCAGTATGACATTAAACCTTTCTATCTGCATGGAGACTAAACCAGTCCAAGTTAGATCAGGGTGACCAGACGTCCCTATTTCCCCGGGACAGTACCAGTTTTGAGCCCTGTGTCCCCTGACCCAGCAAATTTATTTTATTATTTTATTTAATTTTACACAAGAAATGTCCCAGGTGTCCCTATTTTGGACCAATCTGATCCCTGTCAACAGTAAAGAGGGAATATATTGTGGTTTGTTGAACTAAAATACAGAAAACAGTGCTTAAAAATGAGCAGAAGGCAAAAAAAAAATGCACCAACAGAAGTTCCTCAGGTTGGGAAAGGACAATGTTACACACTCTTTTCACAATTTTATTTGTACAAAACCATCCCAACCCGGGTGTGTCCCAGTTTGGAAATTTGAAAATCTGGTCACCTTAAGTTTGATCCCCGCTCACAGTCAGATGTGGTTTTTTAGTATTTTTGAGCAATAAAACCACCTGAGTACGTAAGCATGTATGTATGTAAGGTCATACTGTGGAACATTCCAGGCAGAGCAATGACATCTCCATAGAAACAAGCAGGTGACGGAACCCCAACCGAAATAAAATAAAATAAAAATAAAATAAAGACTACCCGATTGTTTTTATATGTACAACACTTCCGTTTGTGGTGTGGTTTTAATATTTATTACGCCTCAAAATTAGCATTAGTTTTAGTCATGAAACACAGACCTCTACCGCTGAAAAAGCAGAAGTGTTTTCTGCTCAAGTCTTCATTTGATTTGTGTACTTTTTAACATCCACCCACAGTGACATCCCCGTTCGTTGTCTTCTCTTTAAATTCATTTTAGCAAAAACACAGAGTTAACTTGGACAGGAAGTAGTGACGCTAACAGAGCCTATCCTACATTTTCAGCGCTCATTCATTAAACTCTATCTATCCATTTTATTTTATTGATTTATTTTTTGGGAACAGTTTGGGTTTGTTTTAAGGCAAGGTTTAAGACTGTCCAAATTGAGACAGACAGAGAGAGGATTTTGCAGTTGCTGTTTGGTGGTTCACAGTGGTTCAGAAGCCAAATCATGAAACATCAGAAAAATAATTTGAGAAAACAAATTGCTGAAGCTGTCAGAAGCTCTCTGTATAAAAAAAATAGGTTGAAACTATCCCAAAATAACGAGTTCTCTTTTGTCTCTCAGGTATCGCGTCCGTCTTGTTTGAGACAAGGATCGGCTGTCTGGAGGAGCCGATTCCCGAGGGCACACAGGACTTCATAAACTCCATAGTCCAGATGTTCTCCTACAGTCCCTACGTTATTGTCCTGCCCAAGTGGAGTCGCCCCCTGCTGCCCTACTGGCGCCGCTACAACGAAGGCTGGGAGGGCATCTTCAAATTCGGTCAGCGAGTGCAACATTTGACTTGTGATTCCTTTTAACCCAATGGATGAAACTTTATAGAAGACATACGCTTTTAAAAAAACAACAACATTTTGTTAATTGTCCACAGCAGTATTGATCTAAAATGGATGAACAATAGAAACAGGTCTGTCAGAACGGCAGAAGTGATTCTCTGCTGCTGGCCAGACATAACATGGTTAAAAGCTCACAAAAAATACATTTTACAGCATATGTCCCCTCTAAAGGTGCAAATGTAACTTTTCAAGTAGGAAGGGGGTGCAACCATGGAAATGTCATTTCTTTGCCTTTTATTTTCTGCAGTATTAAACTTATCTACAGTAACATGCATTTATGCAATTAATGGTGTTATATTTCTTTAAAACCTTTAAACACTCACATTCCACAGATCTGACCTGTAACTTGGCTTGATGGCATCTCCTTCTTGTCTCAATGGAGATAAGTTTAATGCCATACTGTGGAACATAGTGGATCCAGATAAAACAAAGCCTGATTTCATCAGATCTCTGAAGCTAAGCAGGCCCGGGCCTGGTTAGGACTTGGATGGGAGACTGCTGGGAATACCAGGTGCCAGGTGTTGTTGTGTCTTTAGGCAAGTCACTTCACCCACATTGCCAAGTATGAAAGTGGTGTGTGTATGTGTGTGTGTGTGTGTGTGTGTGTGTGTGTGTGTGTGTGTGTGTGTGTGAGAGAGAGAGAGTGTTGTTGGTGGTGGGAGGACCCGGTGGTGCAGATGGCAGCCTCTCTCCTGTCAGTCTGCCTCAGGGCAGCTGTGGCTACAATACTATTTTACCACCACCGAGTGTGGAGTAAATGGGCACTAAACTCTGGTGTCTTGAAAGGCCCTGTATAAACCCTCGGATTAATTAAATAGTTAATAAAATGGTGTTGGGACCTCTACCAGAAAAGTTACATACTGCATCTTTAAACAAGTACAAATCCTGGTACTGATCACCTGGCTCCCCCTAGAGGCTCCTGTGATGCTCCAGGACACAGAGGAGGGACACTTTTGGCTCTTCCTCTTCTCAAACGGCCCTGACACAGGATCTGCTGACCCTCCCTGACCAGTCCTCCTGTTCAACTGACCTGAGACCTTTGACTGAGACACGAAGGACACTGAGACGATAAGAGGAAGTGTTGCTGCAGCAAAACTTGAATTGTTGCATTTAGGCTGAATTCTTTTCTCACCTTGTGGTGTCATATGATAATACAGGAACTGCTCCACTGTGTTTTTAAAATCCATACACCTTCAACAGAATGACTTGGATAATTTCAGACCTGGAAACACCAAACTTTACTGAGCTAAAGGTAAAATGTAGTTGTTAACTTTAAAAATACTGCTTCATGACATCACAAGGTGTAACAGAGCATTTTGAGCTTTGGTGATATAAACAGATTAATAATAAAAGGATTACTCAAACATGTGAATGAAACAAAACACTACTCCAGGTCTGTTTTTAGGGAGGTTCTAACATGGCTTAAAGCTTACATGAGTCATTTTTGCATAATATAGGTTAACAGTCCATCCTCTTGCATTCATCAGCTATAGGGATGCTTGTACAAAAAGATAATGATGGAAATAGGCTGTCAATGTGCGCCATCTGCCCCTCCAAGCGACCACTGTGTAATTTTCTGTCATTTAGTATGATTTATTCATTCCTTTGTTTTATTTGTCCTCTTTCAGCTAAGGTGTTGATAGACTGTAAGCTGGCAGAGATTGAGCGGCGCGTGGGCCAGCAGGAGGCACTGGAGGGCGAGTACCTGACGTACCTCCTGTCGAACACCAACATGAGCCTGAAGGACGTGTACGGGAGCGTGGCCGAGCTGCTGCTGGCTGGAGTCGACACGGTAACCACCTCATTCACACATGAGCCTGACCCAGGGATTTACCTGCATTTTTCCAGAACAGGTGTGAACTAAGCCAGCGCTGATTTTCCTGCATTTCTGATCTGACAATTTCCCTGGTAAATGACCGGGAAAATGCAGGGAAAGCCAGCCAAGATGAGTGCACCCCATACTGCCTGTCACGTAGAGCCGAGTTGTATCAGACCTCAGATAGCCCAGCACTATCCTCCCTAACACATCACCACCCTCGCTCACATAATACTTCAATGTTACCACAAACCCTCCTTCCAATACCTTACATTTTACCCCTTAGATGCCTTATTATAGACAATGTTCATCCTATAACATTCCTAAGAGAAATACCCAGCTACCACCTCCTTACTTCAATCTTATCATTTCACATGCTCATCCTATTATTTCCCTTGTAATCAAGATGTACTCACCAATTCCTGGTGATGGCCGTGAGTACAGTCTCTCCAAACGATAATGTGCGGTCCACAGTTCCTGGTGATGGCCTTGGATAAAGTCTCTCCAGACGATAATGTGCAGTTCACAGGTTGTTTGTTTATTTGTATCTACACTCAATACAATTGATCAGGATTCGAGCTACACTTTTCATGGTCCCAAGACCTTTCACCAAGTATCAATTTGGGCTTAAGCCTCTTTTATTTTCAGCCAGTTCGTGGGTATTCTGCTACAAGAGATCTGTCCCCTTTGATCTAACAGAGTGCATCCAGGCCGAAGCTGGCACGTCTCTATAAGCAGACCCTTTGGGTCGAATACCTTCTTTTCAAAATTAACCAGTTTGGACTGATACCTGTTTGCGTGTCCAGTCTTACTCACAGGATACACCTGCCAATGCTTGGAGATGCCTGGAAAGGCCCTAAAATTTGGATCACACTCTGCTCAATAGGAGCTGCACACCAGTAAAGGGGCTGAGCGTGAACAACTTTAGGGCTCCCAAGTCCCTTTGTTCCTTTGAATAAATCTTGTTGCAACATTTTGTCGGAATGTTCATACTATATTCTTCTTAGTTTTGTTTGAGACTCACCGCCACATCAGAGGAAACATTGTTTTTTGCAATAGTTGACCTTAATCATTTAACTACTGTGCGTCAGACTTTAAATTGTAATTATTTAATCATAATGTTTTTTTGTTGAAAGTCATTTCAAAGATCATACTCTTCAAACGGAGCTCTCAGATCCTTATCTCTGTCTTTTATCATTAATATTATTAATGCACAGGTATGTGTGGTTAGTGGAGTTTCCGACCCAGTGCTAGGTCTGTGAACGCACCGCCCGGGAGCGGCTGCCATCTCCCCACCCTTCCGATGATTAGTAGATTTACTAAAGGTGCGCACGCCAGGTTGTTGGCAGTCCTGGATTGCGCCCTGAGCCCTAGTTGAGGCCTGGTTGTGACAGTAAAAGTTTTGCCCCTGCTGTTTAATTGTGCTCCTGTCCTTTGTTACTACGCTCTCGTTTTAAGGGTTTTAATGGTGCTTCTTTAAGTGTCGGTCATGGTATAGTGACTTTCTGTGTTTTATTGGGCCTGTAGCGATCCGGAACATTGTGCAATATTAAACAGCACTTTATACCAACTTAGCACTTAAAATTAGCACCTTCAGCACTGATCCTCACCCCTCAGCACATAGCACTTTAGCTCAGTAGAGTGGGGTTTGGTTTTGGGTTCTTTTGTGTTTTTATTGTTTGGGTTGAGTTACTAATTTTGGTTTGTAGTGATTAACCTTTAGTTTAGTTTTCTTTATTTTTGTTTTTTTTTCCACTTATTGAAAGCTAAAGGTGTTTTTTTTGTGTTTGGTTATTTGTATTTTAGGCCAGATCGTGCCTTGTGTGGTTTTAAAGGGGGAGCCTTGGCCTTCCCTCGGTTACATATGCTTATTTTGTACACATACAGTGCATCCGGAAAGTATTCACAGCGCTTGATTTTTTTCCACATTTTGTCATGTTACAGCCTCATTCCAAATTGTATTAAATTCATCTGTTACCTCAAAATTCTACACACAATACCCCATTATGACAATGTAAAAAAAGTTTTTTTGACAGTTTTTGAATTTATTAAAAATAGAAAACTAAGAAATGACATTTACATAAGTATTCACAGCCTTTGCCATGAAGCTCAAAATTGAGCTCAGGTGCATCCTTTTTCCACTGATCATCCTTGAGATGTTTCTACATCTTCATTGGAGTCCACCTGCGGTAAATTCAGTTGACTGGACATGATTTGGAAAGGCACACACCGGTCTATATAAGGTCCCACAGTTGACCGTGCATGTCAGAGCACAAACACCAAGCATGAAGTCAAAGGAATTGTCTGTAGACCTGCGAGACAGGATTGTCTTGAGGCACAAATCTGGGGAAGGATACAGAAAAAATTCTGCTGCTTTGAAGGTCCCAATGAGCACAGTGGCCTCCATTATTCGTAAATGGAAGATGTTTGGAACCACCAGGACTCTTCCTAGAGCTGGCTGGCCGTCTAAACTGAGCGATCGGGGGAAAAGGGCCTTAGTCAGGGAGGTGACCAAGAACCCGATGGTCACTCTGTCAGAGCTCCAGCGGTCCTCTGTGGAGAGAGGAGAGCCTTCCAGAAGGACAACCATCTCTGCAGCAATCCACCAATCAGGCCTGTATGGTAGAGTGGCCAGACGAAAGCCACTCCTTAGTAAAAGGAACATGGCAGCCCGTCTGGAATTTGCCAAAAGGCACCTGAATGACTCTCCCTCTTAAAGGAAACATCTGTGCTCTAATATTACATAAGACATCTGGTTCACAATTAATCATAACAAAACATATTTTCCACCACATCTCCCATCCAACCTGATGGAGCTTGAGAATTACTGCAAAGAAGAATGGGCAAAACTGCCTAAAGATCGGTGTGCTAAGCTTGTGGCATCATATTCAAAAAGACTTGAGGCTGTAATTGCTGCCAAAGGTGGATCAACAAAGTATTAAGCAAAGGCTGTGAATACTTATGTAAATGCGATTTATTAGTTGTCTATTTTTAATAAATTCAAAAAATGTAAAAAAAAAACCAACAAAACAAACTTTTTTCACATTATCATAATGGGGTATTGTGTGTAGAATTTTGAGGTAAGAGATGAATTTAATACAATTTGGAATGAGGCTGTAACATGACAAAATGTGGGAAAAAGGAAGCGCTGTGAATACTTTACGGATGCACTGTATATTTTACTCTTTCATTTTTGCACTTTATTTGCTTTACTGTAAAATATTAACTTTGCTACTTGTAATCAAACATGCACCCACCCAGGGTAGCATGTACCAGGTTGTTCCCTTTTATTTCCTTTTAGCTTGTTTACTTATTAATCCAACTCCCACATTTGTTGTGTGACTTTTACTCTTTTAGGCTAAATGTCTTAATCAATTCAGTACAATATGCACTTCTCCAATTTCACTTGCACAAATTATACAGACGAGTGCCACCTGAACATGTCATGGCCTGATGAGTCGTGGCTGGGTCGCCTGGGTGAGGGTGTCTGATGCTGAAAGACCCGTTTATATCACTGATGATGTGTTCAGGTGCATCTATAGAAGATGTATTTAAGAACTTACAGAGGAAAATGTAATTATTGCCACTGACACTCATACGTCAGTTATAAAAAATTGAATATTGTGATGTCATCTGCAGAACCTTTATAGGGATAATAGATAAACTCAACCTTTAGTCCTGTTTTCGTTCTTTCTCCCCAGACATCGAACACTCTGACCTGGGCCCTGCACCTGCTCTCCCTGAACCCTGAGGTCCAGAACAGACTCTACAGAGAGGTTTCCCAGAGTGGCCCAGAGCCCTCTGCAGAGGAGGTAACCCGGATGCCCTACCTGAAGGCCACCATTAAAGAAACACTACGGTAAAAGAAGAAATGATTCCCGTGGGTTAACTATATGCTGTAGCCAGAGTAATCAGAATACTGAGCCGGGGATACAGTTTAGGTTATTTATTCAACTTGAATGAACATCAGTTAATCCGCCTTTACAAGTGCGCCCACCACACCATTGATTATGAAGCGGACTAACTGGGGGTGAACTCAAAAAGCAAAACAAACTAAAGGACAGCAGGTGACAATGACCCTAACTAAACACAAAAATCCAAAATTACAAAAACACTTAAACAGATTGGATAAATTTTAAACTTAAAAACTTTAAAAACTATAAGCTACCTGTGCGTCATGAGCCCCCCACACACACAGCTCCACGGTCACACAGCTCAGCCTTTATAAACAGTGTGGCTGCCCTAACACACAACATGTGGGTAAAAAATACACATCCTCATTTAGAACATTCACAACACAAACTATTTAAAAGGCTTACCAATATCTTTGGCCAACCACACACACGCATGGGTCCAGCAAATCCACCTGGCCTCCCACGGAAACTGGCACCTCTCGGGCACACAGCCAACTTCCCCTTAAATTCTGACACCCTGAGGTGCCACCCGGTACATAGAGGAGAAGTATTAAAGGGAGCTGGGCCGCTTATTGTTTTGCATTTAATGATTTAGATTCTTTTTCTCAAGATCGTTTTAAAGAGGGGGCATTTGACATTATCATGTTTCATAAGTTTCACTTTTTTTTTTTTTGACACTCTGGGTTCCCCCTCCCTTTGCTCTCCACATTACGTCACTCCCCCTTCAGAGCACTATCAGAACACAATCGGCATCCCGTTAATGAAACTACTGCACATCACATCAGGTTTGTGAAGTTGCTGTGGACAGTTTTGTATCATGTTTTGTATATTTATGGAGAATAGTCGTGTGGGAGTGTGGGTGATGTAGGCTTGTGGGCGGAGCCTTGTACACAATCTTACAGCTAACCATAAGGAGGGTTTGAAAAGGGTCTGCGAGAGATCGGTAGTTACTCAAACGTGCATGGATGACATCTAAAACATCTTTAGGCATGTTTTTGATGACAGAACAACATTGTAACGTGGTAGAAAGCTAAAAAAAAGATTTAACATTATAACGTCTTTCAACAGTAAAAACAACCACTGTGAAATAAAAAAAATCTGGTACAGGGCTTATTTATGTCAATATTTAGTCTTGCCCCAGTGCAAATAGATTGTATTAGCAGCTTTGGAGGTCAAAATAAGTCTGCTATCTGCATCTGATTATAACGCGTTTTATTTTCTGATAATCAGGAAGTGCACTGTTGGCATGTTAGTCGTTGTTAGCTTTACCATGACGGCAAAACTCTGTGCCTTCCAGCTTGTATCCAGTTGTCCCCCTGAACGCAAGAATCTTCTCAGAGAAAGATGTTTTAATCGGCGGATACTATTTTCCAAAGAAGGTAAGTCTGATTTTTATGCAAACTTAAAGCCACAGTATGTCACTTTTTTAATTTATTTCATTTTGGTTGTTTTTATTGCACTGAAACATGTGCCATTGCTGTGATCTTCTCAAATTCTCAAACAGAGAAAAAACACGGTCTGTCCATAGCATTTTCTTTCTACTTCATATAAAAAATAAAAAAAAAAACACACGAGGACTGAGAAACTTCGTGTACATCTGCCGAGTCAACAAGAGAAGCAGTAAACTCTAGGGCTGTGGTTCGACTAAAGACATTTTTGGACTAAAATCATGTCCTGCCACCCTCAACACTGTTACATGTCTCTGTGTATGTCCTTATATCCACTAAATGACTAAAGGACGACAACCCCTCTGAACTCAATGCTAAAATAAGATAAAACATGAGAATGAGGAGATTCAGGGATGTGATTGGACTGTCTCAGAATAGTACAGTTGTCTGTTGAGCTCTGTGTTTTATGCTCTATGTTTCAGTCCCTCTTGCATGGGTGAGTTACTGTAATATGTCACATTCCTCTGAATATTTCATGGACTGATGCAGTGTTTTCCACAGGTTTATACTGAGACTGTGGCGGCACAGGCGATCCATATTTGAATACAGTTGTACAGGTTAAACATTGGATTCACATTTATATGTTTTGACACATGCATAAAGTATTATATGTATTACCATTTTTTGTTCAGCTTGTTTTGAGACTATAGGTGCTCTTTCAGTTCTAACTACAGGCAGTGGTGGAAGAAGTACTTGATTTTGTTGCTTAAGTAAAAGTACAGATACCAGAGCGCAAAAAAAAAAAAAAAAATTAAAGTAAAAGTTTAAAAAAAAAGTAAAAGTATTAAAGTACCCCCTTAAAATGTAATTAAATGTCTTAAGGAGTAAAAAATATATTTCATGCAGATTTTCAGATCTAATAAAACTTCTAACATAGTGATTTTGATAAAGAATTGTTGAATTTTGTTCAATAGAAACAACTGAATCACTATTTTCTTTTTGTTTTTTTGCTGTTTTTATTTGTATATTTTTGCTTAAACTACAGATGTGTTAAAATAAACCCTCAGGCTTTTCAGCAGGTATAAATACTTTTACTTTTTAGTCCTGATTACAAATATAGTGGAGTAGAAAGTGCAGATGCCTTCTCTAAAATGTAGTGAAAGTAAAAAGTGTTCACTTTAAAGGTACATTCTGGTGGAGGGTCTGTCACCTGCTTGTTTCTATGGAGATGTCATTGCTCTGCCTGGAATGTTCCACAGTGTGACATTAAACAGCTCTACTTTACATTTATTCAATTACAGGTGGTTTTATAACTCAAAAAACAGTGATCCAAGTGCTTTTTTCATACACTCCACTTTCACTGCGGACTGCCTGAGTTCATTTCACTGAAAGTGTTGATCTGTTCTGACTGGTCAGTTACATGAACGCTCCACATGAGGAGACGGACCAAATGACAGAACAATGCAGAGTCTCTGTCCGTACCTGTATGTGTCTAGAACATAGAGCATAAATGAGCCTTTAGAGCTTCTAACTTATCAGGCAGTGTTTGCTAATGTGTGCATTGTGTCACCATGGCAACTGCTGAGCATTCCTCCAGAGACATGCACGGTGTTGGGAAGAATACTTTGAAAATGTATTAAGCTACAGAATACTGAATACCTGCATTAAAATGTATTTTGTAACGTGTTCTGATACTCGGTCCAATCAGAGCAGTGTATTCTGAATACTTTTACATCATGTTGCAGTATATTAGACCTACAGTGTACACCATGACATATAATTACATACAGATTTGTGTTGCTATGCATTAACTAGTGAAGGTATATGACGCCTCCAGGTGTGTGTGACACAGTTCACACCTGAGTTAACACGGCGTTGACACTGTGTTGGTTTGTTCTATAGCACCATCTAGTGGTGTAGAAAATGAACTGCTTCCTATGCAGAAGCGTTGACACAGAGCAGGGCTCGTTTATTCAGACACGAGAATACTCATTTATGAAAGATGCACTCTGACATCCAACAAATGAAAGATGTGACGGTCATGTGACACAGTAGATTTGTCAGTCACATGACACAGTAAATGTATTGGTCACGTGACTTTTCTTAAAGTGATACACAGTGACAGTAAAATCTCTCACTCACACACACACACACACACACACACACACACACACACACACACACACAGTGACAGTAAAAACACACACAAACACACACACACACACACACACACACACACACACACACAGTGACAGTAAAAACACACACAAACACACACACACACACAGTGACAGTAAAAACACACACAAACACACACACACACACAGTGACAGTAAAAACACACACAAACACACACACACACACAGTGACAGTAAAAACACACACAAACACACACACACACAGTGACAGTAAAAACACACACAAACACACACACACACAGTGACAGTAAAAACACACACAAACACACACACACACAGTGACAGTAAAAACACACACAAACACACACACACACAGTGACAGTAAAAACACACACAAACACACACACACAGTGACAGTAAAAACACACACACACAATGACAGTAAAAACACACACACACACACACACACACGTAGTCAGTTTCTTCCCAACACTGGACAAAGTGGACATACATAAGCATCAACTGAAATAATCGAATCGTGTGTTTTTCCTCACAGACCCCGTTCAGCTTCTATCACTACGCCATCTCCCATGACGAGCGCACGTTTCCGGCTGCATTTGAGTTCCGTCCGGAGCGCTGGGTCAGGGACGGTCACTCACTGCCTCATCCGTTTGGGTCCATCCCTTTTGGCTTCGGAGTCAGGGGTTGTGTGGGCCGCCGCATCGCAGAGCTGGAGATGAACATGGCTCTGTTCCAGGTAAAAGCACTGGAAAGCAGACAACATTGTACTGAAATAAGAGTCACGTTACTTCAAAATAATATTACTCAAGTAGAAGCACAAAGTAGTAGTCCAAGAAATTACTGAAGAGTAAAAAAGGTATTTGGGAAAACTACAACTCAAGTAAGAGTAACTTAAAGAGGGTCGGGTTCTGATTTATAATTTGAAGTGAATGTAATGTGAAGGACAAAACACTAAATAATACACAAAATCTGTTATAATTTGTTATCTGTTGTTATAAGAACAGACAAAGCACTGTGGCACTACACTGATTGTTTACCTTGTGTTCCTCTTTGATTCTCTTTTGTAAACTGTGACACACTCTCATTTCAACTCTCCATTTTCAACATGTGTGTGCCTTTAAGAGCTCCTCCTCAGATCTCCACAGAGCTGTGGGTGCAGCCTGGCTCCTCCCACAGCTCTCACTTCACTCTTAAGTTTCATTTGTGTCAAAGTCCAAGTGTTTGTGATCCAGGAGAGATGGCGCAGAAAGCACTCGACCAAGAAGCCTTGTCCTGCTCCGTGTGTTTGGATCTACTGAAGGATCCTGTGACTATTCCCTGTGGACACAGCTACTGCAGGAACTGTGTTCAACAGCACTGGGACCAAGAGGACGAGAAGCAGCTCTACAGCTGTCCTGAATGTCGCCTCAGCTTCAGCTCCAGGCCTGTCCTGGTTAAAAACATCATGTTAGCAGGTTTAGTAGAGCAGATGAAGAAGACAGCGCCCCCTGCTGCCTGCTGCTATGCCGGACCTCAGGATGTGTCCTGTGATGTGTGCACTGGGAGGAAGCTGAGAGCTGTCCAGTCCTGTCTGCAGTGTGTGGCCTCTTACTGTGAGCGCCACCTACAGCCTCATTATGATGTTGCAGCATTACATAAACACCAGCTGGTGGCGCCGTCCCACACGCTCCAGGAAAACATCTGCTCTGAACATGACAAAGTGATGGATCTATTCTGCCGCAGTGACCAGCAGAGCATCTGTTACCTCTGCTCTGTGGACCAACATAAGGGTCATGACATAGTGACCTCTGCCTCAGAGAGGGCTCAGAGGCAGGCAGAGCTGCCGGCCAGGAGGGCCCTGCTGCTCCAGAGCCTCCAGCACAAAGAGACAGACCTGAAGAGGCTCCAACAGGAGGCCCAGGACATCAGACGCTCTGCCCAGACAGCAGTGCAGCGCAGTGGGGACAGCTTCACACAGATGGTCCTTCTCCTGGAGAAAAGACGCTCTGAAGTGGAGCAGCAGATCCGCTCGCAGGAGCAGACCCAACTGAGCCGAGTCCAAGAGCTCCAGGACCAACTGCAGCAGGATGTGAGGGGGCTGAAGAGGAGCCTCTCTGAGCTGGACACACTGGCCCTCACCCAGGATCATAACCAGTTTATAAAGGTCTACGCTTCACTGTCCCCACACACACAGAGCACAGAGCCAGCCACCATTCACACAGGGGACTGGAGCTACTTTGAGGAAGTGACCAGAGCTGTGTCCAAGCTCAGAGACACACTCCAGCTCACTCTGAGTCCAGTCCAGGTTTTACTGGCACCAGCTGAACCCAGCTCCAGAGAGGACTTCTTACACTATTCTACAGAAATCACTCTGGACCCAAACACAGTTAACAAATGGCTGTCTCTGTCTGATGGAAACCGAAGAGTCACAGTTATGAAAGAACACCAGAGTTATCCAGATCATCCAGACAGATTCAGTCGCTGGTGGCAGGTCCTGAGCAGAGAGAGTCTGACGGGCCGCTGTTACTGGGAGGTGGAGTGGAGGGGGAGGTGGGCTCGTATATCAGTTTCATACAGAGATATTCAGAGGAAAGGCTCTAATGAATGTGTATTTGGAAACAATGATAAATCCTGGGCCTTACATTGTGAATCTGACAGTTTTTCATTTTGGTTTAACAAAGTCAAGTCCCAGGTCTCAGGTCCGGTCTCAGGTCTGGTCGGGTCCAGAATCGGGGTTTACCTGGACCACAGTGCAGGGGTTTTGGCGTTTTACAGCGTCTCTGAAAGTACCATGAGCCTCATCCACAGAGTCCAGACCAGGTTCACTCAGCCTCTCTATGCTGGGGTCAGGTTTGGTGGGGTCTGGTTTGATGAGATCTGGTTTGATTTTGCTGGAGACACTGCACATTTCCCTAAACTCAAATAGCAGCTTTGTTCTCCACAGTCTGGGATCAAATTTGTGTCTTGTATTTTGAACTATTCAGATAAAAGTCTCTTCATGAGGGAATAAAAAATATACTAAATGATTCTAAAACTAGAATTAAAACAAGACTCTTCTGAACAAGAATCAATACTGAAAAAATAGAAAAACACGACAAAAATCATATTGCCAAATTTTTTCTATATCAGACATAGTACTACTATTACTCATATATTCTCTAATCTCTACATATTTTACATCAGACAGGATTAAAACCAGGACTAAACCAGGAATAAACAAGGACTAACCCAGGACTAAAACAGGACTAAAACAGGACTAAAACAGGGCTGAACCACTAAAGTCTACTACAAATAAACTCATATATTGTCTAATCTCTACATATTTGATATCAGACACTGTTTTGAAGTAACTTTATTTCAACTTTCATTTCCACGGTTATTATAAAGTTTGTAAAGTAAGTGTAAAGTCAAAGTAAGTGTAAAGTACGTAAAGTAAGTGTATGTAAATCTCATGTCAAATTAAAGCAGTGATGTTGTGTGTGCGCTCTGTGTTTCTGTGTGTACATGTATCTGTTTTATGTGTTTTTTTCTGTCTCAAAATCTCAAATTCACTGCAGAGTTGTAAAATATAACACCAGTATTTACCACAAGTGGAGGCAGGGGGCGCCATCTGAAATCTGGCAGCAAATGAGATCTAAACCAGGACTGAACCAGGACCAAATCAAGGCTAACCCAGAACTAACTGAGGACTTTACCAGGATTAAACCCAATATAACCCAAGACTAAACCAGGCCTAAACCAGGACTTGTCACAGTTTTGCCTATTGTTTACATGTTATCCCCAGTCCAGCTTCAGTTCTTAGCCTGATCCAGTCCATCTTTTGCTCCCTCCCTGTTTTTCCTGCAGCTGCCGCTCATTCCCCAATCATCCCAGGGTAGTCTATATAACTCCCTCTGCCCAGTCAGTTCTTGCTAGATTGTCGACAAGTCAAGAGACTCTCCAGCTCTGTATCTGAAACTCTGAATGTGAAATCTGTTGTTTGCAATTTGTGCAATTCTGCATTGTTCCCTGTTTGAAGAATCTGTTTCTGAGTTATCCCCTGCCCATTTTTGAATTACAGAATTTCCCAGTTTTGGAGGATATTTTAGTTCACATAATAAACTCATAACTTCCTCTGTTGTTTATCAGCCTGGTTTGACATATTAAGCTTTTCCTATTGTAGGACACTTTCTGTTGAACTGAACCACGGCCTTTGCTTTTGATTGCATTCTTTGTGTTGCATTTGAGTCCAAGTTTCCTGCGTGATAGTACAATCTAGCCAGAATGGACTCAGCACACAAGGAAAGCCCTATGGATAGGCTTGCAAGACTAGAAGGAAGCCTGCAGCAACAGCAGGCTGAGATCGCGTCTGCTGCTATTGCTGCTATTGCTGCTCGGGAGGCAACTGCAGCTAGGGAACATGACATGGCCACTTTGACAGCTCAGATCCAGCAACTGGCAGTCACTGTTACCCAGCTAGTCACTGCTGTTACTCCGACTCCTATGAACCCTGCTCCGCAACCTTCAGCTGAAGTGATGGCACCTGGACCTGTTTCCGAACCCAGAGTAGGCACACCTGAACGTTATAGGGGAGACCCTGAAGGGTGCAATCCATTTCTGACCAACTGCTCCATTCTCTTTGCCCTACAGCCACACACTTTCTCCACAGAAAGAGCCAGAGTAGCATTTGCCATAAATCATCTTACAGGAAGGGCGCGGCTTTGGGGAACCGCAGAATGGGAGCGTCAGACAGCTGCCTGTACTTCTTTTGATGCCTTTGCAAAAGAACTTCGTAAGGTGTTTGGTGCCACATCCACCGGGCCTGACGCTGCTGGGGGGTTACTGGGATTGCGTCAGGGAGCCCGCACAGTTGCAGACTATTCAATTGAATTCCGGACACGGGCCCTTCAAAGTCAGTGGAATGTCGCATCTCAAACGGATGCTTTTCTCTTGGGTCTGAATGACTACATTAAGGATGAGCTGGTTTCATTTGATCTCCCCTCTGATCTTGATAACCTGATAGAACTGGCAACCAAACTTGATCGTCGAATCCAAGCTCGCCGACAAGAGAAGAAGCTGAAAGTTCCGGAAAAACAACCAAGTTCACAACCACGTCTTCCGTTGGGTTCAGATTCGTTTAGTCACACACCGGCTCCTCTAGATGGAGGTCCTGAGCCCATGCAAGTAGGCCGTACAAGTCTTTCTCCTGAAGAGCGACAATGTCGACGCCAGGGGAATCTGTGTCTCTACTGTGGGAAGCCCGGCCATTTTGTTTCCAGATGTCCAGTAAAAGGGCAGGCTCATCAGTAGAAAGGGGAGTACTGATGAGTCTATCCTCTACTTCCTCCCCTGTTAAACGCCCTCAGTTTCAAGCTCGTTTGTTGCTTGAGAGTGGTACTCACACTGTGACCACTCTAATTGACTCAGGCTCTGACATCTGTCTCATCGATGAGAACCTGGCCCTGCAATTAGAAATAAATCTTGTTCCTCTTCCTACTCCTGTACCTGCTAACGCTCTGGATGGCAGACTTTTGGGTTCCATAACTCATCGCACTGTCCCGGTTCACCTGTTACTGGCTGGCAACCACCATGGGACCATCCAGTTCCACATCCTGAAGACACCACAGCACCCTGTAATCCTCGGCTTCCCTTGGCTTCTCCGTCATAACCCCCATATTGATTGGTCTTTGGGTTCCATTACTAGTTGGAGTCCATCTTGTCATCAGAGCTGTCTCAACCAAGCCATTCCTGCACTGCTGCCCAACAATAACTCCAGTCCTCCACCAGACTTGACAGGTGTTCCTGCGGAGTACCACGACATCCAAGAGGTGTTTAGCAAAACCAAAGCTACATCACTTCCTCCACATCGTCCATATGACTGTTCGATTGACCTTCTGCCTGGAACTTCTTCCCCTCGTGGTCGCATTTACTCTCTTTCCGGACCTGAGAGAGAAGCAATGGAGAGGTATGTAAATGAGTCTCTAGCTGCCGGCATTATCAGACCCTCTTCGTCTCCCGCTGGTGCAGGTTTCTTCTTTGTTGAGAAGAAGGACAAGACCCTTAGGCCTTGCATTGACTACAGAGGCCTAAACAATATTACAGTTAAGAACAGATATCCTCTACCACTCATCTCATCAGCCTTCGAACTTCTGCAGGATGCTGTTATTTTCACTAAACTTGACCTTCGCAATGCATATCATCTTGTCCGGATCTGGGAAGGGGACGAGTGGATGACGGCCTTTAACACACCCACAGGGCATTACGAGTATCTTGTCATGCCATTTGGTCTTACCAATGCCCCCGCCGTGTTCCAGGCTCTGGTCAACGATGTCCTTCGTGACATGTTGAACAAATATGTTTTTGTTTATCTTGACGACATCCTGATTTTCTCCAAGTCCAAAGAGGAACACGTTCTTCACGTCCAGACTGTCCTACAGTGCTTGCTTGCAAACTCACTCTTTGTCAAGGCAGAGAAGTGTGAGTTCCATGCCTCATCAGTTGCGTTTCTGGGGTACATTATTGGTCAGGGAAGTGTCTCCATGGACCCTACCAAGGTGGAAGCTGTTACCGCTTGGCCTGTTCCTGAGACCCGCAAGATGCTGCAGCGCTTCTTGGGGTTTGCAAACTTCTACCGAAGGTTCATCCGGGGCTACAGTTCTGTTGCTGCTCCCCTTACAGCTCTCACCTCCTCCAAGGTACCCTATAGGTGGTCTCCAGAGGCTGGTGCA
Organism: Taenioides sp. WSHXM2023; assembly: GCA_029959045.1. Classification (NCBI taxonomy): domain Eukaryota; kingdom Metazoa; phylum Chordata; class Actinopteri; order Gobiiformes; family Gobiidae; genus Taenioides; species Taenioides sp. WSHXM2023. The sequence goes on from CM057099.1 coordinate 27,656,910, forward strand.
GCCTTTAAGACCTTGAAGACCCTCTTCACCACAGCTCCTATCCTCTGAATGCCAGATCCTGAGAGGCAGTTTGTGGTGGAAGTCGACGCATCAGATGTTGGTGTAGGGGCTGTTTTGTCACAGAAGGCATCTGATGACCTAAAGTTACACCCCTGTGCCTTCTTCTCGCGACGCCTGTCACCTGCGGAGAGGAACTATGACATCGGGAACAGAGAGTTGCTGGCTGTGAAGTTAGCTTTGGAAGAGTGGAGACACTGGCTTGAAGGCTGCAAGATTCCATTCCTGGTCTGGACAGACCACAAGAATCTTGAATATCTCCAGTCTGCTAAACGCCTCAACTGTCGACAGGCTAGGTGGGCCCTGTTTCTCACTCGATTCAATTTTACCCTGTCCTACCGTCCTGGTTCCCGTAACACTAAGCCCGATTCTCTGTCCCGCCAGTTCTCTACCCCTGAGGACGCCTCTGCCGACCCAGATACTATTCTTTCCAGCTCTCACATGGTTGCCACTCTCACCTGGGAGGTGGAGGAACGAGTCAAGGCAGCTTTGGAAGACCACCCTGGCCCCAGCACTTGTCCAAACAACCTCCTGTTTGTTCCACAGCACCTCAGGTCCGATGTTCTTCAGTGGGCTCACAGTTCAAAGCTCACCTGCCACCCCGGGATCCAGCGAACTAAGGAGGTCCTGCTACAAAGGTTCTGGTGGGGTACTCTGGATGAGGACACCAGAGATTTTGTCAATGCATGTCAGGTTTGCAATCAGTCTAAACCCAGTCACCAAGCACCTGCTGGCCATCTTCTTCCCTTACCTGTTCCCCACCGACCTTGGTCCCATATATCCCTGGACTTTGTCACTGGCTTACCTGTTTCCAATGGACACACCACCATCCTGACAGTAGTTGACCGCTTTAGTAAAATGGCTCATTTCATTCCACTGGTTAAACTCCCTTCTGCCAAAGAAACAGCTGAGCTCATGTTGCAGCATGTATTTCGGCTACACGGACTCCCCACAGACATCGTCTCTGATCGGGGTCCACAGTTCACCTCCATTTTCTGGCGTGAGTTCTGTTCACTTCTAGGAGCCACTGTTAGCCTATCATCAGGCTACCATCCTCAGTCCAACGGTCAGACTGAGAGAATAAACCAGCAGATGGAGACAGTGTTGCGGTGTATGGCCTCCAGGAACCCGTCTTCCTGGTCTCAGCAGTTACTGTGGGTCGAGTACTCCCATAACACGCTGAGAAGTTCTGCCACAGGATTTTCCCCATTCCAGTGAGCCTATGGGTACCAACCACCTCTGTTCCAATATCAGGAAAAGGAAGTTTCTTGCCCCTCTGTTCAAGCCTTCATGAAACGCTGCCACAGAACCTGGAAACAGGCCCGGACTGCTCTGTTGAGTTCTGCACAGCGCTACTCTGCATCTGCCAACCGCCGCCGTTCAGAGGCACCTGCTTACCAGAGTGGTCACATGGTTTGGCTCTCCACCAAGGATCTTCCACTCCTGGTTGATTCTAAGAAGCTGGCACCTAAATTCATTGGCCCCTTTGAAATTGAAAAGATGGTCAACCCAGTGGCTGCACGTCTCAAGTTACCCAGTGCCATGCGAATCAACCCTACGTTCCATGTCTCACGGCTGTGAGAGTCCTCTCGCTCCTGTCTTGCCTCCACCACCACCGACACGTCTGATTGATGGTGGACCTGCATACACAGTGCGGCGCCTTCTGCGTTCCAGACGTCGTGGCTGGGGTCTCCAATACTTGGTTGACTGGGAAGGTTATGGTCCAGAGGAGCGTTCATGGGTGCCCGCCCGTTTTATCTTGGACCCTCTTCTCATTAGGGCTTTCCATGAGCAACATCCAGATCAGCCTTCAAAGGGCTCTTCGGGTTCTCGTGTGGTTCCTTCTACTACCCTGGGTGATCCATCTGAGGTCTCTGACCTTTGAGAAGGATTAAACCCAATATAACCCAAGACTAAACCAGGACTAAACCAGGACTTGTCACAGTTTTGCCTATTGTTTACATGTTATCCCCAGTCCAGCTCCAGTTCTTAGCCTGATCCAGTCCATCTTTTGCTCCCTCCCTGTTTTTCCTGCAGCTGCCGCTCATTCCCCAATCATCCCAGGGTAGTCTATATAAACTCCCTCTGCCCAGTCAGTTCTTGCTAGATTGTCGACAAGTCAAGAGACTCTCCAGCTCTGTATCTGAAACTCTGAATGTGAAATCTGTTGTTTGCAATTTGTGCAATTCTGCATTGTTCCCTGTTTGAAGAATCTGTTTCTGAGTTATCCCCTGCCCATTTTTGAATTACAGAATTTCCCAGTTTTGGAGGATATTTTAGTTCACATAATAAACTCATAACTTCCTCTGTTGTTTATCAGCCTGGTTTGACATATTAAGCTTTTCCTATTGTAGGACACTTTCTGTTGAACTGAACCACGGCCTTTGCTTTTGATTGCATTCTTTGTGTTGCATTTGAGTCCAAGTTTCCTGCGTGATAGGACTAAACCAGGACTAACCCAGGACTAACCCAGGACTAAACCAGGATTAAACCAGGATTAAACCCAATATAACCCAGGACTAAACCAGGACTAAACCAGAACTAAACCAGGACTAAACCAGGATTAAACCCAATATAACCCAGGACTAAACCAGGATTAAACCAGGATTATACCAGGATTAAACCCAATATAACCCAGGACTAAACCAGGACTAAACCAGAACTAACCCAGGACTAAACCACGATTAAACCCAATATAACCCAGGACTAAACCAGAACTAACCCAGGACTAAACCAGAATTAACCCAGGACTAAACCAGGATTAAACCCAGTATAATCCAGGACTAAACCAGGACTAACCTAGTCCTAAAGTGTCCCTGACTCTTGAATCGGTTTTCATGTGACACTTTCTGTCCTAAAATAACAAATTCATTTTAAAAATTGTGAAATTTAAAAAAGATAAAAACCTTTGTTTATCCCTGAACAGGGAGATTGCAGTGTTGTAACAATATAGTACAAAGGATAGCTGAAAACTACTCCATACTTTTACTCCTACTTGAGTAATCTATAGTACAGTGTAACAGTACTCTTACTTGAGTAATCTATAGTACAGTGTAACAGTACTCTTACTTGAGTAATCTATAGTACAGTGTAACAGTACTCTTACTTGAGTAATCTATAGTAGTGTATCAGTACTCTTACTTGAGTAATCTATAGTACAGTGTATCAGTACTCTTACTTGAGTAATCTATAGTACAGTGTAACAGTACTGTTACTTGAGTAATCTATAGTACAGTGTATCAGTACTGTTACTTGAGTAATCTATAGTACAGTGTATCAGTACTCTTACTTGAGTAATCTATAGTACAGTGTAACAGTACTCTTACTTGAGTAAAAGTTGTACTTCCTCTTCCCACTGTGAGAAAGTCTAAAGTGACAAAAGTTTTCTGTGACAATATGAAATGATTCTCACATTTGTGTTTCTTTCTTCAGATCTGACTGAGTTTGTCTCATGTTTGTGTCTCTGTCTCTAACATGTGTTGCCGTGGAAACAACAGCTGTACAAATGACAAACTGACAAGATGTGAATTCTCTCATATTTTTGATTATGTTGTCAGTACCAATGTACTATTTCTGACTACATCTGTCTCATTCTTCTCTCCTTCTCTCCCCATCCCTCTCTCTCTCTTGTTTTTCCTCCCTGTCTCTCTCTTCCCCTCTCTTTCTCCCTCTTCCTTTCTCCCTACTTCCCCTCTTTTTCTCTCTCTCCTTCTCTCCTCCCACACTCTCTCTCGTCCTCCCTCTCCCACTTATTCTCCTTCTCCTGCCTCCCTCTCGTTCCCTTTCTCCCTCCGTCTCTCCTGCCTCGCCCTCTCTTTCCCTCTCCTCCTCCTCTCTCTCTTTCTTTATCTCCCTCTCTCCTTCCCTCTCTCCTCCAGTTGGTGCGTTTGTTCGAGATCCGGCCGGACCCTTCGGTGGGAGAAGTGAAGAGTCTGAACCGAACTGTGCTGGTCCCAGACAGAAAAGTCAATCTGCACTTTATACAGAGAGAGTGACAGAAGAGAGAGGGAGAGAGGGAGGGAGGGAGAAAGAGAGAGAAAGTGGGAGAAGGAGAGAGAAGGAGGAGAGGGAGAGTGAAGGAAGGAAATGGGAGAGAGAGTGACAGAAAGAGAGGGAGGAAGGGAGGGAGAGGGAAGGAGAGAGGGAGAGAAGTAGACTAAGAAAGAGGGGGGAGAGAGAGGCGAGAGGGGTATTTTGAGAGAGAGGGAGACAGAGAGAGGGAGAAGATAGCGGGAGAGAGAGAGAGAGAGAGAGGAGCAGCACTCGTCTTTCTTTCTTCATGCTTTTCTTCCTGTCATGAAACAGATGAAGCAGAAGCCATCTTGGAGCCATCAGCATTACAACCCTATGACACAGAAGCACTGCTACTGTTTACAACGTGAGCACCACAAGAAAAAGGTTTACAGTTAGGGGTGACAGAGCGGTCGACTGATGACCTGAAGCCTGATGGTTTGATCCCCTGGCGTTGTGTCCTTGAGCATGGCACTTTTGGTGATAATTGTGATTGGTGGTTGGAGAGGCCCTTAGAAAAACCAGGGATCTTACTGTGTTCACATTTCACCAGCATCGCAACATTTGTCTGAATTTGGGCTTCTAAACAGGAGTTAAAGGTGCACTGTGTAACTTTTCTGATGTAGGCTCTTGTTTTGCTTTGGATGTTCCACAGTATGGCATTAAACATATATCCAGTATTGAATCAATTACAGGTGTTTTATTGGTTAAAAGTTGTATGGAGGATTTGACCAAAAAACAAAAAAAAAGAAAAGAAAGAAAATCATCAACTGTGGACGTATTGGGGCCAGATAAATGAACACTTTCTTTGGAGCCGTTTGTCTCAAAATCACAGTTCAGTGATTCAGTTCATTATTATAATATGTTGTTTATTTTGCTTAATATTTGCTTAATATTTTACCTCTTTCCACAAGTATATGAAACTCACAAATGTTAAAAACGTTCACATTTTGTTTACCATTCTTTTGGGAAATTTGATTGAATAAATGACATGTTTTTTAAGGCAACTTCATTTTTTCATTGCTTAGTCATAACAGACACTCTTACCAGTCTTACCAGCGCATCAAAACAATGAGATTTACTGCTTTTTCTTTTTTAAAATAAAGAAATACATTTAATATTATGCAGAATTGAGTATTTTGGCTCGGCCCTCCACAATAGTTTCTGTTTCTCATGTGGCCCCGTGGAAAAAGTAATTGCCCACCCCTGATTTACACAGTGTTCCTCTTTGATTCTCTTTTGGAGAGTTTGACTTGTGTCCAATGACCCTGTGTCTTTAAACTGTGACACACTCTCATTTCAACTCTGATAAAACATGTGTGTGCCTTTAAGAGCTGCCACTTCCTCCTCAGATCTCCACAAGTTACATTTGTGTCAAAGTCCAAGTGTTTGTGATCCAGGAGAGATGGCGCAGAAAGCACTCGACCAAGAAGCCTTTTCCTGCTCCGTGTGTTTGGATCTACTGAAGGATCCTGTGACTATTCCCTGTGGACACAGCTACTGCAGGAACTGTGTCCAACAGCACTGGGACCAAGAGGACGAGAAGCAGCTCTACAGCTGTCCTGAATGTCGCCTCAGCTTCAGCTCCAGGCCTGTCCTGGGTAAAAACATCATGTTAGCAGGTTTAGTAGAGCAGATGAAGAAGACAGCGCCCCCTGCTGCCCGCTGCTATGCCGGACCTCAGGATGTGTCCTGTGATGTGTGCACTGGGAGGAAGCTGAGAGCTGTCCAGTCCTGTCTGCACTGTGTGGCCTCTTACTGTGAGCGCCACCTACAGCCTCATTATGAAGCTGCAGCGTTTAAGAAACACCAGCTGGTGGCGCCGTCCCACACGCTCCAGGAGGACCTGTGCTCTGAACACCACAGACTGATGGATCTATTCTGCCGCAGTGACCAGCAGAGCATCTGTTACCTCTGCTCTGTGGACCAACATAAGGGTCATGACATAGTGACCTCTGCCTCAGAGAGGGCTCAGAGGCAGGCAGAGCTGCCGGCCAGGAGGACCCTGCTGCTCCAGAGCCTCCAGCACAAAGAGACAGACCTGAAGAGGCTCCAACAGGAGGTCCAGGACATCAGACGCTCTGCCCAGACAGCAGTGCAGCGCAGTGGGGACAGCTTCACACAGATGGTCCTTCTCCTGGAGAAAAGACGCTCTGAAGTGGAGCAGCAGATCCGCTCCCAGGAGCAGACCCAACTGAGCCGAGTCCAAGAGCTCCAGGACCAAATGCAGCAGGACGTGAGGGAGCTGAAGAGGAGCCTCTCTGAGCTGGACACACTGACCCTCACCGAGGATCATAACCAGTTTATAAAGGTCTATGCTTCACTGTCCCCACACACACAGAGCACAGAGCCAGCCACCATTCACACAGGGGACTGGAGCTACTTTGAGGAAGTGACCAGAGCTGTGTCCAAGCTCAGAGACACACTCCAGCTCACTCTGAGTCCAGTCCAGGTTTTACTGCCACCAGCTGAACCCAGCTCCAGAGACGACTTCTTACACTATTCTACAGAAATCACTCTGGACCCAAACACAGTTAACACCAAACTGTCTCTGTCTGATGGAAACAGAAGAGTCACACTTATGAAAGAACACCAGAGTTATCCAGATCATCCAGACAGATTCAGTGACAGGTGTCAGGTCCTGAGCAGAGAGAGTCTGACGGGCCGCTGTTACTGGGAGGTGGAGTGGAGGGGGTGAGGGCTCGTATATCAGTTTCATACAGAGATATTCAGAGGAAAGGCTCTAATGAATGTGGATTTGGAAAGAATGATAAATCCTGGGCCTTAGAGTGCAAATCTAACTAAATCCAGTCTCAGGTCCGGTCGGGTCCAGAATCGGGGTTTACCTGGACCACAGTGCAGGGGTTTTGGTGTTTTACAGCGTCTCTGAAAGTACCATGAGCCTCATCCACAGAGTCCAGACCAGGTTCACTCAGCCTCTCTACGCTGGGGTCTCTTTTGGTGGGTTCTGGTCTTTCTACTGGAGCCACTGCACATTTCCCTAAACTCAAATAGCAGCTTTGTTCTCCACAGTTTGGGATCAAATTTGTGTCTTGTATTTTGAACTATTCAGATAAAAGTCTCTTCATGAGGGAATAAAAAATATACTAAATGATTCTAAAACTAGAATTAAAACAAGACTCTTCTGAACAAGAATCAGTACTGAAAAAATACAAAAACAGGACAAAAATCATAGTGCCAAAATGTTTTTACTACTACTACTACTACTACTACTTCTACTACTACTACTACTACTACTACTACTACTACTACTACTACTTCTACTACTACTACTTCTACTACTACTACTTCTACTACTACTACTACTACTACTACTTCTACTACTACTACTACTACTACTACTACTACTCATATATTCTCTCATCTCTACATATTTTACATTAGACACTGTTTTTGACTAAATTATTTCTCTAAATTCAAAAGAGATTAGATCAAATCCAGGACTGAACCAGGACTAAAACAGGATTAAACCAGGATTGAAACAGGAATAAACCAGGACAAAAACTGGACTTAACCAGGACTAAACCAGAGCTAAAACAGAATTAAACAAGGATTACACCAAATCAAATCAAATTTGATTTGAAGGATTACACCAGGTCTAAAACAGAACTAAACCAGGACTAAACCAGGACTAAAACAGAACTAAACCTGAACTAAAAAAACACTAAACCAGGGCTAAACCAGGGCTAAACCAGGACTAAACCAGCATTAAACCACTAAAGTCTACGACAACTAAACTCATATATTGTCTAGTCTCTACATATTTGACACCAGACACTGTTTTGAACTAACTTTATTTCAACTTTCATTTCCAATGTTCTTGTAAAGTTTGTAAAGTACGTAAAGTAAGTGTATGTAAATCTCATGTCAAACTACAGCAGTGATGGTGTGTGCGCTCTGTGTTTCTGTGTGTACATGTAACTGTGTTTTGTGTTGACTTGAATCACAATTGTAAAAGTTGAGGAAATGGGAGAGAGTGACAGAAAGCGAGGGAGGAAGGGAGGGAGAGGGAAGGAAGGAAAAGGGAGAGAAAGTGACAGAAAGAGAAGGAGAGAGAGAGAAAGTGAGAGAAGGAGAGAGAGGGAAGGAGAGAGGGAGAGAGGTAGACTAAGAAAGAGGGGGGAAACACCATTATAACATAGATCAGAAAATAGAGTAATATGGGCTTTTTAAGTCTGGTCTAAGTTTGGTCAAACTTGGGTCTATGTCCGCTCCAAGTCCGCTCCAAGTCCGGTCTAAGTCCGGTCTAAGTCTGGTCTAAGTCCGGTTTAAGTCTTTTCTAAGTCCTTTCCATGTCCGGTCTAAGTCCGGTCTAAGTCTGGTCTAAGTCCAGTTTAAGTCTTTTCTAAGTCCTTTCCATGTCCGGTCTAAGTCCAGTCTAAGTCTGGTCTAAGTCCAGTTTAAGTCTTTTCTAAGTCCTTTCTATGTCCGGTCTATGTCCGGTCTAAGTCCGGTTTTCGTGCTCACCTTCACGTCAAAGTTTTTTGCCCAGAAATGGAAAAGGCCATACTCAAACATCTGGATGCATGCCCTTTATGCTGAGCCTGGCCTTCCCGCCCTTGTAGGCTTTGGCCTGAGTGTAGAGCGCCACCATCAGGAGCAACAGGAGCACTGCAGTAGAGTTCATCTTCTCTTTTTTTGGATCTTTCTCTCCGGAGAGGTGTGCTCCTGTCACTGTACACTCCTCTTTTATACCGTCTTTGATTTCCTCTGTATTTGACATATCGCTCTGAACACGTGTGCTTGGTTTTCTGAAATGTAAATATGGATTTTGAAATTGCATCACGCAAAGCAGAAATGATTATGTAACTGGAACATGCATTTTTAAATGCAATTTGTCAAATTAAAGGTACACTATGTAACATTTGTTAAGGGTTGTGGCACCTTCTTACTGATTTGATTGTTAATCAGAGGGCAGTAAACAGTTACATTTACTTGAGTCACTTTTTAAAGAAGTACTTTTCTAGCAGCATACTTTTACTCCTACTTGAGTAATATTTTACAGTAACAGTAATCTTGAGTAAAAATTAGGGGTCAGGGAGTAAGAATGCATGTTTTCAAAATCATTAAAAACACATCTATTTAATGAAAGTGAAATTGTTTAATGCCATACTGTGGAATATTTCATGTCAGAAAAGCAAAAGCATTGTATGTTTCAGTGTATGTTTTTATTGTACAAATGTTCCGTAGTGTGGTTTTAACTATATCTGTCTTCATGATAATGAAATAAACAGATAAATAAAAGTCTTTCTTCCCACTACTTTCTGTGCATTTTGTTGTTGTTGTTGTTTCTGTTTTAATGACCGAACAGATGTCAATACGGATGTTAACATGGACGCTAACATTGTAAATGAACCTAAAATGTTTACTTGTCCAAACAAGATAATAATAATAATAATAAATAAAAAACTGTGCATATTTGATCTCTTGATCTTTAGTCGCTTATTGTCAAGACCCCATATTGCTGATGAATCCCTGTTTTCACCTCCACAGGTAAACACCCACTGCCCTGCGCTTCCTTCGTTCTTCAAAAATAGTGTGATGTGCAGCTTTCCATACGGGGAACACACCACATGCGGCGCTTTGTTGTGACATCAGCTCCCAATGGGCACCACCATTTTCTAACACGGAAGTCAAAGGACTTGTTTCTTTTAATGAAGTCGTTTTAGATGAATATTGCAATAGTACAGAAAGTTCTGTGGTATCGTCACTAAAACAAAAGATCAAGTTCAACATTTGGAGATTTTATGGCAAAGTACAATGTCATCAGTAAAGTAGTGTTATGGGGAAAGTTAGTTGTGTGGCTTATAATTGTTGTGACCGCCAGGGGGCATCAGTAAGAATGCACAATGAGAGATGATGAGCTTTTATGACTTTTATTAAAACGTTAAATTCTGTGTGGGTGTGTATATATGTGGTTCTGATACAAACAGAGGGAAATAATATCAATTAAAATATACTCTATAAATACAGCCAAACAAACACCTCAGACGCAAACGGTAATAGCTCCGTAATAACAGCGGGCCATTTGCAGGCTCTTAGCATCTGGCACTTAGCATTTCCCGATATCAAGAATAAACATCTAACTGGCCCTTAAACACACATTTTCTATAATCTACTGCTGCTAACAACTTCAAAACACCCTGCAAACATGTTGATGTATATGTGTGCCTTTTTTAAAACCACTACTCACTTCTTTAATACGCACACGAGACTTGGCCCCACGAGCCCTGCAGGACGCACTGAAAACAACTAAAACACGTACCGCTGTCAACCAAACTTGAAAAGTGAGCAAAAGTAGGGAATATTGGCCTCCACCTGGGAGTAGGACATCATCACATTCTAGAGTCTGAAAACCACCAATAGATTCTAACTATACAGCAGACACAAGCACACTATGTCTCCTTTAAGTAAAATAAACATCAATAAAAACAAAATACTAACCATAAAGTCTTAAAGTCGTATCTAAGTTTGAGCAGAAATCATAATGCAAATACCCCCCTTACATACAAACATGCCACAGTGCTTCAAACTGATAAAGGCCTCCTCCACTGTCTGTACCTTTCACTGATCCACTTTAATAAGAACAATAGATGTGAGTTTGACTACTGGCCCATAAGAGGGCAGTGGAATCACATTTTGTGCAATGTTTTTTTTTTTTTTTTTTAACAGTTTGGCCTATAGTGTGAAATGAAATAACAATGTTTTTTTTGGTTTTCCAATTTTGGTTTTAAGTTATAGCTTCCTGATTTTCTATTTTGTTTTGAAATTGGGAAATAGCTGTTTTCCAAACTGAATTTCCCATTTCAAAATGCAAATTAAATGTCAACAAGAGGGCGGGTGACCACAATAATACACAAGTATGTCAAATAATACTACTATTACAACTACTGCTATCACTGTTACTACTGCTACTTTATATATGACGGGACGTGGGGGCAATTAGTAGTAATCAGTAATTAGTAGTAGTACTAGTAGTAGCAGTAGTAGTAATGGTTGTAGTAGTAGTAGTAGTAGTAGTAGTAGTAGTAGTAGTAGTAGTAGTAGTAGTAGTAGTAGTAGTAGTAGTAGTAGTAATAATAATAATAATAATATTAGAAAGGGCTATATTACTACTATCACTGTTATAACATTCCCTCACTCATTCCCTAATAAAAAACATGTCTGAAGAGGTTTTAGGCTCATCCATGCATGTTTGAGTAATCTAGTGATCTCTCCCAGGCCCTATTCAAACCCTCCTTACAGTCAGCAGAACGGGCCTGTAGTTTCAGTGAGATGTGCTCTGAAGGGGGACTTAGCGCAGGGAGCAAAGGAGGGGGCAGAGCATTAAAAACTAAAGTGAAACTGTTCAAACATGTTAATACATTGTTTTTTAGCAAATATAGCATTTCAAAACAATAAAAGGTAACATGGTGATCTAAATGTTATGTGTTAGCTGTTAATACCCTATAGATGTAAAATACCCCCTCTTTTTTGTCATTATTCTGTCTCATCGTAGGACTGTTTGGTCAGAAGAGTTCATCGTCTCGTCTCTTTCACCAGAGTCACAGAGGAACCTTCTCTCGCCAGTTCAAACCCAGGGAACAGAGGCTCAGAGAAGGATGTGGAGAAGGTCCAAAGGTGGAACAGTTCTCCATCAGAGGAGACCTCATAGAAGGACAGAGCTCCAGCCTCTGAGTCCAGGAACACGGCCACTCTGCCAGAGGACACGTCTCCTTTACCAGATGACACGCCCCCTCTCTCTGAGCTATGGGACAGGTAGAGTCGAACTGCGTTGTTGTTGTGACAGACATAGCACTCTCCATCATAGATCTCCAGACTCCAGGACCGATCATTGTTTCCAAACCCACACTCCAGTCCTTGTCCGCTTCGGCTGATCCCTCTGTAACTCATTGCCATTTCAACATCCTCCCCTCTTCAGTGCACCTCCCAGTAACAGCGCCCCCTCAGGCCAGTGCAGCTCAGGACCTGATAGTAGCCTGTGAACCTGTCCACGTGATCTGGATACTGCTGCTTCTCCTCCACATGTGTCGCAGTCCGATTGTCCTCACACAGAAGTATGTGTCTGTGAGCTGTGTTTGGGTCCAGAGAGAACTCCCTTGAGTCTGAAACACAAAACATTTCATCTTATTATTTTGCTCTGGAATGCTCTGGATTTTAAACAAAAAGCAATGGCAAAATATTCATAAATTTAAGTTTATAAGAAAAGTTTATATAAAAACATGTTTGGTCTGAATACAGAGAGAGACGACTTTTACACAACAGCTGGAAGTCCTGCTCTGTAGGGTTGTGGAACTTCCGGTTAATGTTTTTCTATGGCAAAATGTCTGTGGAAATGTCTCGTGTATTTTCCACCAGCTTCATAAATCTGCCCCATCACCAAATCTTCAACCAACAAGGTCCACAAAGGACATATTCTGTCCATGAAGAATTTATCCACAACTATCAAAGTAAGAAAGACGAAAGTTTAAAGGCGAACAACGACTATCATCAGTGAACTACTTCTGAGCAAAAATAACTTTATGGTAATGAATAAAACATAAGTAACTTGTTAACTCTGACTAATTCTAGAATTAAAATTAAAAATTGATTTCATGATGTAGATATTAGCATAGATAGATTTGAACAGTTTGAATGCTAGACATTGAATTTGTGAACATTATTATAACGTTAGTTTTGCTCAGAAGTAGTTCACTAATGCTAGTCGTCGTTCGCCTTTAAGTAAGTCTTTCTTACTTTGATAGTTGTGGATAAAATCTTCATGGATAAATTTATATCCTTTTTGACCTTGTTGGTTGAAGATTTGGTGATGGGGCAGATTTATGAAGCTGGTGGAGAAAACACAAGACATTTCCACAGACATGTTCCGCATCCCTACTGGGCGGGACTTCTGGCCATTGTGAAAAAGGTCTATTGTCATATAGTCAGTGTTGGTAGTACTTCATGCTTGTTGTTTCCTTACCATTGCTGGTATGTTTTTTTTCTTTTTGTTATGGCTTAAAAAAGTCCAATGGTGACTTACAGTAGCACCGTACGTTTAATTTATTGTCAGTGACTTTTTGATGCAGTTATTTCTACGAAAATAATTCATTTATATATTTCTTTGTTTGACGGAAAAGGAAGTTTCAACAAAGCATTTAACTTATGCTCTAATGGAAGACAGGGGTGGCATTTAAGTTTTCATCTTCCCCCTCCTTTTCGAGTTTAAATAAGAAAAAAAAGTGTAATGTACATTAAGTGTACAGGATGCATGTATATTTCTTCTGTTCATTAATATATTTTAAATAAATAAATGAAAATTCACCAGCAGATGTTTGAGAGGAAAAGTAAAGAAAAATATAATAAACATATTTACATTGTGTAAATGAGATGAGTTTTGGCCCTTGTTTGTAGTATGGTTGCTTGGTAACAGTTGTGGCATTACCTCTACATGTCACATGAAGGAAAACTAAGATTTAACACATTTTAAACATAATTCATGTAATGATATGACTTTACTGTATGAATGAACTAAAAACAGACTCACATTTCCTCAGACCTGGGACCATCCAGCGCTCTCCAGCAGGATCCAGCCTGAAATACACAAGTCCACTTTAGACCAGAGCAGACACCAGAACCAGAACCAGCCATGGACCAAAGACCAGGACCAGAGACCAGATCCAGAGACCAGGACTAGAGATTAGGACCAGAGACCAGAACCAGAGACCAGAACCAGAGACCAAAACCAGAGATCAGGACCAACCATGGACCAAAGACCAGAGACCAGGACCAACCATGGACCAAAGACCAGAGACCAGGACCAACCATGGACCAGAGACCAGGCCGGTCTCATGGGGCGGTCTAGCAGCAGGGGGCAGGGGGTGGTCTCACCTAGGCCTGTCATGATAACTTATTGTGAAGCACAATATATCGCTACAGAGAGAAACTGATAATACTGAAACTACTTTATGCCACTGACACAATAACAAAGTAGGATAACCCCACTAAACCATTTTTAAATTTACAGTATCATAACAGAATGTAGCAATAATTAACAGCTCAAATTTTACTGTATTACAACAAAACATACCCTAAATCTCCCACTTTTACAAAGAAAATGTGCACACAATAAATACTGAGTCCCAAAATATATTGTTCCGGGTATAATTTATTGAACGATAAATTGTTATAGTATTTATAGTGACAGGCCTAATCTCACCTGACAGACGGCAGGGGGCAGTCTCACCTGACAGACGGCAAGGGCAGTCTCACCTGACAGACGGCAGGGGGCAGTCTCACCTGACAGACGGCAGGGGGCAGTCTCACCTGACAGACAGCATGGGGCAGTGGTCCCGTAGAGCGGTCAGGAGCTCTGCTGAGGGTCCTGGATGGTTGTAGCTCAGGTCTAACTCTCTCAGGTGGGAGGAGGTGGAGCTCAGAGCTGAGGCCAGAGCAGCTCCGCCCCTCTCTGAGACCAGACATCCAGACAGCCTAAAGACACGGAATTACACTCATGTGGACACAAATGGGCAGAGTGCACCATGGGAGTGTCTCACCTGAGTGTCTCCAGTCTGAAGGGGGTGCTCTTTAGTCCAGCAGACAGTTGCTCCACTCCTGAGTCCTGGAGGTCATTATGACTGAGATCCAGGTGTGTGAGACTGGAGAATCTGAGGACTGAGGCCAGAGGACCACAGCTGTGAGGGGACAGGCCACAGCCACAAAGACTGAAGAGAGAGAGGGTCATTGGAAACTAGAACCACCACACAAGAGTTGAGATACACTCTGGACTCACAGGGCTTTTGTGGAGGCTTTGATCACTGGCAGCAGACCCAGGAGAGCCGTCTCTGAGGCCTGGTATTTCCTCAGGTCAAACTCCTCCAGGTCTGAGTCTGAAGACAGTAAGACAAAGGATAGAGCAGACCACTGAGCAGGAGACAAGTTTCTATCAGAGAGGTTTTTTCTCATGTTCTTCTGCATCTCCTCCAGACTGAGGTCATTCATTTCATTCAGACAGTGGAACAGGTTCAGGCTTCTCTCTGTAGACATACTCTTTTCATTCAGCTTCTGTTTGATGTACTCTACAGTCTTCTGATTGAAATGGTCACTTCCTGAGCAAGTCAGCAGACCCTGCAGCAGCTTCTGATTGGTGGACAGAGACAGCCCCAGGAGGAAGCGCAGGAACAGGTCCAAGTGTCCGTTTGGACTCTGTAAGGCCTGATCTACAGCAGAGCGGTAGAAGGCTGCCTCAAGGTCTGGTGTCATGGTGGTTTCTTGTGTCAAAGTGTGTTTTCTTTTTCTGTTACATTTTAATCCAGATGCAGGACTCTCAAAGGAGTGTGGTGGCTTCAGCAGGTTCTCTCCAGAGCTGAAGAAAGTGTGATGGACGTGAAGAGCAGCAAGAAACTCCTGCACACTCAGATGAATGAAGCAGTAGACCTTGTCCTGGTACAGGCCTGGCTCCTCTCTAAAGATCTGTGTGAACACTCCGGAGTACACTGAGGCGGCAGTGAGGTTTATGTCACTGTCTTTCAGGTCACACTCATAGAAGATCAAGTTTCCTTTCTGCAGCTGCTCAAAGGCTACTTTTCCCAGAGACCACACCATCTCCCTGGTCTCTGGCGTCCAGTGAAGGTCTAGCCCTGATCCCTGGTGATACTTGATGTTCTGGACTTTGGCCTGCACCACAAGGAGGTGGGCGTACATCTGTGTGAGTGTCCGGGGCAGCTCTGGTCTCTCTGTTTGTTCCCGAAGCTTCTGTAGAACAGTGGAGAGGATCCAGCAGAAGACTGGGATGTAGCACATGATGTGGAGAGTTCTGGACGTCTTGATGTGGGAGATGATTGTGTCGGCCTTGTCTCTGAACCTTTTCCTGAAGTACTGCTCCTTCTGTGTGTCGGTGAACCCTTGTACCTCTGTCACCATGGAGATGCACTCAGGAGGGATCTGATTAGCCGCTGCGGGTCGCGTGGTTATCCAGATGCGAGCGGAGGGAAGCAGCCTTCCTCTTATGAGGTTTATCAGCAGCACGTGCACTGAGGCGGACTCTGTGGGGTTGGTCAGGTCCTGGGTTAGGCTGAAGTCCAGAGGAGGTCTGCACTCGTCCAGACCGTCAAGGATGAAGAGCACCTGGAGCTGTTGGAAGTTGCAGAGATCTTTAGATGGACTGAAGAAGTGGTGCAGTAGTCCTACTAGGCTGAATTGTGTGTCTCTGAGCACATTGAGCTCTCTGAAAGTGAACGGGAACAGCAGCTGGAGGTCCTGGTGGGCCCGGCCTTCAGCCCAGTCCAGACTGAACTTCTGAGTCAGCACTGTTTTCCCCACGCCGGCCACGCCCTTCGTCAGCACCACTCTGATTGGCTCTGGTGAATGTGGCCCGGCTTTAAACATGTCTTCACATGTGATGGTGATCTCTGGAGCAGCCGGTCTCTTGGATGCGGTCTTCATGTGTCTGACCTCATGTTCCTGGTTGACCTCTGAGGCCCCGCCCTCTGTGATGTAGAGCTCTGTGTAGATCTGGTTCAGGGGGACAGAGTCTCCTGCTTTAGCCATGCCCTCAAACACACGGCTGAACCTCTGATTGAACCTCTGCTGCAGCTCAGACTTCAGTTTATCTCTGAATCCAACTTTAGTTCCTTTAAACAAGAAGAGTTATAATGTTAGACATGTCTAATATTTCAAATAAAAGGGCATCTGACACACAGGGATACAGGAGGATAGAGGTGTATCTGACACACAGGGATGTAAGAGGATGGGAAGGCATCTGACACACAGGGATACAGGAGGATGGGAGGGCATCTGACACACAGGGATACAGGAGGATGGGAGATTTTTACTGCTAGAAAGGCGCTCGGCCAGATGCTCCTGGTCCATCTTCTTCAGGACGTCCAGGGTGATGGTCAGAACCTCTCTGCTCTCCTCTTCCTCACTCTCGGAGCATTTTGGGTCATCTGAAGCCAGGATCATGTGGAGCCTTTCCAACTGCTGTTGGACAAAGCTCAGGACCCGCTCCTTCACATCCTGGAACCACAAACTGTATAAAGACGTGGACTGAGGGAGAGTGACGTCGTCATCACCCACAGCATTCGGCTCAAAATGAAGCTCATTGTGAATGTGTGCACCAACCTGTTCCTCTCTGGACATCATCCAGAGTTTAACTGGCTGTGCACCAGTTGTCCTAATCAGCTCAACAGGGATGTCAACCATAGACTGCATAAGTAAATGGACATACAGTAGCTAACCCACTAGCCGCCGCATTCCAAATAGGAAGTGAGCACAACTGAGCTTCCAGCTCCAATTCACTTTGTATTGAAAAAACATTGCTCTTCAACAGATATTCAACGCATAACAACTATAATACAAATAAACTTGCCTTTCAGTCTCTGCAGTGGTACTGGTTGATATCGAGTACAAATACTTAAATCTATAGTATCAAAATTGACATCAGAACCGGAAAAGCTGGATCAGTCATTGAAAGCATGAATTTTGTTTCTAGGGAAGGTTAACTTTCACCTGTTCTCACCTACGCTATATTTACAAGGTTGTGTGGTAACCAGTACTCTTCGTGTTTGACCTGTCTCACCTGTCTCACATGGAGACAGCAGACCCTATCTCACATGTAATCAGCAAACCTCCATGAAGTCAACAAGACTCTCTCATATCCATATAAGTACAACTCATGGGCAGTACCTTGGTATGCTGTGGTTATTTTTTACTCTCCAACATATATAAATACCGAACTTGACCTCCTAGATGCTTGATTTTATCCATGCATGTCTTCTGTGTACCTCCTGCTTGTAACTCCCTTAAATCTGATCAGATAAAGAACTTCTTTTACGACTCTACCTGGTCTGATGGCTCATTAACTTTTCCACCACGATTTCAGTCACCCTAATCAGAATCTGTATTGTGTATCAAGTCTGCTCCTTAGTATCGAAATCAAGTTTGAAATTTAGGCGTATAAGCGATCATGTCTTCTTCTAACATTTATTTCCATTTTCCTTCCCAAACCACAGTGCAAAAGATGTTAGTAAATCTGGCTCAGCTCTACAGATAACAGGGTGACTCAGAAAAGTGAAATTCATGACAAAATCTGAAAACACCTACTAGAACATTTTTTAGCTCTGACACAAATCTGGTTACACAAGAAGAATGGGGCGCCCTCCTCCTGAATGTACCCACTGCTAACTACATCTGCACTGACGCAGATAAAGCAGGTGTTTTTTTTCATGGCAAGTCATCCCACCTTATTTGGATTTGCTAATGCTAGTGACACCTATCTACCAACAGCTAAACCTCCTGGTGAGATTAAGGTCTGCAAATCCAAATTAATTACTGAGATGACAAAGCTAGAGATGGCCATAAGATCTCCGAAACCAGTCACCAGTGCTTCAGATGACGATATTATTTTTATCACAAGTCAACCCACCGTCTTTGGATATGCTGACAACATCCAAACTTGAACTACATCTCCTGGTGAGACTTTAGACTGCAAGTCCAAAGAAATTGTTGAGATGACAAAGATGGAGATGGCCATAAGATCGCCAAAACCAATCACCTGTGCTTTGGATTATTGTTTTTACGGCAAGTCCTACCATCTTATTTGAATCTAGAAGTGGTAGCGACACCAACCAATGTATCACTAGATCTCCAGGTGAGATTTCAGTCTGTGGATCTGAAAAGTCATCTAAAGATCTGCGCGCCAATGGAGATACATGGACTCTGGTGTATTCAACAAATGCTAGCAACCTACGGAAATGTCCAGGAGAAATATTAGTTTGAATTGGATATCCTCTGACCTCCCACATGAAGACAAGGCTGACAATGAGGAGGTAATATACAAATGGAGAAAGCCAGTTTGAAGAATACTGCAGCAGAGCCAACAGTGTACAAAACATGACTACCAAAAAGTCAGATAGTCTCCAAAGTTGAGAAAAAAGACACTGAAGAATCCTTAAAAGTTGATCCTTGTAAAATTAAACAAGAAGAATCGGACGATGCATTGACAACAGAAGCAGACGCCATTTTGGAGAGACTGAAGGATGAACTGCCAGATTGCGATGAGATATTGGAGGACACTGAGAAGCTATTCCAGGATGGAGAAGCTACAGAGGCTGATATCAACCAAGTGACCCAGAAAGCCTCCAAGTTCTTCTTTGGCAGGCTGATTCCTCTCCGCGTGCTGTTTTCGAGGTTGTTTAAGCTTCAGAAAAAACAAACAGTGCAGTGTTCACGAGAAGGTCTACAACATCTGGGCCTTCAAAACACTAGACCAACCAACATCTACAGGGAAGAGAACGAAATCACCTCTCCTGCGACTGAAGTTAAAGTAATGCATCATGTTGAATAAAAAACAAAAAAACAAACAAAACAAAACTGCAAAGTGTAGTGTAGTGTAAAGTTTTTTTTCTTGTATCTTAAATCTCACATATTATGCTAAACTGACTTTTTATTTTTATTTTTTTCACCGTTATAATGTTGTCCACTTGTCATAAACATCCCTGGAGTTGTATTTTGTTTCATTCACGCTTGTTTCATTAATCCATTCATCCAAAGTTGTCTTTTGTGAACCATGAAAAAAACTCAATTTGCATTTTGTCAGTTTAGTTACCTGCTCAAATGAGTTTCGATATTAGTTTTCATATTGCTTAGTATCTAATCACTGACACTTTTGACAACCCTATTGCTGAGCTTCTGAACAATATTTATATTATATTTTCATATTTTGATTTGAATTGCTTAATGGCCGAGTTCCACATAGGAATTTATTTACGCACAAAATAGTGAAATAAAAACACCAGGATCATGTACAAGATGTTAATATGAACATTTTAAGACCCAAATGACGAGGCTCACAGCAGCAGTTACAGAGAGAGGGGGCCACAGTTTTTCAGTGTAAAGTGAATTTGAGCCAGAGTCGATGGAGCCGGAAGCGCCCCCATGCTCACTTCCTATTTGGAACGCGGTGGGTTAGCTATGTCCATTTATATATACAGTCCATGCTTGAAACCCATGGACAGCACTTTAAATATTTCTGCACTTAAAGGAACAGTATGTAACTTTCTGGATAAATGCATAACTAAAGAAAATTAAAACCATAATTAGGAAAATTCTCTATGGAGACACACTGTGGAATATAATAGGAAGAGGAACAACATTTCCACAGAGACAGGCCAAATAAGAGTCGAGTTTGTGGAGATGCAAGCCCGCACACAGTAAGGACTCTATGTTCTATGTGAGCAATAAGCAATAAACACAACCAAAATGACAAAAAAACAAACATTAGACTTGGACAAACTTTATTGATTACTTGGACACAGCAGCTTAGGGCTGTGCCAAAAATCGTAATGTCAATAGATCGCGATCGCTACTGTGGTCAATTTCGATGACAAGGCATGGCCATTTAAGTCGACAGCCAATCATGTGGCAGTAAGAGCGCGTGGTGCTGATGAGGATTTGCACTCTCTTGTTTAGGAAAAAGCAGCCGGAGCTACAGCACGTCTCTTTATGTCTCCTTACGTGTTCACAAGTTTTAACTTAAATCTGAACAATTTGTGCATGTGTGTCTGTCGCCAACGGTAACATACGCATGCATTTGTGCTTAATATATTGTACAAACTATCCTAACACTCTGCCTTTTTTGCCTGAAGTCCAAATGTCCAAATGAGATGGAAGAAGATCGAATCGAATCGAGATTGATCAATATGCTACTTATTATTCTAAATAAGTAGCAAAAAAATAACAGGAGACTGGTGTCAAATAAGGCATAATTATATAAATGTATATGTACAAGTAAAAATAAAATAGAGAAACAGAAGAGGAGCTGGATAACAGGAGCCAGATAACAGGAGCCTGCTACTGGATCTGCTGCTGTGAAATGCTCTGGTTCTGTGGAATCAGTCAGTGGAGTCAGGGCATTATCTTTTTACATTTTTACACAATTTTAGATTATAATCAATACCACATATGTACAAAAAGCAGCAGTCTGTCCTGTGCAAAGAATAGCTCCAACAAGGCCGGCCTACTAATTCCACTCACATTTGCACCTCCTCCACGGGCCTTTCCTGCCCACCAAACCCACTCTGAAGGATTAAGCAGAAGCTGTGTATGTGACAAGACCCTATTCTCTCCTGAAGTATTTATTGACTTCATTCATTTTATGCTTCAGTTGGTGTGCAGTGAATGGTGCATCAAAAGCCTCAGATAAAAAACAACCTCATCCATCCCATAGGCCTAGGTCTCCATCTCGTATCTGTGCAGTTATTTTTTAAACTATTTCATTTAAACTAAAACATACATAGTGTGTGTGACATGTGAACACATTTGTGCTGTTTGAACACACACGTGTGACCCAGAGTCTGATCTTTTAAATAATCACAGAAACACTTTCACAGCACAGACCTTGAAGATGGTGTCCACCTCCGCCTGAGGCTCATGACCAATGGGAACACTCAGATCCTCGTCTCTGTTGACCAATAACAACAGAATCTTGGTTTAGTCCTAGTTTATCAAGTCAAATCAAACTTTATTTATATAAAATGTAACACAAAGTGCTTTAAAGTAATTAAAAAACAACCACACATGCCCTTCTACCACCTCACCCCCACAACTGCCCAACCCCACACAATCAACCCACACACAGTCACATCCACAGTGTCACCCACATGCACGCACACACAGGAGTGAGCTGTATCGGAACTGTCACAGATGTCGATGTGAAGGAAAGTGGAGGCGTGGCTAAAGGTTGTGACCAGTTCTATTTAGTAAATTCATTTTGTCTTCTTTTTATATAGAAACACTGTGTTTTCTTCTAATAAGACAAACATTGTAAAAAGCTTAATAGCTTACTTACACCTCTAACGAAGATGGAAGTGCTACCGCAAAACATGTCAGCTAAATATTAACAGCTATTTAGTTTTTACGTTTGTCTAATTAGGAGAAAACACAACATTTGTTTGCTGGTGTAAAGTCCTTTGTGGGTTAAAATGTTCAAATCTGGGCATCCAGTGGTTAAAAAACAATAACCCAGATTAAAACAGAGTTATGAGCTGCCATGATCTTTCTTAGATCTAAAAGTGTTCTTACAATCAGAAAAAATAAACTGAGTTCGGTCTTGGCAACAACAAGAAGACCATGCATTTGCAGTTGTGCACTTTGACGTGCAGGTTTAGTCCTGGTGTCTGTGTACACTGGTGTATGAATGTGTGCGTGAATGGGTGAGTGGTTCTTGATGTAAAGCTTTTTGAGCCTTAAAAGTGAAAAAGCTCTATATAAAAATGTGACCATTTACCATCATAATTTAGTCCTGGTTTAGTGCTGGTTTAGTCCTGGTTTAGCCCTATTTTAGTTCTGGTTTAGTCCTGCTTAGTTCTACTTTAGTTCTAATTTAGTCCTGGTTTAGTCCTGATTTAATCCACAGCCCAGATGTGAGTCCTCTTTAAACTGTGAGACTGACCTGAGCTGTGCAGATGATCCAGTTTGTCCTTTTTTAAAGTTGATGTAAAAATCTTTGGAGAAGTCACTGCTCATAGAGGCTTCGTGGGGGGCAGGACCTGGTTTAGACATGACACAGTCCTGGTTTAGTCCTGGTTTAGCTGGTCCTTGTCTGGACTTGTAGATTTTCCTGAAATGACACAAACACTACTGTGGTTTAGAGATTGATGGAGCAGACCTGCTGGCAAGTGTAATCTCCAGAGGCCTGGAGTACTGCTCGATCACCTGGGACATTGTCTGGGCACAGTTGGCTTCAAATCCAAGCTGGGAACTGCTTTATGCACATATGGACTAAAGGAGACGCACAGTTGTAGCTAAAGAAAAAACTCCTCTGTGTTAATGGGCTTCATAGAGGCATCCAAGGCATTTTTACTGAGTGAACCACCATAAGCTTTTTGAACAAACTAAAACAAAGAGGTGTGTCTGACACTGTCATAAGAATCTTGGTTTACTGGGACTCTAGTCAGAGGATGCAAGTCATGGGGCAATACCATCTCTGCCTCCTTTGGGGTCAGTAATGTGGTGTGCCATTACTGACCCCAAACCACAACCCTATTTAACCTGTACATGGACCTCTGTTTCCCCAGACATTTATCTGTCCAGCAACATTTTAAAATTGTGATACTGTAAATATTTGGGTCTGACTACACAGGTGTATAACAGCGTCAGAGCTGACTAAACAGAGCTGACTAAACAGGTTTAACAGTGTCACAGCTGAGTAAAAAAGTGTGTGTAACGTGCAACACACATCACAGGAGTTTAGTTCCAATAGGCTTTTATTGGTGCGGGAAAACTGACTGTGAGATTCATTTTTGAGTCACACTATTTTGTACCAGCCTCTGGCCGCAGACACCTATTAAGCACCTATTTCTTGTCCCTTTTCTCTGTGACAGTGAAACAAATCCATGAGCTTTGATTACATTCATTATGTCCTCTGTACTGATTATACTTCAGATTCTTACAGACCTTCGTTTGTTTCATACCTTGACAGTTTGGGCTGCACTCTGCTCCTTCTTCAGAGTGGCCACGTGTTGCTGTCTGCTCAGCTGATTGAGACAGATTTTAGCACGGTCTTCCTACTTGGAGCAGTAGGACAACAGTGGCATCTGCAGTTCGACTTCTTCAGAACCGTATCCCAGGTGTGAGACGTTTGGTAGGCCCCCTCATCCTGATTTACAGTCTGGTGGGTGAGTTTCCGGATCTCAACGGCTACCTGATCGAACAAAGACTCAATGAATCACCTCATTCCTACAGCCAGTATCTACAACCAGTATCTACGAATCTACAGCACACCAAAAATACACAAACCTGGCACTCCTTTAAGACCAATAGTTAATAGTATTAGATCAGTAGCTGCTTTTCCATCATCTCATTTTTAATGCGCATTTTGAAGATATTACATAAGTAATGGAAGTTGAAAACACAAAATATCAAATTTAGAACCCTTAATTTGCATAAAAGTGTGTTCACTCGCTTCAGGTGTATTTTGATTCATGCGCATGCAAATGCATTTAAGGGCATAAACTCAAGAAGAAAACCCACGTGACCGCCAGACTACAGCCTACCTGCACTGGACCAGAGTGGACACAGGTGATGGTGAAACCAAAATAATCCCATTATACTGGTTGTTGTTTTCCCAAGATCCACCAGAGAAGCACAGCTAAACATTGTTACACAATGCCTGAAGGCTTTGTGTAACAATGAACATTAAGTTCAGGCTAAAAATAAAAGATGTTGGCCAACCAGTGACTTGCCCAGAGACACATACAAGCCGTCTAATCTGTATAATTCAGGTAAAGGTGATGCTTGTCCAGCATCACCTTTACCGGAGGGTGTGTTTCAACTACCGGAATCACACTCCTCAGCCTCCCTGTTAAGGTCTATTCCAGGGTACTGGAGAGGAGAATCCGACCGATGGTCGAACCTCGGATTCAGGAGGCGCAGTGTGGTTTTCGTCCCGGCCGCGGAACACTGGACCAGCTCTATACTCTCCATCGGGTGCTCGAGGGTTCATGGGAGTTTGCCCAACCAGTCCACATCTGGAGAAAGCATTCGACCGTGTCCCTCGTGGGGTCCTGTGGGGAGTGCTCTGGGAGTATGGGGTCCGGGGCTCTTTGTTAAGGGCTGTCCGGTCACTGTATGACCGGAGCAGGAGCTGTGTTCGTATTGCCGGTAATAAGTCGTACCTATTCCCGGTGCACGTTGGACTCCGCCAGGGCTGCCCTTTGTCACCGGTTCTGTTCATTGTATTTATGGACAGAATTTTTTAGGCGCAGTCAGGGGCCGGAGGGGGTCCGGTTTGGGGACCACAGGATCTCATCTCTGCTGTTTGCAGATGATGTTGTCCTGATGGCTTCATCGGACCGGGACCTCCAATGTGAACTGGGGCGGTTTGCAGCCGAGTGTGAAGCGGCTGGGATGAGGATCAGCTCCTCCAAATCCGAGGCCATGGTTCTTAACAGGAAAAAGGGGGCTTGTCCACCTCAGTACACAGGAGTAGACAGAAAACATCAAACTCACACACGAACTAGAAGCAGACAGAACGATGCTATGAGGACTTGGACATTACACACTTCAGGTCTCAATTTATCAAGTGTTTGCTCATGTGCTAAACAGCTACACATGCTAAAAGTGGAACATTTTGTGTATCATTTCTCTTTCCTCGCTTCCTTATCCTTGATTTCTCTCCTTGATTGTGCAGGAAATGGATGAGAAAGTCCCACCCACAGAGGAGACACAGTGAAGAGAGGAGCAATGGAGAGGAGAGAGGAGCAGTGTCTCCTATAATGAGGACTATCCTAAGGCTTTTTTTTTTCATTATTATACCATCACTTTAAAAGATACACTGTGCAACATTGCTCTGCCTGGAATGTCCCACAGTATGACATTAAACAGCTACACCTTACATTTATTCAATTGCAGGTGGTTTACTGCTCAAAAATGCCTAAAAAAACCAACAACCAAAAAACAGGTACTGTGAGTCTGTGAGCGGAGTCGCCTCTCCACAGATCTGACCTGCAACTTGGTCTGGTTTGGTCTCCGTGGAGATAGTAAGGTTTAATGCCACACTGTGAAACATTCCAGACACATTCTATGGAGACAAGCGTTTGACGGACCCTCCACCAGAAAAGTTACACAATGCACCTTTAAATTGAAATCAGACCAAAACGTTTTTATTCCAGCTCTGAAATTCTCCAAATGATTCCAGTAAAGGTGTATAACGTTTAAAAACAGAGTGGAGCACTTCCTGTATTCTGTTTTCTGTTCAAATTCAGGATTGTGTTGTTGACAATACAAATTCCTCACTGTGAGACAAATAAAGTGTAATTATTTTATCTGATGTGTTCCTCCTGAAACCTCCCTCATGTTTCCTCTGTGGTTTCCTTCCCTTGCCTCCTTGGTGCTTTGGGACACCACTGAACATGGCACATTTGATTGACAGCTGAAAAAAGTAAGGATTGACGAGAGGAATCAAGGACAAAGAGAATTGAGACGCGGCTCTGGGGTTTCTTCAAACTGAACCTGAACTTACCCCGAACTTCAAATAAACCGGCTTCTAGTGCTTTCAACACCATCCAGCCGCTGCTCCTGAGGGACAAGCTGGAGTGAGCAGGAGTGGACTGTGACCTGGCTGAGTGGATCCTGGACTACCTCACAAACCGGCCCCAGTTTGTGAGAGCCCAGGACTGTGTGTCTGACCTCATGACCTGCAGTGTGGGGGCGCCCCCGGGCACGGTCCTCGCGCCCTTCCTCTTCACCCTCTACACTGCATTTCCTGTCACTGATTGGAGAAGGAAGAGCGCTGCTTTATTGATTTCTTTTTTACTTTTCTCTCTAGTTATGCGCAGTTTGAAGTCTAAATTTACTGTAATGTATTCATTTGATTTTTTTGAAAAGTAACTGTATTCTGAATATCACCAAATGAAAGAGACCAAAACACAAGCCTACTTAAAATGTGTATTCTGAATATGTATTTTCAGTACATGTATTCAGTTACTCTGGATACGGAGTAGATCAGGACTAAACAGATCATATAGAACCAAACGAGGAATCCCGACGTTTCAAAGAGGTCTACATCAGGTCCCATCAGGAGGACTAGAAGTTGGACTCGACTTGGTCCAAGTTAAATCTAACCCTGAACCATGGAAGAGCCCAGGCTGCACTTTTGTTCCATGGTTTTTAAATGTTAAAGATGCATTGTGTCACTTTTCTAGTAACGCTTGTCTCCATGGAGATGTTATTGCTTTGTCTGGAATGTTAAACCTTTCTATCTTCATGGAGACTAAACCGGACCAAGTTACCGGTCAGATCTGTGGAGAGGCGACTCCGCTCACAGTCAAAATGCCTGTTTTTCTAGGTATTTTTGAGCTCTAAAACCACCTGTGATTGAAAATAAATGTAAAGTAGAGCTGTTTAATGTCATACTGTGGAACATTCCAGGCAGAGCGATGATATCTCCATGGAGAGGATCAAAAATACTCACTGCGTCACAGCCCTCACTGAACAAACCAGTGAAACGGTTTGATCTGCGTGTGGAGACATGCGTGTCCTCAAAACTTCACATCAGACACAGTTAGCGGTACAGGGACGTGTTCTTGCCATACAATTACATTAGGATTATAGCATTATAGCAATATAAGTAGTTAGCTCGGTTTAAGTATTAGTTAGTATCATGGACCGTATATTTTGTCCAAAAAACTAAACAAAAAACAACTGGATGCAGATCAACGCTTGTCTTTTGTTATTTAATATGTACACGAATCCTAGTGTTGACTGCACGTACAAATAATGACTTTAACTTAGGGCTACGTTACTAAGACATTTTTTAAACTTATTTTATGGAAAGAAACACGTACCGCGACTTTCTGAAGTTCGGCAGAAGTCCACGGAGCTTTCGAAGTGTTATTTTACAGGAAGCGACACGTCCTTTTCGAGATGCTCCGGCTGCGGGTGGAGCTCCAACGCTACACCGAAAACACGTGACCTGCACTTTTAGAAACGAGGACATAATAAATGTCGTTTTTTTTTTCTTTTTTCTTTTTAAAGATAAAACCAAACATGACACACTTGAAGAATGACCTGGCACTTTTTGCTTCTGCTCTTTGGGCCTAATTGAGAGAAAAAAGGCTGTTTTTTTTAAGTCCTTTCTGAATGAGTTTAATTTCTTCCTCTAAATTAGAGCTTTGAAATAGCCCCTTTTATGTGAATATGTTTTTATTCACTGTTGTGTTGTTTTTATGCATTTATTTTATTTTCATGTGAATTGTTTACTTTTTTTAAGGTGCCGTAATTAAATCTGAAAAAATAAATAAATAAAAATAAATAAATAATAAAATTAAAAAATTAAAAAATATCTCCAACGGATGCTGCCGTCTTATATTATATTATATTATATTATATTATATTATATTATATTATATTATATTAATTATATTATATAAAAACAACCTTTGACCAGAAAGTGAATTATTTTCTCACAAATTATTCGTCACCCACGGCCTATTCTACAGGCTACAGGGTGTTCCAGAGGGGGATATTTTATAAGATTTTAAGCAATATCAGTGGAGTTGCATTAATCACTATGAGGTCCTTGTCCCCACCAGATATTCAAATAATTTAGAATCAAAACACAACAAATCACACCCTGAATATATGTGCCAATAAATTCCAGAAAGTAAAAACATTTTATAAACTACAGCACACACAATCTTATTTCATCAGTATTTTCCGTTCTAAAGTGGAGCTCCACTTGCTCCATAGGTCTGTATAAAATGAACTGAATTACTTAAACCGAAGTAACAAAACTGGTCAGTCGTCTCCTCTGAAAGGCAACGTACTGTAACTTTAAAGTATTTTCTGTTTTACTAGAAATATTACTCCCCTGATTTTATTTGTTTTATTTATTTACATTTTGTATTTGCCAACTGCTATAATTTCTATAATTTCTTGTATTTCAGTTCCTGTATCTTCTTTTGTTATGTAAAGATATTTTGTTTCATTTATTCCATTAACTGTATGATGACCCATTGTGTTCAAATAAATAAATAAAAAAAAAAAAAAAAAAGCAGCCAGACCCTCTTGTCTTTTTTCTTTTTCGGTCACACTTGAGGTCGTGTGAGGAGGTCTGGTCTGAAGCGCTTTGTGGTGCGGCGACACTGAGCTCCAGCAGGGGGCGCCATGCACACTCTGGGTCTGGGTAGAGGGAGTAAAAAGAGAAATGTTTGTTTATTCAAGTTAAATGTTGGTACTAAAATAGTAAATAGTTGTAGGCTATAGTAATTTGACTGTTTTCTTAACTATCCATCAGAGTACAGGAGTAATGTTACTTCAAAATAATATGACTCAAGCAGAAGTACAAAGTAGTGGTTCGAGAAATTACTCAAGCAAAAGTAAAACATCTGAGGGGAGCAGTGCGAGAAACACAAATATTCTCATAATTTCATATTATTTATTCATATTCTTGTAGACTTACTCACAGTAGGAAAAGGAACCACAACTTTTACTCAAGTAAGTAAATCAAAATATTACTTAAATAATAAAAATCAAAAAATCAAAATATTACTTAAATAATAAAAAATAAAAAAATTAAAAAATCAAAATATTACTTAAATAATAAAAAATCAAAAAAATCAAAATATTATTTAAATAATAAAAAATAAAAAAATCTAAATATTACTTAAATACAGCACTCAGAAAATCAGACAGGAAAGCATCATTTAGAAAAAGAAATGTAATAAAATAAAGATATCAATTTGAAACTTCTTCTGTAGGTTAAATGCAAGAAAAAATATATATACTTTTTTGGGGATATTCAAAACAAACATGAAAAGAATGACGTTTAGATTTCTTGCTTCTTTTTGTTGACATATTAGACACTAAAAATTTATGAGGAGAAACATGTTCAGAGTAAAAAACATTTATCCACTGAACAGAATTGACAAAATCCAACTTTATTTTGGTGATTTTATAGTTTATTTTATAGTTTATTACTTATTTTTCTATTTTCTTTTGACTTGTACATATACATTTATTTTATTTTTATAATTATGTCTCATTTAACACCTGTCTCTTGCTCTCTTTTTTCTTTCTATGTATTTTTGTTCCTCTCTGTTATTATATTATATTGTGATTTGTGAGCTACTGTATCCAAATCATTTCCCTTGTGGCTCAATAAAGTTTGTCTATGTTTTCTCTGTACTTTCCCATTGTGTCCAGCAGAGGGCAGCACCTTTCCAGAGCACACACAAAACCCTTGAACGTCCAAGTACTGCGTGACCTCCAAAGTGTATGAACAAGCTCATGTTTTCTGGATATATTTTGGTTTGCTTTTGCTGTACTCAGTTACTTTACTTTACTTTACTTTACTTTACTTTACTTTACTTTACTTTACTTTACTTTACTTTACTTTACTTTATAGGGTCCATATTACTCTGATCTCTGTTCTAATAAAGTTTCCTCATCACAAACAGACCTGGAGTTGTGTTTTGTTTCATTCTCACATGTTTAACACACAAACCCTGCAGATTTAGGCTGAGTTCTTCTCTCAAACTGAAAACACCCTGTTCCACCTCGTGATGTCATGTGGTAATACAGGAAGTGCTCCACTATGTTTTCAAACTCCACACATCTTCACTAGAATCATTTGGATCATTTCAGCCCTGGAACTGTCATTCTCTACTGAAATGAAAGTAAAATGTATCTGTTAACATGAAAACTACCACTTCATGACATCACAAGGTGGAACAGAGCATTTTGAGCTTTGGAGATGTAGACAGACTAATTACAAATACTTACGCTAGTGTAATTGTGTAGATTCTGGGTTAATTGTACTTTTTTGAGTATATTTTGAAAGCTGTACTTCTAATTGCGTATAATTCTACTACTTCTTTTACTGAGTACTGAAGTGAAACCGCCCCGCTCCACATCTGTCTCTGCTCCTTTCTAAACCATAAACCCACAAACTCACGTCACGTCACAGTATCGTCTGCTCTGATTGGCCAGCGCTCAGAGACAATGCAGATTGTTGTTAAAAAGAGCATTTTACAAGTTTTGTTTAAAAGTGTGAATTGAAATGCTTCTAAAATGTAACTACTATGTGAGTAGTACTATTTATGTCTGCCTTTTACTTTGACCTATGTACAATTTTGGCAGTAGTACTTGTAGGCCTACTTGTACTTTAATAGCCATGTTACTGTATATCTTCTTTACACATTTTAATAAGCCTTCTCTTCTCATCTCTGGATTTACTACAAGTACAGATGACAAGTACAGCTGTTGTTGTGTCCTCGGGCAAGACACTTATCCCCCCTCGCCCTGGGTGTCTGTGTGGTTCATTTACCATTTTATCATTTACACGAGTTGTGTTTTGTTTCATTCACACATGTTTGAGTAATGCTTTATTATAAGTCTGTCTACATCTCCACAGCTCAAAATGCCCTGTTCCACCTTGTGATGTCATGAAGTGGTAGTTTTTAAGTGAACATCTACCTTTTACCTTTAGTTCAGTACAGATTGGCAATTCCAGGGCTGAAATGATCCAAATGATTCTAATGAAGGTGTGTGGAGTTTAACAACACACTTCCTGTATTACCACATGACGTCACAAGGTGGAACAGGGTGTTTTCTGTTTGAGAGAAGAACTCAGCCTAAATCTGCAGGGTTTGTGTGTTAAACATGTGAATGAAACAAAACACAAGTCCATGAAAAAACAAAACAAAACAAAAACTACTCAATGACAGTAACGTGAGTATTTGTATTTCGTTACTCCTCGCTCCTGTCACTCTCCCTCGTGCACCACTCCATTGGCTCGTGTGCGTTACCTGTGCACGCGCCACGGCCAGAGCGCACGAGGGGGAGGTGTTTCCAGGGCACAGTGCGCTTCATTCAGCACGCGAGGCTCTAAACAAACTCCACTCCTCCAGCCTGCGCAAGCCCTCCGAGGTAAGCTGCGCCTCTCACCCGGGGCATGGACCCCTCTGACCGGGCGCACGGACCCAGCGGAGACGAGGCAGCCGGAGCTCTCCAAGGCGGACTTTAAAGCGCATTTTACGGCTTCGGATCAGCGCGAATGGGATGTACCGTCAGTTTTATCTGCTGTGAAGACGAATTTCTGCAAATGCCCGTGTACCATGACGAAAAGGCGGAGGAGAAAATGTACGCGAAGAGCAACGGACCAACCAAACGGGTAAGAACGTTTCATTTTGCGCGGTGTCTCCCGTTAAGAGTGGACAATATGGTGCGTAAAAAGTACAATAAAGTTAAACAAATGATACTTTATGCTTGTAGGGCTTCCATAAAAATACAGAAGTAACTACATTTAATCAGCAGTCTGCGTTTTGATCAGCAAGGAGTGAAAATTTCTACTTAAAAATGTATTAAATAAAGGATTAAATAAAGGATTCGCGTATGGATCGTTTGCGCCGCCGTATCTCCATGTTGACCTACAGAGGTGGATAAAGTAGCCAAAAAGACTCAAGTAAGAGTAACGTTACTTCAAAACAAAATGACTCAAGTAGAAATACAAAGCAGCAGTCTAAGAAATGACTCAAGTAAGAGTAGAAAAAGTATATTTCTGCTCAATTAAGAGTAACTTAAAGAGTAGGTGACGTGACATCTGATTTGTGATGTTTGAAGGGAACGTAATTTGACGTAAGCAATTGAAATAATACACACAATCTGGTATTTTCAAAGGATAGACACACAAATCAGAGAAATGTAATCATGTCTGAATCATATCTGCAAGAAACACAAATGTTCAAATCATGTCATATTGTCCTCATGAAGCTTTTGTCACTTTAGACTTGCGCACAGTGGGAAGAGGAAACACAACTTTTACTCAAGTAAGAGTACTGTTAAAACTCAATAATGACTCAAGTAGGAGTGGAAGTACCAGCTAGAAAAGTACAATCTCTTTAAAAAGTTACCCAAGTAAACGTAACCAAGTACCACCCATCAGTGTTCCATCAGTGTTAAGCTCTGGGAACGCTGTTATGCGTAAAGGAACTGCGTAAAAGAAAAATGGAGGCGTTTTGTTTTGTTTTCTGTGCCTTTTTTTTTTTTTTAATGATAATGATGAACTTTGCTCATAAAAACATTTCCATCAAACGTATTGTGACGCGTGTCGGCGGCTCGCGTGTGGTCGCTGGAGCTGAAGAACAGACGTCTGGCGTTGGACAAAACGTTCCGCAAAATACGACTACAAACAAATGGCGTGACATAAAAAAGTGTGGCGTTTGCTCCGTTTGGTTCTCTGGGCTAATTATGATTTATTTCCAGAGATGGTGAGTTACATTTACTAATACTGAGTTACATTTAATAGTACTCAGTTACATTTACTAATACTCAGTTACATTTAATAGTACTCAGTTACATTTAATAGTACTCAGTTACATTTACTAATACTCAGTTACATTTACTAATACTCAGTTACATTTAATAGTACTCAGTTACATTTAATAGTACTCAGTTACATTTACTAATACTCAGTTACATTTAATAGTACTCAGTTACATTTACTAATACTCAGTTACATTTAATAGTACTCAGTTACATTTACTCAAGTAAGTCTACAAGTGACAAAAGCTTTATGTCACTTTATGTCTTTTTTGTATTAATTATTACCTTCACAGTCCCGACAGTTACTCTTCAAGTTACTTTTACATACTTTTTTACTGTCAATAAGTCATTTCTTGGACCACTACTTTGCACTTTTACTTAACTGATATTATTTTTGAAGTAATGTTACTGTTACTGTACTCACCTCTGTGTATTTCAGTATTTCAAAGTGTTTGGTTGGAAAAGCAGCAGGTTTGAAGAGTTACTGTGTGCATGAATTCAAAGAGGGGCTCGTCTCTTTGGTAACAAAGTGAGCAGAGACTCACCTTGTTTGAACTGGACTTACAGTCAAAGTTGTAGTAATTACAGCAGGAGTATTTGGAAAGGATTTGATCTGTAGTAGTTGTATTGATTGATTGATTGATTGATTAATTACTTTATTTCGAGCCATATCGAAAAATAAACATATTATACATACTGTATACATTGAACCCACTTTGGGTAAAGAAAACAAAAATATGCATATATATATATAAATCTATAAACAGTAAATAATAAATACAGTACAGACAAGAAAATATATATATGTAAATCTGACCAATTATATATATTACATACTTTATTTACACGTACAAGACATTAGCTCAAAAAGGAGTGGGAAGAAGATGAACTTATTTACTCCCACCCCCTATTCATTATTCTAAGTTATATGGTTGCTACGGTTACACCATTTGATAATTAATTATTTTATTCTATTTCATTTATAATTATAATTAGATAGCACTATCTATTTTTTTTTATACATATACGATATAATATACATAGACATGAAAGTAATATAAATTGTTGGTACATTATATACATGATATATATCACATCATATTACTGCCATTGCTCGTCATGTCATCATCATATAATATTTCCATACTATTATATATATACTTTATTATTTATGTACTTATTATAATAAATATTTGAGTTATATTTAATATACTTTTTATTTATCCATTAAAATTGTAATAATATTTATGATGGCTTGTTGCTGTTGATGGTAACAATAAATGGAGTGGATTGTGTTTGTTGTGCATTAAAAGAGGCAGGTTGTTCCTGTGAACCTGCTGCCAGAGAGGGGCAGCCCCCTGACAACAGGACCACCCTTTGCCTGGTGTCCTGTTCCGTGCAGTAAAAGAGACAAGATCTGGTAAGCCCGCAGCCAGAAGGGGCTCTCTCCAAGCAACAGAGCCACCACTTGCCTGCCCTGATCTGAGGGTTATGTTGAATGTGGAAAAATCTAGATATCTAAATGAATATCTTTTTCCATGTAATCATTAATTACCATCAGCACCATTAGCTCCGTCTGAAATCGATTTCATTTATGTTTCTGAAACAGGATTTGGTTGTTGTATATTGATATAATAATAATGACCATAGAACAGCAACAACAACAATAATAATAAATATCAAGTATACGCTCCCAACATAGGAGAAGTAAAATCATGTGCAGTATACCATATCCTACATGTATGCCAACCAGCTAGGTTACAACACTATTTCTAACAGTATCCTATTTTTATTATAATGTAAAATCAGACTACAATACTAATAGTAACAGTATACGATATTATGTATTATCCCAGACCAATATTATAATGTTCATATCGTTAATACATGCTATAATATATTAGTATTTATTATTTCTTATTTTTATGAAATATGTTATTTAAATGTATGACCCTTTATATAATAATAGTACATAATCATCTTTATTACTAGACTAACATCATCGACAAGGAAGTACTAACTCTAAATACACTGAATAATAATCAAACACCCCCATCCTCGTTCATGTACTGTGACAAAACCATTTCTTTATATCTTGATT
The DNA here is from genome assembly GCA_029959045.1 of Taenioides sp. WSHXM2023. Taxonomy (NCBI): domain Eukaryota; kingdom Metazoa; phylum Chordata; class Actinopteri; order Gobiiformes; family Gobiidae; genus Taenioides; species Taenioides sp. WSHXM2023. Next base: position 27,691,903 of record CM057099.1, read on the forward strand.
TAAATTGATGAATATTAGGACATTGCTTGAGCTGTAACCCCAATCGATTCCAAAGTTTAACGCCACACACAGATACACACAAACTTTTCCTAGTAGTTCTCACTACTTGAACTTTAAGGTTACCAGATCCCCTCAAAGTGTAACTCCCTTCTCTCAGAGTAAAGAACCTCTGGATATTACTAGGTAGTATATTTTTATTAGCTTTATATAAAAGTTGTGCAGTATAAAAATCAACAAAATCTAACATTTTCAACAATTTAGACTGCAGAAATAAACGATTTGTGTGGTCAAAATATCCTATCTTATGTATTGTTGCTAAACCTTTCCTGCATCAGCCATCGGACCGTGGTCAGAGGACGCAGGGGAGAGCTGCTCTTCTCTCCAGGGCCAGAGGGTCGTCCGCCTTTGGTTGTTCCCCCCGGGGTGCAACTCCCTGTCCGAACCTTGCCGTAGTTGTATGTAGTGAGTCTCCTCACTACATACAGACCGGGCAGCACCGCATGCGCCGCAGGCTCATTCAAAACGCGCGTGCCCCGGGGGCGCGCACGCAGTCACTCACTCACGCTACACACACTACTCCATGCACACATGAGTCAGACACACATCTCACAACAGTATGATTCTTACTGCACGTTTTTGGAGTATGGCGAGGGGATGCAGCACACTTTTGTAGTTATTACCCCAGACCTCTATACAATACGTTAAGTAGGGCAAAACTAGTGAACAGTACAATAAATATAATGCATTATATTCAAGGAAATATTTTGCTTTATTCATAATTGATACACTTTTGGAAACTTTGTTTTGTATGTATCTGATATGAGGTTTCCAGCTTAGTTTACTATCCATGGTTATTCCTAAGAATTTGTTTTCTGACACTTTATCTATTACAACACCATCAATATTTATTACTAAATCTGAATTGTCTTTATAATTTCCGAACACCATGACTTTTGTTTTATTTAAATTTAGTGATAGTTTATTGCTATCCATCCAGGTTTTCAATTTAGTTAGTTCATTATTTACATTATTAATAAGCTCCCTATAATTATCACTAGAGTAGAATATATTGGTGTCATCTGCAAATAATATTCATTTTAATAAGTTTGATACACTAAATATGTCATTTATATATAAGTTGAATAATCTGGGGCCCAGTACAGAACCCTGCGGGACCCCGCAAACAATGCCCATACACCCAGATTTAAATTCACCCATCTCCACATACTGTTGTCTCTCCATTAAATAGCTTTTAATCCAGTTCAAAGCCACTCCCCTAATGCCGTATCTCTCCATTTTTTTGAGTAAGATTGAATGATTAATGGTATCAAAGGCTTTTTTAAAGTCAATAAATATTCCAAGTGCATATTTTTTATTATCTAAAGTATTTGTGATCTCTTCCACTGCTTCAAGTACAGCCATAGTTGTTGACCTCCCTGACCTAAAACCATACTGACTTTCATTAATTATATTACACTTATCTATAAATGATTCTAATCTGTTGTTGAAAAGTTTTTCTAAGATTTTGGAAAACTGAGGGAGCAGAGAGACAGGTCTATAGTTTGTGAAGATGTGCTTGTTCCCATTTTTGTATAGTGGTAATATTTTTGCAATTTTCATTTTGTTCGGAAATGACCCAGTCTGAAACGATAGATTGCATATATAAGTTAAAGGTTTTGAGATGCTATTTATTACTCTTTTGACTAGTGTCATATCTATGTCATAACAGTCAGTTGATGTTTTGTTTTTACATTTATTAACAAGATCTATTATTTCTGCCTCACTTACTCCAGTGAGAAACATTGTGTTTGAGTTTATTTCTATAAATGACTCTTCCATGTTAATGTTACCACTTTCAGGAATTTTTGCTGCCAAATCTGGTCCCACATTTACAAAGAATTTATTGAAATTATTAGCTATTTTATTCATATTATATATGTCGCTGTTATTATCAATAAAATAATCTGGATATGAATTATTTTTACTATTGCCTTAAATTACAGTATTTAGTATTCTCCAAACCCTTTTAATATTATTTTATTATTATTTAATAAATTAGTATAATATAATTTTTTGCTCGTCCTTATTATGTTAGTCAATTTATTTTTATATAATTTATATCTATGTTCAGATTCTTCGGTCCTTAATCTAATGAATTGTCTATATAACGTATTGTTCTTTTTGCAAGCATTTTGTAAGCCCTTTGTTTACCATGGACATTTTACAACGGTATTGTTTTTACTGAATCGATGAATCGGACAGTTTTTATCATATAATGAACTAAAAATATCTAAAAAAATTATTGAAAGCAAACTCCACATTCTTCTCCCTGAAAACAGCATTCCAATCCTGTTGAGTTAAGTCGTAATTTAGTGAATGTTTTGCTTCCTCAGTTCGAACTCGTTTGGATACAGAATTTTGAGTTGATTTATGATAATTACAGTTATATTCATACAATGTGAAGACAGGTAGGTGGTCAGTTATATCGCATATTAATAGGCCACTGACATTTGTACCCTCTATATTGTTGGTAAAAATGTCAATGAGCGTAGCACTATGTGATGTAATTCTGCTGGGCCTTGTTATAACTGGGTATAAACTCATACTGTACATCCTGTTAATGAAGTCATCAGTTGATTTATGTTTATTTGGATTTATCAGATCGATGTTATGATCTCCACAGATGAATAATTTTTTATTACCTATAACCGAAAACATTTTTCCACCCAGTCTGTGAATACTTCCAAGCTCGATCCCGGTGACCTGTATACACAACTAATAATAACATTTTTTTTGTTTTCATTATAAATTTCTATTGATATACATTCTAGCACATCATTTATCGTTAACGTCATCTTTTCTATTACTTTAAATCTGAGTTTTTTAAGAATATATATAGCTACACCTCCACCAACTTTATTAGTTCTGTTAACATAACTGAGATTATAACCATCTAAATCGAAATCAATACCTTTGTCTTCCTTAAACCATGTTTCTGATACTGTTATAATACTAAAAGGTTGTACAAACTGCTGCAGATATTCTTTGATTGAATTAAAGTTTGTATACATACTTCTACTGTTGAAGTGAATGATAATTTCCCTTCTGATTTAATAGATTTATTATAATCGTCTTCAGTATAGTAATTACAGTTGCTAGTGTTGGATGAAAAAAATGATTATCAGGGTCTATCTCCTCCTCTAAGTCTATAACGTTGTGTTCAGTATATTGAGAAGGATTCAACTCCAAGTGATCATAGCTCAGAATCCTTTGTTGAATTTCTACATTAATACTAGTAGTTGTAATGTGATTGGATGCCATGGCTTGAGTGTTGACGGTCGGTCGTTTTTTTAATTCACAGTCACAGAGTATGACTACAATATGAGTCATATATTTATTAGTATTTGGTTATGAGAGGATGTTAGGATTAATGACTGGAGTACATGTTTGTCTTCTTTCACTTCCACTAAAACAAAAGTAGTAATTGTAGTACTAGTAGTACTAATAGTTGAGTTTTAGTGGTTGTACTACTTAGTACACTAGTACTGTCCATATGTATTCATTGTAACAGCTTTAGCAGTAATGACTGTAATAACAGTAATATATGTGCAGTTTAGTAGTAGTAGTAGTAGTAGTAGTAGTAGTAGTAGTAGTAATAGTAGTAGTAGTAGTAGTAGTAGTAGTAGTAGTAGTAGCAGTAGTAGTAGTGGTGGTTGTAGTAGTAGTAGTAGTAGTAGTAGTCGTAGTAGTAGTAGTGCTGGTTGTACGTGTCAAACCCTCCAACAGAAAAGTTCCGTAGTGCATCTTTAAATGTGAGGGATTTCAAAGGAAACACAAATGGGCCCCCGATCCTCGAGCTCCTCTCAACACATCACATCTCAAAGCATTCATATAAATACACTCTCTCTCCACTCAGCCGTCCAGTTCACAATAATAATGTTGATTTGAAGTTCAAGTCTGGAATGGAATACGAGCTCTGTCAGAGAAATCTGGACATTGTTTAGGGATGGATATTGAAGAGGCTCAAATTCTTGGTGATTTCAGAGTTTGTGCCAAAGTCTTTTGGGTGTTCATTTTGACAGCGTCCCGTTTACCTTTCAGAAGATCTGCATCTTCTCAGCAGCTTTCTCAGTCCCACCAACTGACTCTGCAGCTCCTGAAATGCACAATACAAATCCACATCCACTCATCCTTCAGTATATGACAGCCAGTGGTGGAATAAGTACTGCATTTGGACACTCAAGGCAAAGTACACGTACAGGAGCAAAAATGACTCAAGTCAAAGTATCACGTGAAAAAATCTAAGTAAAAGTATTAAAGTACCCGTTTAAAAATGTGCTTAAAGACTAAAAAGTAAAAGTATTTTCCACAGAGTTTCAGATCTAATACTGCTTCAAATGTAGTGATTTTGATACAGTTTGTGCTGAATTTTGTGAAACTGAAACAACTGAATTCTTTTTGTCCTCACTCTTTTTATTTGTATATTTTTGTTTGCTCAAACTACGACCGTGATAAAAATAAAAAATAAAAAAATTCAGCCTTTTCAGCAGGTCTTAGACAATAATAAAAAAAAATTGTTAAAAAATGTAGTGGAGTAAAAAGTACAGATACCTGGTCTCAAATGTAATGAAGTAAAAGTAAAAAACATCCACTTTTCAATGTACTTAAGTACTCAAGTTGCTGTGTACAGTTTTGTATCATGTTTTTGTATATTTATGGAGAATCGTTGTGTGGGAGCGTGGGTGATGTAGGACTGGGGGCGGAGCCTTGTACAGAATCTTTCAGCTGACTGTAAGGAGGGTTTGAAAAGGACACAGGAGAGATCGCTAAATGACTCAAACATTCATGGATGATCTAAAAGGCGTATTTCTGATGAAGTAACATTATTAAATGGAAGAAACTAGTTAAAAAAATCGATTTTGCATTATACCCTCTCTTTAAATACAAACGCACTAACCCAAAATGACCACAAGAGGGAGAAATTACACTAAAAATAATACTAACGTAGGCAAAGTAAAGGGAAGGCATTAATAAAGTAACTTTAAACTGTGCAAACTAAATTATAGATTGTCATGAACTGAACTTATTTTGAAACAGAAGATTCAGTTCACAGTGTCCATTTGTGTCATATCCAGGAGCTTTAACATATGAGATTACAGAAAATGGCAAAGTTAAATATATGACATCATAAAATAAAGAATGAGCCACAGATTAAACCTGACTAATGCTGTCGAAACCAGGACTGAATAGATCTAAACCAGTTTAAAGCCCAACTGGTCTAGACTGAGACTAAACCAATAAACACATGTCCTTCTAGAAAGATCCCTGATGAAGGTGATGTTTGTTGATACGTTTAGAAAAACCTGCCTCCTCACACCAAAACACTGTGGCACTACACTGATCCTTTACACTGTGTTCCTCTTTGATTCTCTTTTGGAGAGTTTGACTTGTGCCCAATGACCCTGTGTCTTTAAACTGTGACACACTCTCATTTCAACTCTGATAAAACATGTGTGTGCCTTTAAGAGCTGCCACTTCCTCCTCAGATCTCCACAGAGCTGTGGGTGCAGCCTGGCTCCTCCCACAGCTCTCACTTCACTCTTAAGTTTCATTTGTGTCAAAGTCCAAGTGTTTGTGATCCAGGAGAGATGGCGCAGAAAGCACTCGACCAAGAAGCCTTGTCCTGCTCCGTGTGTTTGGATCTACTGAAGGATCCTGTGACTATTCCCTGTGGACACAGCTACTGCAGGAACTGTGTCCAACAGCACTGGGACCAAGAGGACGAGAAGCAGCTCTACAGCTGTCCTGAATGTCGCCTCAGCTTCAGCCCCAGGCCTGTCCTGGGTAAAAACATCATGTTAGCAGGTTTAGTAGAGCAGATGAAGAAGACAGCGCCCCCTGCTGCCTGCTGCTATGCTGCACCTCAGGATGTGTCCTGTGATGTGTGCACTGGGAGGAAGCTGAGAGCTGTCCAGTCCTGTCTGCAGTGTGTGGCCTCTTACTGTGAGCGCCACCTACAGCCTCATTATGATGTTGCATCATTTAAGAAACACCAGCTGGTGGCGCCGTCACACACGCTCCAGGAAAACATCTGCTCTGAACATGACAAAGTGATGGATCTATTCTGCCGCAGTGACCAGCACAGCATCTGTTACCTCTGCTCTGTGGACCAACATAAGGGTCATGACATAGTGACCTCTGCCTCAGAGAGGGCTCAGAGGCAGGCAGAGCTGCCGGCCAGGAGGGCCCTGCTGCTCCAGAGCCTCCAGCACAAAGAGACAGACCTGAAGAGGCTCCAACAGGAGGCCCAGGACATCAGACACTCTGCCCAGACAGCAGTGCAGCGCAGTGGGGACAGCTTCACACAGATGGTCCTTCTCCTGGAGAAAAGACGCTCTGAAGTGGAGCAGCAGATCCTCTCCCAGGAGCAGACCCAACTGAGCCGAGTCCAAGAGCTCCAAGACCAACTGCAGCAGGACGTGAGGGGGCTGAAGAGGAGCCTCTCTGAACTGGACACACTGGCCCTCACCCAGGATCATAACCAGTTTATAAAGGTCTACGCTTCACTGTCCCCACACACACAGAGCACAGAGCCAGCCACCATTCACACAGGGGACTGGAGCTACTTTGAGGAAGTGACCAGAGCTGTGTCCAAGCTCAGAGACACACTCCAGCTCACTGTGAGTCCAGTCCAGGTTTTACTGCCACCAGCTGAACCCAGCTCCAGAGACGACTTCTTACACTATTCTACAGAAATCACTCTGGACCCAAACACAGTTAACACCAGACTGTCTCTGTCTGATGGAAACAGAAGAGTCACAGTTATGGAAGAACACCAGAGTTATCCAGATCATCCAGACAGATTCAGTCGCTGGTGGCAGGTCCTGAGCAGAGAGAGTCTGACGGGCCGCTGTTACTGGGAGGTGGAGTGGAGGGGGCGGAGGGCTCGTATATCAGTTTCATACAGAGATATTCAGAGGAAAGGCTCTGATGAATGTGTATTTGGAAACAATGATAAATCCTGGGCCTTAGAGTGTGGATCTAACAGTTTTTCATTTTGGTTTAACTCAGTCCAGTCCCAGATCTCAGGTCAGGTCTCAGGTCCAGTCGAGTCCAGAATCGGGGTTTACCTGGACCACAGTGCAGGGGTTTTGGCGTTTTACAGCGTCTCTGAAAGTACCATGAGCCTCATCCACAGAGTCCAGACCAGGTTCACTCAGCCTCTTTACGCTGGGGTCAGGTTTGGTGGGGGCTTGTTTGCTAGGTTCTGGTTTGGTTCTGTCGGACTTAATGTACATTTCCCTAAACTCAAATAGCAGCTTTGTTCTCCACAGTCTGGGATCAAATTTGTGTCTTGTATTTTGAACTATTCAGATAAAAGTCTCTTCATGAGGGAATAAAAAAGGCACTAAATGATTCTAAAACTAGAATTAAAACAAGACTCTTCTGAACAAGAATCAGTACTGAAAAAATACAAAAACAGGACAAAAATCATAATGCCAAAATGTTTTTACTACTACTACTACTACTACTACTACTACTACTACTACTAACTCATATATTCTCTCATCTCTACATATGTTACATTAGACACTGTTTTTGACTAAATTATTTCTCTAAATTCAAAAGCGATTAGATCAAATCCAGAACTGAACCAGGACTAAAACAGGATTAAACTATTCAATTCAATTCAATTCAATTTATTTTTGTATAGCCCAAAATCACAACAAGAGTTATCTCGGCGGACTTCACAAAATTGTTGATTAATAAAGCAGAAGAAACATTCATAAAACAAAAAGACAGAATGTTCAACAACAAGCAGGCAAATGGATGATTGTCCCAGCATCTCCTGTCCTTAGACCCTCCTTCTCGGCAAGGAAAAACTCCAAAAAACCCAATGGGAAAACGGAGAAACCTCGAGGAGAACCACAGTGAAGGAGAGATCCACTCCTAAGGACGGACAGGCAGATGAAACTACTAATCTAGCAGGACGAGGACAGTTAATCCAGGACAGGGAAGGAGAGGAGGGGTCCAGGTCCTCGACACTAGGGGGCAGCAGCGGTCCAAACTGGAACAGCAACATCTGAAACAGTTACACTCCCCAAAAGGGGAGTGGGACAAGGGACAACATGTGAATAGCAAAGAACAGACTACGAATGAACTAGTAATTGAATATTCTTAACAGTAGGAGGAGAAAAAGTAGGAGAAACCAGAGGACAGTGCTCAAGTTGCCATAGTTTCCCCAGTAATATATCTCCTAGAGCAGCTTAACTAGGCCTATGGGTTTAGTTTCTGTTCCTAACTGACCTGACCATAAGCTGATTCAAAGAGGAACGTTTTGAGCCTAATCTTAAATGTAGAGACTGTGTCAGCTTCTTTGACATGAGCAGGGAGCTGATTCCACAACAAGGGTGCTTGGTACCTAAAAGCTCTACCTCCTAAAGTACTTTTAGCGACTCTAGGAACCACCAATAGTGCAGCATTTTGAGAGCGGAGTGAACGGTTAGGATGATAAGGTACAATTTCATCTTTAATGTAGGAAGGGGCCATGTCATTTACAGCTTTATAGGTTAGAAGAAGAATTTTAAATTTTACTCTAAACTCAACCGGAAGCCAATGAAGATTTTTTAATACTGGAGTAATGTGCTCTCGTTTTTTAGTACCTGTTAGTACTCTTGCTGCTGCATTTTGAACCAATTGAAGGCTTTTTATAGAGCTTTTAGGGCAAGCTGCAAGCAGGGAGTTACAGTAGTCTAACCTCGAAGTGACAAAAGCATGGACAAGTTTTTCAGCATCATTTTTTTGCAGTACATTTCTAATTTTGGCTATATTGCGTAAATGAAAATAAGCCGTTTTACAGACATGGCTTATGTGTGCTTTAAATGAGAGCTCTTGATCAAATAGGACTCCAAGGTTTCTTACAGTGGAGCTGGAGGCTACACTGACATTGTCCAATGTGATTATCTGCTCAGTTAGAGAGTCAAACTTTACATCGAGCCCAGCTGCAGGCCGGGACAAAACCACAATAGAGTCTCGTAAGTGTTTAGGGCCTAATAGAATGACTTCAGTTTTTTCAGGGTTAAGAAGTAAATAATTAAAGGTCATCCATGTTTTTATGTCCCTCACACAGTCACTAAGCCTTTCAATTTGATTAGTCTGATCAGGTTTCATTGATAGGTACAGCTGGGTGTCATCTGCATAACAGTGGAAATCGATACCGTGCTTTCGGATGATATTACCTAACGGTAGCATGTAAAGGGTAAACAGAACTGGACCCAGAACTGAACCCTGTGGCACACCGTAGGCTACTTTAGAGCACTGTGAGGAGCTCTGGTTTACATTTACAAACTGGTACCTATCAGATAAATAGGATTTAAACCAGTTGAGGGCAGTTCCTCTGATGCCCACATCACATTCTAACCTCTGCAGTAGAATGTTGTGGTCGATTGTGTCAAAAGCTGCGCTGAGGTCCAACAGAACCAGTATTGAGACCTGACCATTGTCAGCAGCCAATAATAAATCATTTGTTACTTTAACCAGGGCTGTCTCAGTGCTATGATGAGTTCTGAATCCAGATTGAAATTTTTCAAATAAATTATTTTCCTGCAGATGACGACAAAGCTGTTTAATTACAATTCTCTCCAGAATTTTAGAAATAAACGGAAGATTTGAAATAGGTCTGTAATTGGCTAAGAGGTCAGGATCAAGATTAGGCTTTTTTAGGAGCGGCTTAATTACCGCATATTTAAAAGACTGAGGAACATAACCACTTTCCAGTGAAGTATTTATTATATTAAGAATAGGATCAATAATTAGAGGGAGAATTTCTTTGAAAAGTCTACTTGGGATTGGGTCTAACATACAAGTTGAGGATTTAGAGGACATAAAGGCAGAAGTTAATTCTGCATGATTTAGAATGGCAAATTTCTCAAAAACTGGACCAAGTGAGGGTAATTCAGTTACTGATCAATCAATTAGTGGGTGTGTATAAAAAGAACCCCAGCACACCAGACCTTCACATCAACTGCAACTTGACCTCTGACAACATGCCTAAGATCCACCCTGAGACCAAAGCGTTAATTATCAAGAGGCTGAAGACCAGATCCACTGCTGAGGTGGCTGACACCTTCAATGTGTCTCAGCGTCAAGTACAAAGAATAAGAAAAAGATCTGAAAAGACTGGAGATGTTTTTGACAAGCCCAGGTCCGGCAGACCCCGCAAGACAACTGCTCGGGAGGACCGTTTGTTGATTCGAAAATCCAAGGCCAGCCCCTTTTCCACTGCAGCAGAGCTCCACCAGGCCTGGTCACCTCAAGTCCCTGTGTCAACCAGAACAGTTTGTAGAATTCTGTCTCGAAATGGCCTCCATGGTCGAATCAGTGCACAGAAACCAGCACTAAACAAAAGGCAATTAAAAAACCGTGTGGCATTTGCCAAGGCCCACAGCCTGCTAAAAGGATGGACACTGGAAAAGTGGCAGAAGGTGGATTTCTCAGATGAATCCTCGGTTGAATTACATCACAGCCGCCGCAAATATTGCAGGAGACCTACTGGAGCCCGCATGGATCCAAGATTCACCCAGAAAACAGTTAAGTTTGGTGGCGGAAAAATCATGGTCTGGGGTTACATCCAGTATGGGGGTGTGCGAGACATTTGCAGGGTGGAAGGCAATATCAATAGCCTAAAATATCAAGAAGTATTAGCTACCTCTTACATTCCCAACCATAAAAGGGGTCAAATTTTGCAGCAGGATGGTGCTCCATCGCATACTTCTATCTCTACATCAAAGTTCCTCAAGGCGAAGAAGATCAAGGTGCTCCAGGACTGGCCAGCCCAGTCACCAGACATGAACATCATTGAGCATGTCTGGGGTAGAATGAAAGAGGAAGCATGGAAGGCAAAACCAAAGAATCTTGATGAACTCTGGGAGGCATGTAAGACTGCTTTTTTTGCTATTCCTGATGACTTCATCAACAAATTGTATGAATCATTGTCGAACCGCATGGATGCAGTCCTTCAAGCTCATGGAAGTCATACAAGATATTAAATATGGATCTCACAGCACCACTACTTAATTCACTGACGTTATGCAACATATTTTTGTATTTGAAGTAAATTATTTGTTCAATTTTCTGTAGGCGACAAGACTTTTGTCTTGCCAAAATCTGACCTTTCTGTGTTCATTAAATGATCAATCTTTCTTCAGTGAAGCAAATTTATTTTAGTATATTGAGCATAATTCGGGAGGGTTTTAGCTTTCATATGAGACATTTCTAAAACCAATCGATTAATTTAAAGTCAGGTTATAAGCTTTTGTTTCTACAAAATGGATAAGCGACAAGACTTTTGTCAGGGACTGTAAAGCTGTCTGAACCTGGACTAAACAAATGTAAACCAGGAATCCAACTGCTCTAGACTGAGACTAAACCAGGTAAAAGTCTCTTCATGAGGGAATAAAAAAGACACTAAATGATTTTAAAACTAGAATTAAAACAAGACTCTTCTGAACAAGAGTCAATACTGAAAAAGTACAAAAACAGGACAAAAATCATAGTGCCAAAAATGTTTTAGAATGCTCTTTGTGTATATCAAAAATACTATTACTACTCCTACTACTATTACTACTACTAAACTCAAATCTTCTCTAATCTCTGTGTATTTTACATCAGACACTGTTTATTTTTTACTCTCAATTCCAATGTTATTCCTCATGTAATGTAATGTTACTCTGTGCTCTGAATTCAAAAGAGATGAGATCAAATCCAGAACTAAACTAAAACTAAACCAGGACTAAACCAGGACTAAAACTGGAGTAAAACAGGATGAAAAAAGAACTAAACCAGGGCTAAATCCAATATAAAAATAAGACTAAAACTGGACTTAACCAGGACTAAACCCGAGCTAAAACAGAATTAAACAAGGATTACACCAAATCAAATCAAATTTGATTTGAAGGATTATACCAGGTCTAAAACAGGACTAAACCAGGGCTAAACCAGGACTAAACCAGGACTAAACCAGCATTAAACCACTAAACTCTACGACAACTAAACTCATATATTGTCTAGTCTCTACATATTTGACATCAGACACGGTTTTGAACTAACTTTATTTCAACTTTCATTTCCAATGTTCTTGTAAAGTTTGTAAAGTACGTAAAGTAAGTGTATGTAAATCTCATGTCAAACTACAGCAGTGATGGTGTGTGCGCTCTGTGTTTCTGTGTGTACATGTAACTGTGTTTTGTGTTGACTTGAATCACAATTGTAAAAGTTGCTCAGGACTGAACCAGAACTGAACCAGGACTAAACCCAGGACAGTCCCAGTTTTGAGCCCTGTGTCTTCTGTCCCAGCAGATTTATACAAAACAAGTGATTTGTCCCAGTTTAACTCAAAAAATGTCCCAGGTGTCCCTATTTTTGACCAACCTGATCCCCGCCAACAGTAAAGAGGGAATATATTTTATTTGTTTAGCTAAAATACAGAAAAAGCTGCTTGAAAATGACCATAAGGCAAAAAGACAGAAGTCCCTCTGATTACACTGATCCACAAGTGAGTCGAGAATGCTCAATGTTACACACTCTTTTCACTATTTTATTTATACCGACCATCCCAACCCGGGTGTGTCCCAGTTTGGAATTTTGAAAATCTGGTCACACTACCTTGTTAACATGGTTGCTGGGTAACCATATATGCAGATTTTTATCATGTCCTATTAATACTTTGCAGTGAAATCACTCTGGGAGTGTACTGCATGTGTGTGTCTAAAGAAAGTTCAGCAGTTACCATGGAGACACTGTAGGAACCGATAATGTAATAATGTCCAATAACATAATAATTTTGGCCCATTTTAAATGTAATAAGCCCATAATGTAATAACTGTCCAATATTGTAACACTTTATTACATTATCGGCTGTGGCAAGGTCTATTTGTAATGTAATTTATAATAATAATAATAATAATAATAATAATAATAATAATACTTGTGTTCAAACCTCCTTGTCAAAGCCTGATCTCGTCAGATCTCTGAGGCTGAGCAGGGCTGGGCCTGGTTAGGACTTGGATGGGACACCGCTGGGAATACCAGGTGCCACAGTGGGGCGCCAGAAGCAAAAAATAACAAAAACTGTGGTTGTGTCCTTAGGCAAGACACTTCACCCACATTGCCAATGCAATTAAAATAAATAAATGAATAAGGTAAGTGTAGAATTATAATGAGTCACTCATGACTGTGAGTGTGTCATTGAGTCAAACCAAACAAACCCTTTTTTTTGTTAGCAACCTCTATCCTAGCAGTGTTTTTGCTTTGTTTCAACAACTTTGCAATCCATGCAAAATGTGTAACGCAAAGGACCTGTGCTGGAAACGTGGACACACAGACACACACACAAAATAACAAGCACACAAGAATGACATTATTGACTGCAGCTATTACATTATGGCATGTTTTTCACTAACTCAGATGATAATGTAATAACCATATAAAATGTAATAAAGTATGACATTACTGGGATGGTGTTATTACGTTATCGGCTCACTCAAGTTATTACATTATTGTCAGGTTACAAACATATATAAACACAGCCAAAGTTTTTAGTTTGTGTGAAAACTCAAGAAAAATACTACATGGATTTAAACAGCACATTTTCAGGAGCCTGTGATCCATACGAGAGCTCATGGTCCTGTTTAGGAGATTGATTTTCAACAAACAACATTTTACACAATTAAACCCACTTTATTGTCCCCATATATGTGTCCTCTGCATTTTGACCCGTCCTCCAGTGTCTCTGGGTCAGCAGCAGTGGGACCATCTCCAGATCTTGAGCTGGTCTTGGTCAGGAGTACCTTATCTGGAGGATGTGAGCTGTGGTGCATGTTTTGGGTTGATGGAGGAAACCCAGCAGACACAGGGAGAACATGCAAACTCCACACACAAAGACCCGGGCGACTCGTGGATCTAACCCGGAACCTTGTTGCTGTGAGGCGTGAGTGTGAGCCGGTCAGTAGCGGTCAGGAGCCAAAGCGCTCTAAAGTGGATAAGAGTGAATTAAGGATTGAACACATGGCGCCCCCTGCAGAGTGGACAGTGCAGTACATGTTGGTGAGCGGAGTGCCTCACAGCTTTGGCCTGGGACATGAGGGAGCCTTTTTCACACGGAGCAGATCGGCGAAACATGAGTAGTAGTAGTAGTAGTTGAAGTAGTATGACTAGTAGTCGTAATAGTAAAAGTAGTAGTAGTGGTTGAGGTAGTAGTATTGGTGGTTGATGTAGCAATAGTGGTTAAAGTAGTAGTAGTAGTCATGGTAGTAGTCAGAGTAGTAGTAGTAGTAGTCATGGTAGTAGTCAGAGAAGTGGTTGAAGTAGGCAGTAGTAGTAGTAGTAGTAGTAGTAGTAGTAGTAGTAGTAGTAGTAGTAGTAATAGTAGTAGTAGTTCAAAGTTCAAAGTCAGCTTTATTGTCAAAAACCATATGTACAGGTCGCACACACAGGATTTGAAATTGCAGCGCTCCCTCGGCCCACAGTGAACATTTAACATCTTATAGACATGACAATAAACATGATGACAAAAACATAACATATGCACATAGCAACAAGTACGACAGGTTTGTATATAATACAAATAAGTAAAACACACAATGTGCGTGTTAAAGCTCAAATGGTCATTTAAGCAGCAGTGTCATTAGTTATACTGCAAAACAGAATGTGCATTAAAAATTTAAAATTTACTGTGGAGCAGTGGGAGAGGAACTCCACAGGAGTAAGGTAGGTTAGGTAAGTTCACCAGACTGGGACACTTGCATCTAGGAACAAGAGAGTTCAACATCCTGACAGCTTGGTGGATGAAGCTGTCTTTCAGTCTGCTGGTCCTGGCCCGGAGGCTCCTCAGTCTCTTTCCTCTTCAGCAGACTGAAGAGGCTGTTGGATGGGTGGGTGGGATCACCCACAATGCAGAGGGCCTTGCGGGTGAGGCGGGTGCAGTAGATGTCCTGCAGGGAGGGGAGAGAGACCTCCACGATCCTCTCAGCTGCTCTCACTACTCGGTGTAGCTTTTTCCGGCAGGACACGGTACAGGTGCCATACCACACAGTGATGCAGCTGGTGAGGATGCTCTCTATGGTTCCTCTGTAGAAGGTCCTCATGATGGGAGCTGGGGCTCTGGCTCTCTTCAGCTTGCGGAGGAAGTAGAGTCGCTGTTGGGCTTTACTGGCCAGTGATGCAGTGTTCTTTGACCAGGAGAGGTCCTCAGAGATATGCACACCCAGAAAGTTGGTGCTGCTTACTCTCTCCACAGCAGCTCCGTTGATGGTGAGGAGGGCGTGCTGTTTGTGTTCTCTCCTGAAATCAACGACGATCTCCTTTGTCTTCTCCACGTTCAGGGAGAGGTTGTTGTTACTGCACCACTTGACCAGGCGGCTCACCTCGCTCCTGTAGTGTGTCTCACTGTCGTTGCTGATGTGACCCACCACAGTTGTATCGTCCGCAAACTTGATGAAGAGGTTGGAGCTGTGTGATGGTGTGCAGTCGTGGGTCAGCAGAGTGAAGAGGAGGGGGCTCAGCACACATCCTTGGGGAGCCCCCGTGTCCAGTGTGATGGTGCTGGAGGTGTTGCCGCCGACCCGTACTGCCTGCGGTCTTCCTGTCAGGAAATCCAGCAGCCAGTTGCACATCGAGGTGTTGATCCCCAGCCTGTCTAGTTTGATTATGAGTTGCTGGTGGACGATTGTGTTGAATGCTGAACTGAAGTTGATGAAGAGCATTCTAAGATATGAGTCTCTGGTGTCCAGGTGTGTAAGGGCTGAGTGGAGGGTTGTTGAGATAGCATCCAGGGTCGAGCGGTTAGACTGGTATGCAAATTCATATAAGGGCAGTGTTCTGTGGAACAGTCTACCACCCACAGTTAGAGACTCCCCCAGCTTCACTACTTTTAAAGGCCATTTAAAGACATGGCTCAGGTCAACACAGGTGTGTGATCATTTACTATAGTTTATAATGTGCAATGGGCAATGTGCAATATACTATTTATTAATTAAGCACTTTAATACTTTACTTACGGGCAATATGTAATATACTAAAGAATTTTACCTTTGAGGGCACATGCAATACATTATAGAATAGCACTTTATAAGCCGGGTTATTTAGCAATCTCACCCTGCACTTTTTCTTTTCTTTTTTTAGGGTTGTGCAGTGTACTATAATAATTTTAGCAATGGGCTGTGTGCAATACTTATACACTGGCACCTCAACTAAACAGGGCAGTGTGCAATTTTGATCAAATAATCCAACATCCTTTAGTTGACCTGTGTCTGTGATCTTGTGACTGACCATCTCTTTATGTCTGTGTATTTGTATTATTGTATTGTCTGTCTGGGTGTATTGTTTTTACTGTGTATTTGCTTTATGATTACATCAACCTGTCTAGGGACAGCAGATGGAAATTAGCCCTGGGCTACAATCTGATAACATATTTACATATCATGTATTTGTTCATTAATGTGATTTGTCCCTATTTCAAATAAATAAAATAAATTAAAAAAAAAATTGAAATGGGTCCAGGGTCGAGGGGAGAGATGTCTTGATGTGTTGCATGACTAGCCGTTTGAAGCACTTCATGAGGATGGGGATTAGCGCAACCAGACGGTAGTCATTAGGGCAGGATGGAGATGACTTCTTTGGCACGGGAATGATGGTGGAGGTTTTGAGGCATGTGGGGACGACACCCTGGCTCAAAGATGTGTTGAAGATGTCTGTAAAGACATCTGTGAGTTCTGCAGCACAGTCTCTCAGTACACGACCAGGGATGTTGTCCGGTCCCGGAGCTTTGTGTGCGTTGATCCTGTGTTTCTTTCTTCAGATCTGAGTGAGTTTGTCTCATGTTTGTGTCTCTGTCTCTAACATGTGTTGCCGTGGAAACAACAGCTGTACAAATGACAAACTGACAAGATGTGAATTCTCTCATATTTTTGATTATGTTGTCAGTACCAATGTACTATTTCTGACTACATCTGTCTCATTCTTCTCTCCTTCTCTCCCCATCCCTCTCTCTCTCTTGTTTTTCCTCCCTGTCTCTCTATTCCCCTCTCTCTTTCTCCCTCTTCCTTTCTCCCTACTTCCCCTCTTTTTCTCTCTCTCCTTCTCTCCTCCCACACTCTCTCTTCCTCCCTCTCCCACTTATTCTCCTTGTCCTGCCTCCCTCGCGTTTCCTTTCTCCCTCCGTCTCTCCTGCCTCGCCCTCTCTTTCCCTCTCCTCCTCCTCTCTCTCTTTCTTTATCTCCCTCTCTCCTTCCCCCTCTCCTCCAGTTGGTGCGTTTGTTCGAGATCCGGCCGGACCCTTCGGTGGGAGAAGTGAAGAGTCTGAACCGAACTGTGCTGGTCCCAGACAGAAAAGTCAATCTGCACTTTATACAGAGAGAGTGACAGAAGAGAGGGAGAGAGGGAGGGAGGGAGAAAGAGAGAGAAAGTGGGAGAAGGAGAGAGAAGGAGGAGAGGGAGAGTGAAGGAAGGAAATGGGAGAGAGAGCGACAGAAAGCGAGGGAGGAAGGGAGGGAGAGGGAAGGAAGGAAAAGGGAGAGAAAGTGACAGAAAGAGAAGGAGAGAGAGAAAGTGAGAGAAGGAGAGAGAGGGAAGGAGAGAGGGAGAGAGGTAGACTAAGAAAGAGGGGGGAAACACCATTATAACATAGATCAGAAAATAGAGTAATATGGGCTTTTTAAGTCTGGTCTAAGTTTGGTCAAACTCGGGTCTATGTCCGCTCCAAGTCCGGTTTATGTCCGGTCTAAGTCTGATCTAAGTCCAGTTTAAGTCTTTTCTAAGTCCTTTCTATGTCCGGTCTAAGTCCGGTCTAAGTCTGGTCTAAGTCCAGTTTAAGTCTTTTCTAAGTCCTTTCTATGTCCGGTCTATGTCCGGTCTAAGTCTGGTCTAAGTCCGGTTTTAGTGTTCACCTTCACGTCAAAGTTTTTTGCCCAGAAATGGAAAAGGCCATACTCAAACATCTGGATGCATGCCCTTTATGCTGAGCCTGGCCTTCCCGCCCTTGTAGGCTTTGGCCTGAGTGTAGAGCGCCACCATCAGGAGCAACAGGAGCACTGCAGTAGAGTTCATCTTCTCTTTTTTTGGATCTTTCTCTCCGGAGAGGTGTGCTCCTGTCACTGTACACTCCTCTTTTATACCGTCTTTGATTTCCTCTGTATTTGACATATCGCTCTGAACACGTGTGCTTGGTTTTCTGAAATGTAAATATGGATTTTGAAATTGCATCACGCAAAGCAGAAATGATTATGTCACTGGAACATGCATTTTTAAATGCAATTTGTCAAATTAAAGGTACACTATGTAACATTTGTTAAGGGTTGTGGCACCTTCTTACTGATTTGATTGTTAATCAGAGGGCAGTAAACAGTTACATTTACTTGAGTAACTTTTTAAAGAAGTACTTTTCTAGCAGCATACTTTTACTCCTACTTGAGTAATATTTTACAGTAACAGTAATCTTGAGTAAAAATTAGGGGTCAGGGAGTAAGAATGCATGTTTTCAAAATCATTAAAAACACATCTATTTAATGAAAGTGAAATTGTTTAATGCCATACTGTGGAATATTTCATGTCAGAAAAGCAAAAGCATTGTATGTTTCAGTGTATGTTTTTATTGTACAAATGTTCCGTAGTGTGGTTTTAACTATATCTGTCTTCATGATAATGAAATAAACAGATAAATAAAAGTCTTTCTTCCCACTACTTTCTGTGCATTTTGTTGTTGTTGTTGTTTCTGTTTTAATGACCGAACAGATGTCAATACGGATGTTAACATGGACGCTAACATTGTAAATGAACCTAAAATGTTTACTTGTCCAAACAAGATAATAATAATAATAATAATAATAATAAATAAAAAACTGTGCATATTTGATCTCTTGATCTTTAGTCGCTTATTGTCAAGACCCCATATTGCTGATGAATCCCTGTTTTCACCTCCACAGGTAAACACCCACTGCCCTGCGCTTCCTTCGTTCTTCAAAAATAGTGTGATGTGCAGCTTTCCATACGGGGAACACACCACATGCGGCGCTTTGTTGTGACATCAGCTCCCAATGGGCACCACCATTTTCTAACACGGAAGTCAAAGGACTTGTTTCTTTTTATGAAGTCGTTTTAGATGAATATTGCAATAGTACAGAAAGTTCTGTGGTATCGTCACTAAAACAAAAGATCAAGTTCAACATTTGGAGATTTTATGGCAAAGTACAATGTCATCAGTAAAGTAGTGTTATGGGGAAAGTTAGTTGTGTGGCTTATAACTGTTGTGACCGCCAGGGGGCATCAGTAAGAATGCACAATGAGAGATGATGAGCTTTTATGACTTTTATTAAAACGTTAAATTCTGTGTGGGTGTGTATATATGTGGTTCTGATACAAACAGAGGGAAATAATATCAATTAAAATATACTCTATAAATACAGCCAAACAAACACCTCAGACGCAAACGGTAATAGCTCCGTAATAACAGCGGGCCATTTGCAGGCTCTTAGCATCTGGCACTTAGCATTTCCCGATATCAAGAATAAACATCTAACTGGCCCTTAAACACACATTTTCTATAATCTACTGCTGCTAACAACTTCAAAACACCCTGCAAACATGTTGATGTATATGTGTGCCTTTTTTAAAACCACTACTCACTTCTTTAATACGCACACGAGACTTGGCCCCACGAGCCCTGCAGGACGCACTGAAAACAACTAAAACACGTACCGCTGTCAACCAAACTTGAAAAGTGAGCAAAAGTAGGGAATATTGGCCTCCACCTGGGAGTAGGACATCATCACATTCTAGAGTCTGAAAACCACCAATAGATTCTAACTATACAGCAGACACAAGCACACTATGTCTCCTTTAAGTAAAATAAACATCAATAAAAACAAAATACTAACCATAAAGTCTTAAAGTCGTATCTAAGTTTGAGCAGAAATCATAATGCAAATACCCCCCTTACATACAAACATGCCACAGTGCTTCAAACTGATAAAGGCCTCCTCCACTGTCTGTACCTTTCACTGATCCACTTTAATAAGAACAATAGATGTGAGTTTGACTACTGGCCCATAAGAGGGCAGTGGAATCACATTTTGTGCAATGGTTTTGTGTTTTTTTTTTTAACATTTTGGCCTATAGTGTGAAATGAAATAACAATGTTTTTTTTTTTTTTTTTTTAACATTTTGGCCAATAGTGTGAAATGAAATAACAATGTTTTTTTTGGTTTTCCAATTTTGGTTTTAAGTTATAGCTTCCTGATTTTCTATTTTGTTTTGAAATTGGGAAATAGCTGTTTTCCAAACTGAATTTCCCATTTCAAAATGCAAATTAAATGTCAACAAGAGGGCGGGTGACCACAATAATACACAAGTATGTCAAATAATACTACTATTACAACTACTGCTATCACTGTTACTACTGCTACTTTATATATGACGGGACGTGGGGGCAATTAGTAGTAATCAGTAATTAGTAGTAGTACTAGTAGTAGCAGTAGTAGTAATGGTTGTAGTAGTAGTAGTAGTAGTAGTAGTAGTAGTAGTAGTAGTAGTAGTAGTAGTAGTAGTAGTAGTAATAATAATAATAATAATATTAGAAAGGGCTATATTACTACTATCACTGTTATAACATTCCCTCACTCATTCCCTAATAAAAAACATGTCTGAAGAGGTTTTAGGCTCATCCATGCATGTTTGAGTAATCTAGTGATCTCTCCCAGGCCCTATTCAAACCCTCCTTACAGTCAGCAGAACGGGCCTGTAGTTTCAGTGAGATGTGCTCTGAAGGGGGACTTAGCGCAGGGAGCAAAGGAGGGGGCAGAGCATTAAAAACTAAAGTGAAACTGTTCAAACATGTTAATACATTGTTTTTTAGCAAATATAGCATTTCAAAACAATAAAAGGTAACATGGTGATCTAAATGTTATGTGTTAGCTGTTAATACCCTATAGATGTAAAATACCCCCTCTTTTTTGTCATTATTCTGTCTCATCGTAGGACTGTTTGGTCAGAAGAGTTCATCGTCTCGTCTCTTTCACCAGAGTCACAGAGGAACCTTCTCTCGCCAGTTCAAACCCAGGGAACAGAGGCTCAGAGAAGGATGTGGAGAAGGTCCAAAGGTGGAACAGTTCTCCATCAGAGGAGACCTCATAGAAGGACAGAGCTCCAGCCTCTGAGTCCAGGAACACGGCCACTCTGCCAGAGGACACGTCTCCTTTACCAGATGACACGCCCCCTCTCTCTGAGCTATGGGACAGGTAGAGTCGAACTGCGTTGTTGTTGTGACAGACATAGCACTCTCCATCATAGATCTCCAGACTCCAGGACCGATCATTGTTTCCAAACCCACACTCCAGTCCTCGTCCGCTTCGGCTGATCCCTCTGTAACTCATTGCTATTTCAACATCCTCCCCTCTCCAGTGCACCTCCCAGTAACAGCGCCCCCTCAGGCCAGTGCAGCTCAGGACCTGATAGTAGCCTGTGAACCTGTCCACGTGATCTGGATACTGCTGCTTCTCCTCCACATGTGTCGCAGTCCGATTGTCCTCACACAGAAGTATGTGTCTGTGAGCTGTGTTTGGGTCCAGAGAGAACTCCCTTGAGTCTGAAACACAAAACATTTCATCTTATTATTTTGCTCTGGAATGCTCTGGATTTTAAACAAAAAGCAATGGCAAAATATTCATAAATTTAAGTTTATAAGAAAAGTTTATATAAAAACATGTTTGGTCTGAATACAGAGAGAGACGACTTTTACACAACAGCTGGAAGTCCTGCTCTGTAGGGTTGTGGAACTTCCGGTTAATGTTTTTCTATGGCAAAATGTCTGTGGAAATGTCTCGTGTATTTTCCACCAGCTTCATAAATCTGCCCCATCACCAAATCTTCAACCAACAAGGTCCACAAAGGACATATTCTGTCCATGAAGAATTTATCCACAACTATCAAAGTAAGAAAGACGAAAGTTTAAAGGCGAACAACGACTATCATCAGTGAACTACTTCTGAGCAAAAATAACTTTATGGTAATGAATAAAACATAAGTAACTTGTTAACTCTGACTAATTCTAGAATTAAAATTAAAAATTGATTTCATGATGTAGATATTAGCATAGATAGATTTGAACAGTTTGAATGCTAGACATTGAATTTGTGAACATTATTATAACGTTAGTTTTGCTCAGAAGTAGTTCACTGATGCTAGTCGTCGTTCGCCTTTAAGTAAGTCTTTCTTACTTTGATAGTTGTGGATAAAATCTTCATGGATAAATTTATATCCTTTTTGACCTTGTTGGTTGAAGATTTGGTGATGGGGCAGATTTATGAAGCTGGTGGAGAAAACACAAGACATTTCCACAGACATGTTCCGCATCCCTACTGGGCGGGACTTCTGGCCATTGTGAAAAAGGTCTATTGTCATATAGTCAGTGTTGGTAGTACTTCATGCTTGTTGTTTCCTTACCATTGCTGGTATGTTTTTTTTCTTTTTGTTATGGCTTAAAAAAGTCCAATGGTGACTTACAGTAGCACCGTACGTTTAATTTATTGTCAGTGACTTTTTGATGCAGTTATTTCTACGAAAATAATTCATTTATATATTTCTTTGTTTGACGGAAAAGGAAGTTTCAACAAAGCATTTAACTTATGCTCTAATGGAAGACAGGGGTGGCATTTAAGTTTTCATCTTCCCCCTCCTTTTCGAGTTTAAATAAGAAAAAAAAGTGTAATGTACATTAAGTGTACATGATGTATGTATATTTCTTCTGTTCATTAATATATTTTAAATAAATAAATGAAAATTCACCAGCAGATGTTTGAGAGGAAAAGTAAAGAAAAATATAATAAACATATTTACATTGTGTAAATGAGATAAGTTTTGGCCCTTGTTTGTAGTATGGTTGCTTGGTAACAGTTGTGGCATTACCTCTACATGTCACATGAAGGAAAACTAAGATTTAACACATTTTAAACATAATTCATGTAATGATATGACTTTACTGTATGAATGAACTAAAAACAGACTCACATTTCCTCAGACCTGGGACCATCCAGCGCTCTCCAGCAGGATCCAGCCTGAAATACACAAGTCCACTTTAGACCAGAGCAGACACCAGAACCAGAACCAGCCATGGACCAAAGACCAGGACCAGAGACCAGATCCAGAGACCAGGACTAGAGATTAGGACCAGAGACCAGAACCAGAGACCAGAACCAGAGACCAAAACCAGAGATCAGGACCAACCATGGACCAAAGACCAGAGACCAGGACCAACCATGGACCAAAGACCAGAGACCAGGACCAACCATGGACCAGAGACCAGGCCGGTCTCATGGGGCGGTCTAGCAGCAGGGGGCAGGGGGTGGTCTCACCTAGGCCTGTCATGATAACTTATTGTGAAGCACAATATATCGCTACAGAGAGAAACTGATAATACTGAAACTACTTTATGCCACTGACACAATAACAAAGTAGGATAACCCCACTAAACCATTTTTAAATTTACAGTATCATAACAGAATGTAGCAATAATTAACAGCTCAAATTTTACTGTATTACAACAAAACATACCCTAAATCTCCCACTTTTACAAAGAAAATGTGCACACAATAAATACTGAGTCCCAAAATATATTGTTCCGAGTATAATTTATTGAACGATAAATTGTTATAGTATTTATAGTGACAGGCCTAATCTCACCTGACAGACGGCAGGGGGCAGTCTCACCTGACAGACGGCAAGGGCAGTCTCACCTGACAGACGGCAGGGGGCAGTCTCACCTGACAGACGGCAGGGGGCAGTCTCACCTGACAGACAGCATGGGGCAGTGGTCCCGTAGAGCGGTCAGGAGCTCTGCTGAGGGTCCTGGATGGTTGTAGCTCAGGTCTAACTCTCTCAGGTGGGAGGAGGTGGAGCTCAGAGCTGAGGCCAGAGCAGCTCCGCCCCTCTCTGAGACCAGACATCCAGACAGCCTAAAGACACGGAATTACACTCATGTGGACACAAATGGGCAGAGTGCACCATGGGAGTGTCTCACCTGAGTGTCTCCAGTCTGAAGGGGGTGCTCTTTAGTCCAGCAGACAGTTGCTCCACTCCTGAGTCCTGGAGGTCATTATGACTGAGATCCAGGTGTGTGAGACTGGAGAATCTGAGGACTGAGGCCAGAGGACCACAGCTGTGAGGGGACAGGCCACAGCCACAAAGACTGAAGAGAGAGAGGGTCATTGGAAACTAGAACCACCACACAAGAGTTGAGATACACTCTGGACTCACAGGGCTTTTGTGGAGGCTTTGATCACTGGCAGCAGACCCAGGAGAGCTGTCTCTGAGGCCTGGTATTTCCTCAGGTCAAACTCCTCCAGGTCTGAGTCTGAAGACAGTAAGACAAAGGATAGAGCAGACCACTGAGCAGGAGACAAGTTTCTATCAGAGAGGTTTTTTCTCATGTTCTTCTGCATCTCCTCCAGACTGAGGTCATTCATTTCATTCAGACAGTGGAACAGGTTCAGGCTTCTCTCTGTAGACATACTCTTTTCATTCAGCTTCTGTTTGATGTACTCTACAGTCTTCTGATTGAAATGGTCACTTCCTGAGCAAGTCAGCAGACCCTGCAGCAGCTTCTGATTGGTGGACAGAGACAGCCCCAGGAGGAAGCGCAGGAACAGGTCCAAGTGTCCGTTTGGACTCTGTAAGGCCTGATCTACAGCAGAGCGGTAGAAGGCTGCCTCAAGGTCTGGTGTCATGGTGGTTTCTTGTGTCAAAGTGTGTTTTCTTTTTCTGTTACATTTTAATCCAGATGCAGGACTCTCAAAGGAGTGTGGTGGCTTCAGCAGGTTCTCTCCAGAGCTGAAGAAAGTGTGATGGACGTGAAGAGCAGCAAGAAACTCCTGCACACTCAGATGAATGAAGCAGTAGACCTTGTCCTGGTACAGGCCTGGCTCCTCTCTAAAGATCTGTGTGAACACTCCGGAGTACACTGAGGCGGCAGTGAGGTTTATGTCACTGTCTTTCAGGTCACACTCATAGAAGATCAGGTTTCCTTTCTGCAGCTGCTCAAAGGCTACTTTTCCCAGAGACCACACCATCTCCCTGGTCTCTGGCGTCCAGTGAAGGTCTAGCCCTGATCCCTGGTGATACTTGATGTTCTGGACTTTGGCCTGCACCACAAGGAGGTGGGCGTACATCTGTGTGAGTGTCCGGGGCAGCTCTGGTCTCTCTGTTTGTTCCCGAAGCTTCTGTAGAACAGTGGAGAGGATCCAGCAGAAGACTGGGATGTAGCACATGATGTGGAGAGTTCTGGACGTCTTGATGTGGGAGATGATTGTGTCGGCCTTGTCTCTGAACCTTTTCCTGAAGTATTGCTCCTTCTGTGTGTCGGTGAACCCTTGTACCTCTGTCACCATGGAGATGCACTCAGGAGGGATCTGATTAGCCGCTGCGGGTCGCGTGGTTATCCAGATGCGAGCGGAGGGAAGCAGCCTTCCTCTTATGAGGTTTATCAGCAGCACGTGCACTGAGGCGGACTCTGTGGGGTTGGTCAGGTCCTGGGTTAGGCTGAAGTCCAGAGGAGGTCTGCACTCGTCCAGACCGTCAAGGATGAAGAGCACCTGGAGCTGTTGGAAGTTGCAGAGATCTTTAGATGGACTGAAGAAGTGGTGCAGTAGTCCTACTAGGCTGAATTGTGTGTCTCTGAGCACATTGAGCTCTCTGAAAGTGAACGGGAACAGCAGCTGGAGGTCCTGGTGGGCCCGGCCTTCAGCCCAGTCCAGACTGAACTTCTGAGTCAGCACTGTTTTCCCCACGCCAGCCACGCCCTTCGTCAGCACCACTCTGATTGGCTCTGGTGAATGTGGCCCGGCTTTAAACATGTCTTCACATGTGATGGTGATCTCTGGAGCAGCCGGTCTCTTGGATGCGGTCTTCATGTGTCTGACCTCATGTTCCTGGTTGACCTCTGAGGCCCCGCCCTCTGTGATGTAGAGCTCTGTGTAGATCTGGTTCAGGGGGACAGAGTCTCCTGCTTTAGCCATGCCCTCAAACACACGGCTGAACCTCTGATTGAACCTCTGCTGCAGCTCAGACTTCAGTTTATCTCTGAATCCAACTTTAGTTCCTTTAAACAAGAAGAGTTATAATGTTAGACATGTCTAATATTTCAAATAAAAGGGCATCTGACACACAGGGATACAGGAGGATAGAGGTGTATCTGACACACAGGGATGTAAGAGGATGGGAGGGCATCTGACACACAGGGATACAGGAGGATGGGAGATTTTTACTGCTAGAAAGGCGCTCGGCCAGATGCTCCTGGTCCATCTTCTTCAGGACGTCCAGGGTGATGGTCAGAACCTCTCTGCTCTCCTCTTCCTCACTCTCGGAGCATTTTGGGTCATCTGAAGCCAGGATCATGTGGAGCCTTTCCAACTGCTGTTGGACAAAGCTCAGGACCCGCTCCTTCACATCCTGGAACCACAAACTGTATAAAGACGTGGACTGAGGGAGAGTGACGTCGTCATCACCCACAGCATTCGGCTCAAAATGAAGCTCATTGTGAATGTGTGCACCAACCTGTTCCTCTCTGGACATCATCCAGAGTTTAACTGGCTGTGCACCAGTTGTCCTAATCAGCTCAACAGGGATGTCAACCATAGACTGCATAAGTAAATGGACATACAGTAGCTAACCCACTAGCCGCCGCATTCCAAATAGGAAGTGAGCACAACTGAGCTTCCAGCTCCAATTCACTTTGTATTGAAAAAACATTGCTCTTCAACAGATATTCAACGCATAACAACTATAATACAAATAAACTTGCCTTTCAGTCTCTGCAGTGGTACTGGTTGATATCGAGTACAAATACTTAAATCTATAGTATCAAAATTGACATCAGAACCGGAAAAGCTGGATCAGTCATTGAAAGCATGAATTTTGTTTCTAGGGAAGGTTAACTTTCACCTGTTCTCACCTACGCTATATTTACAAGGTTGTGTGGTAACCAGTACTCTTCGTGTTTGACCTGTCTCACCTGTCTCACATGGAGACAGCAGACCCTATCTCACATGTAATCAGCAAACCTCCATGAAGTCAACAAGACTCTCTCATATCCATATAAGTACAACTCATGGGCAGTACCTTGGTATGCTGTGGTTATTTTTTACTCTCCAACATATATAAATACCGAACTTGACCTCCTAGATGCTTGATTTTATCCATGCATGTCTTCTGTGTACCTCCTGCTTGTAACTCCCTTAAATCTGATCAGATAAAGAACTTCTTTTACGACTCTACCTGGTCTGATGGCTCATTAACTTTTCCACCACGATTTCAGTCACCCTAATCAGAATCTGTATTGTGTATCAAGTCTGCTCCTTAGTATCGAAATCAAGTTTGAAATTTAGGCGTATAAGCGATCATGTCTTCTTCTAACATTTATTTCCATTTTCCTTCCCAAACCACAGTGCAAAAGATGTTAGTAAATCTGGCTCAGCTCTACAGATAACAGGGTGACTCAGAAAAGTGAAATTCATGACAAAATCTGAAAACACCTACTAGAACATTTTTTAGCTCTGACACAAATCTGGTTACACAAGAAGAATGGGGCGCCCTCCTCCTGAATGTACCCACTGCTAACTACATCTGCACTGACGCAGATAAAGCAGGTGTTTTTTTTCATGGCAAGTCATCCCACCTTATTTGGATTTGCTAATGCTAGTGACACCTATCTACCAACAGCTAAACCTCCTGGTGAGATTAAGGTCTGCAAATCCAAATTAATTACTGAGATGACAAAGCTAGAGATGGCCATAAGATCTCCGAAACCAGTCACCAGTGCTTCAGATGACGATATTATTTTTATCACAAGTCAACCCACCGTCTTTGGATATGCTGACAACATCCAAACTTGAACTACATCTCCTGGTGAGACTTTAGACTGCAAGTCCAAAGAAATTGTTGAGATGACAAAGATGGAGATGGCCATAAGATCGCCAAAACCAATCACCTGTGCTTTGGATTATTGTTTTTACGGCAAGTCCTACCATCTTATTTGAATCTAGAAGTGGTAGCGACACCAACCAATGTATCACTAGATCTCCAGGTGAGATTTCAGTCTGTGGATCTGAAAAGTCATCTAAAGATCTGCGCGCCAATGGAGATACATGGACTCTGGTGTATTCAACAAATGCTAGCAACCTACGGAAATGTCCAGGAGAAATATTAGTTTGAATTGGATATCCTCTGACCTCCCACATGAAGACAAGGCTGACAATGAGGAGGTAATATACAAATGGAGAAAGCCAGTTTGAAGAATACTGCAGCAGAGCCAACAGTGTACAAAACATGACTACCAAAAAGTCAGATAGTCTCCAAAGTTGAGAAAAAAGACACTGAAGAATCCTTAAAAGTTGATCCTTGTAAAATTAAACAAGAAGAATCGGACGATGCATTGACAACAGAAGCAGACGCCATTTTGGAGAGACTGAAGGATGAACTGCCAGATTGCGATGAGATATTGGAGGACACTGAGAAGCTATTCCAGGATGGAGAAGCTACAGAGGCTGATATCAACCAAGTGACCCAGAAAGCCTCCAAGTTCTTCTTTGGCAGGCTGATTCCTCTCCGCGTGCTGTTTTCGAGGTTGTTTAAGCTTCGGAAAAACAAACAGTGCAGTGTTCATGAGAAGGTCTACAACATCTGGGCCTTCAAAACACTAGACCAACCAACATCTACAGGGAAGAGAACGAAATCACCTCTCCTGCGACTGAAGTTAATTAATGCATCATGTTGAATAAAAAACAAAAAAACAAACAAAACAAAACTGCAAAGTGTAGTGTAGTGTAAAGTTTTTTTTCTTGTATCTTAAATCTCACATATTATGCTAAACTGACTTTTTATTTTTATTTTTTTCACCGTTATAATGTTGTCCACTCGTCATAAACATCCCTGGAGTTGTATTTTGTTTCATTCACGCTTGTTTCATTAATCCATTCATCCAAAGTTGTCTTTTGTGAACCATGAAAAAAACTCAATTTGCATTTTGTCAGTTTAGTTACCTGCTCAAATGAGTTTCGATATTAGTTTTCATATTGATTAGTATCTAATCACTGACACTTTTGACAACCCTATTGCTGAGCTTCTGAACAATATTTATATTATATTTTCATATTTTGATTTGAATTGCTTAATGGCCGAGTTCCACATAGGAATTTATTTACGCACAAAATAGTGAAATAAAAACACCAGGATCATGTACAAGATGTTAATATGAACATTTTAAGACCCAAATGACGAGGCTCACAGCAGCAGTTACAGAGAGAGGGGGCCACAGTTTTTCAGTGTAAAGTGAATTTGAGCCAGAGTCGATGGAGCCGGAAGCGCCCCCATGCTCACTTCCTATTTGGAACGCGGTGGGTTAGCTATGTCCATTTATATATACAGTCCATGCTTGAAACCCATGGATAGCACTTTAAATATTTCTGCACTTAAAGGAACAGTATGTAACTTTCTGGATAAATGCATAACAAAAGAAAATTAAAACCATAATTAGGAAAATTCTCTATGGAGACACACTGTGGAATATAATAGGAAGAGGAACAACATTTCCACAGAGACAGGCCAAATAAGAGTCGAGTTTGTGGAGATGCAAGCCCGCACACAGTAAGGACTCTATGTTCTATGTGAGCAATAAGCAATAAACAACCAAAATGACAAAAAAAACAAACATTAGACTTGGACAAACTTTATTGATTACTTGGACACAGCAGCTTAGGGCTGTGCCAAAAATCGTAATGTCAATAGATCGCGATCGCTACTGTGGTCAATTTCGATGACAAGGCATGGCCATTTAAGTCGACAGCCAATCATGTGGCAGTAAGAGCGCGTGGTGCTGATGAGGATTTGCACTCTCTTGTTTAGGAAAAAGCAGCCGGAGCTACAGCACGTCTCTTTATGTCTCCTTACGTGTTCACAAGTTTTAACTTAAATCTGAACAATTTGTGCATGTGTGTCTGTCGCCAACGGTAACATGCGCATGCATTTGTGCTTAATATATTGTACAAACTATCCTAACACTCTGCCTTTTTTGCCTGAAGTCCAAATGTCCAAATGAGATGGAAGAAGATCGAATCGAATCGAGATTGATCAATATGCTACTTATTATTCTAAATAAGTAGCAAAAAAAATAACAGGAGACTGGTGTCAAATAAGGCATAATTATATAAATGTATATGTACAAGTAAAAATAAAATAGAAAAACAGAAGAGGAGCTGGATAACAGGAGCCAGATAACAGGAGCCTGCTACTGGATCTGCTGCTGTGAAATGCTCTGGTTCTGTGGAATCAGTCAGTGGAGTCAGGGCCTTATCTTTTTACATTTTTCCACAATTTTAGATTATAATCAATACCACATATGTACAAAAAGCAGCAGTGTGTCCTGTGCAAAGAATAGCTCCAACAAGGCCGGCCTACTAATTCCACTCACATTTGCACCTCCTCCACGGGCCTTTCCTGCCCACCAAACCCACTCTGAAGGATTAAGCAGAAGCTGTGTATGTGACAAGACCCTATTCTCTCCTGAAGTATTTATTGACTTCATTCATTTTATGCTTCAGTTGGTGTGCAGTGAATGGTGCATCAAAAGCCTCAGATAAAAAACAACCTCATCCATCCCATAGGCCTAGGTCTCCATCTCGTATCTGTGCAGTTATTTTTTAAACTATTTCATTTAAACTAAAACATACATAGTGTGTGTGACATGTGAACACATTTGTGCTGTTTGAACACACACGTGTGACCCAGAGTCTGATCTTTTAAATAATCACAGAAACACTTTCACAGCACAGACCTTGAAGATGGTGTCCACCTCCGCCTGAGGCTCCTGACCAATGGGAACACTCAGATCCTCGTCTCTGTTGACCAATAACAACAGAATCTTGGTTTAGTCCTAGTTTATCAAGTCAAATCAAACTTTATTTATATAAAATGTAACACAAAGTGCTTTAAAGTAATTAAAAAACAACCACACATGCCCTTCTACCACCTCACCCCCACAACTGCCCAACCCCACACAATCAACCCACACACAGTCACATCCACAGTGTCACCCACATGCACGCACACACAGGAGTGAGCTGTATCGGAACTGTCACAGATGTCGATGTGAAGGAAAGTGGAGGTGTGGCTAAAGGTTGTGACCAGTTCTATTTAGTAAATTCATTTTGTCTTCTTTTTATATAGAAACACTGTGTTTTCTTCTAATAAGACAAACATTGTAAAAAGCTTAATAGCTTACTTACACCTCTAACGAAGATGGAAGTGCTACCGCAAAACATGTCAGCTAAATATTAACAGCTATTTAGTTTTTACGTTTGTCTAATTAGGAGAAAACACAACATTTGTTTGCTGGTGTAAAGTCCTTTGTGGGTTAAAATGTTCAAATCTGGGCATCCAGTGGTTAAAAAACAATAACCCAGATAAAAACAGAGTTATGAGCTGCCATGATCTTTCTTAGATCTAAAAGTGTTCTTACAATCAGAAAAAATAAACTGAGTTCGGTCTTGCCAACAACAAGAAGACCATGCATTTGCAGTTGTGCACTTTGACGTGCAGGTTTAGTCCTGGTGTCTGTGTACACTGGTGTATGAATGTGTGCGTGAATGGGTGAGTGGTTCTTGATGTAAAGCTTTTTGAGCCTTAAAAGTGAAAAAGCTCTATATAAAAATGTGATCATTTACCATCACAATTTAGTCCTGGTTTAGTGCTGGTTTAGTCCTGGTTTAGCCCTATTTTAGTTCTGGTTTAGTCCTGCTTAGTTCTACTTTAGTTCTAATTTAGTCCTGGTTTAGTCCTGATTTAATCCACAGCCCAGATGTGAGTCCTCTTTAAACTGTGAGACTGACCTGAGCTGTGCAGATGATCCAGTTTGTCCTTTTTTAAAGTTGATGTAAAAATCTTTGGAGAAGTCACTGCTCATAGAGGCTTCGTGGGGGGCAGGACCTGGTTTAGACATGACACAGTCCTGGTTTAGTCCTGGTTTAGCTGGTCCTTGTCTGGACTTGTAGATTTTCCTGAAATGACACAAACACTACTGTGGTTTAGAGATTGATGGAGCAGACCTGCTGGCAAGTGTAATCTCCAGAGGCCTGGAGTACTGCTCGATCACCTGGGACAAATGTAGTTTTTCATAAACAGTAGATTAAAAGTTGGCCAAAAGATGGCGCAGGAAGACTTGTAGAGGAGTAATCCTTTCTGCGATATAAACCGGCTTCATTCAGTTTGCTTTTCAGAGACCTCAAGTTAATGTGAACACTGTGTAAATATGACATCATGTCCACGATTACGGCGTACGAGTGTCCCTCATTAAAATATCTTCTACACTGCTGCAGCATATCCGGTCTGTCGGTCTGGTCTGCGCCGTTTAAAAATTCTAAAGACCGACCACACGAAAAACAAAATCGGGTAATTCGGTTCAAATGTTCTCCACAAAACGGGTAAAACATCACTCGCTCGCTGTCCATTGTGCTTCACCATAAACACCATCCATAGTTCTTGTACTGGCCGCTTCTCGTCGTCACTTCCCGTTAAACCCCGCAGTTGGGACATTCCCTTTCCGGTTACATTTCGCTTGTAAATTTGTTTTGGGATTTGTAAAAGTGTTTCGGAGTTTGTAAAAGTGTTTCGCGACTTGTTAAATTGTTTTCTGAAATGTAAATTTGTTTCGGAACTTGTAATTTTGTTTTATGATGTGAAAAATGTTTTCCAAAATGTAAATTTGTCTCAAACTTTGTAAAAGTGTTTTACACTTTGTAAAAGTGTTTTACGGTTTGTAAAAGTATTTTGCACCTCTCGGCCACCATATAATGGGCTTCATAGAGGCATCCAAGGCATTTTTACTGAGTGAACCACCATAAGCTTTTTGAACAAACTAAAACAAAGAGGTGTGTCTGACACTGTCATAAGAATCTTGGTTTACTGGGACTCTAGTCAGAGGATGCAAGTCATGGGGCAATACCATCTCTGCCTCCTCTGGGGTCAGTAATGTGGTGTGCCATTACTGACCCCAAACCACAACCTTATTTAACCTGTACATGGACCTCTGTTTCCCCAGACATTTATCTGTCCGGCAACATTTTAAAATTGTGATACTGTAAATATTTGGGTCTGACTACACAGGTGTATAACAGCGTCAGAGCTGACTAAACAGAGCTGACTAAACAGGTTTAACAGTGTCACAGCTGAGTAAAAAAGTGTGTGTAACGTGCAACACACATCACAGGAGTTTAGTTCCAATAGACTTTTATTGGTGCGGGAAAACTGACTGTGAGATTCATTTTTGAGTCACACTATTTTGTACCAGCCTCTGGCCGCAGACACCTATTAAGCACCTATTTCTTATCCCTTTTCTCTGTGACAGTGAAACAAATCCATGAGCTTTGATTACATTCATTATGTCCTCTGTCCTGATTATACTTCAGATTCTTACAGACCTTCGTTTGTTTCATACCTTGACAGTTTGGGCTGCACTCTGCTCCTTCTTCAGAGTGGCCACGTGTTGCTGTCTGCTCAGCTGATTGAGACAGATTTTAGCACGGTCTTCCTACTTGGAGCAGTAGGACAACAGCGGCATCTGCAGTCCGACTTCTTCAGAACCGTATCCCAGGTGTGAGACGTTTGGTAGGGCCCCTCATCCTGATTTACAGTCTGGTGGGTGAGTTTCTGGATCTCAACGGCTACCTGATCGAACAAAGACTCAATGAATCACCTCATTCCTACAGCCAGTATCTACAACCAGTATCTACGAATCTACAGCACACCAAAAATACACAAACCTGGCACTCCTTTAAGACCAATAGTTAATAGTATTAGATCAGTAGCTGCTTTTCCATCATCTCATTTTTAATGCGCATTTTGAAGATATTACATAAGTAATGGAAGTTGAAAACACAAAATATCAAATTTAGAACCCTTAATTTGCATAAAAGTGTGTTCACTCGCTTCAGGTGTATTTTGATTCATGCGCATGCAAATGCATTTAACGGCATAAACTCAAGAAGAAAACCCACGTGACCGCCAGACTACAGCCTACCTGCACTGGACCAGAGTGGACACAGGTGATGGTGAAACCAAAATAATCCCATTATACTGGTTGTTGTTTTCCCAAGATCCACCAGAGAAGCACAGCTAAACACTGTTACACAATGCCTGAAGGCTTTGTGTAACAATGAACATTAGGTTCAGGCTAAAAACAAAAGATGTTGGCCAACCAGTGACTTGCCCAGAGACACATACAAGCCGTCTAATCTGTATAATTCAGGTAAAGGTGATGCTTGTCCAGCATCACCTTTACCGGAGGGTGTGTTCCAACTACCGGGGAATCACACTCCTCAGCCTCCCTGTTAAGGTCTATTCCAGGGTACTGGAGAGGAGAATCCGACCGATGGTTGAACCTCGGATTCAGGAGGAGCAGTGTGGTTTTCGTCCCGGCCGCGGAACACTGGACCAGCTCTATACTCTCCATCGGGTGCTTGAGGGTTCATGGGAGTTTGCCCAACCACTCCACATCTGGAGAAGGCATTCGACCGTGTCCCTCGTGGGGTCCTGTGGGGAGTGCTCTGGGAGTATGGGGTCCGGGGCTCTTTGCTAAGGGCTGTCCGGTCCTTGTATGACCGGAGCAGGAGCTGTGTTCGTATTGCAGGTAGTAAGTCGGACCTGTTTCCGGTGCATGTTGGACTCCGCACCAGGGCTGCCCTTTGTCACCGGTTCTGTTCATTGTATTTATGGACAGAATTTTTTAGGCGCAGTCAGGGGCCGGAGGGGGTCCGGTTTGGGGACCACAGGATCTCATCTCTGCTGTTTACAGATGATGTTGTCCTGATGGCTTCATCGGACCGGGACCTCCAACGTGCACTGGGGCGGTTTGCAGCCGAGTGTGAAGCGGCTGGGATGAGGATCAGCTCCTCCAAATCCGAGGCCATGGTTCTTAACAGGAAAAAGGTGGCTTGCCCACCTCAGTACACAGGAGTAGACAGAAAACATCAAACTCACACACGAACTAGAAGCAGACAGAACGATGCTATGAGGACTTGGACATTACACACTTCAGGCCTCAATTTATCAAGTGTTTGCTCATGTGCTAAACAGCTACACATGCTAAAAGTGGAACATTTTGTGTATCATTTCTCTTTCCTCGCTTCCTTATCCTTGATTTCTCTCCTTGATTGTGCAGGAAATGGATGAGAAAGTCCCACCCACAGAGGAGACACAGTGAAGAGAGGAGCAATGGAGAGGAGAGAGGAGCAGTGTCTCCTATAATGAGGACTATCCTAAGGCTTTTTTTTTTTCATTATTATACCATCACTTTAAAAGATACACTGTGCAACATTGCTCTGTCTGGAATGTCCCACAGTATGACATTAAACAGCTACACCTTACATTTATTCAATTGCAGGTGGTTTACTGCTCAAAAATGCCTAAAAAAACAACTACCAAAAAACAGGTACTGTGAGTCTGTGAGCGGAGTCGCCTCTCCACAGATCTGACCTGCAACTTGATCTGGTTTGGTCTCCGTGGAGATAGTAAGGTTTAATGCCGTACTGTGAAACATTCCAGACAAAGCAATAACATCTCCATGGAGACAAGCGTTTGACGGACCCTCCACCAGAAAAGTTACACAATGCACCTTTAAATTGAAATCAGACCAAAACGTTTTTATTCCAGCTCTGAAATTCTCCAAATGATTCCAGTAAAGGTGTATAACGTTTAAAAACAGAGTGGAGCACTTCCTGTATTCTGTTTTCTGTTCAAATTCAGGATTGTGTTGTTGACAATACAAATTCCTCACTGTGAGACAAATAAAGTGTAATTATTTTATCTGATGTGTTCCTCCTGAAACCTCCCTCATGTTTCCTCTGTGGTTTCCTTCCCTTGCCTCCTTGGTGCTTTGGGACACCACTGAACATGGCACATTTGATTGACAGCTGAAAAAAGTAAGGATTGACGAGAGGAATCAAGGACAAAGAGAATTGAGACGCGGCTCCGGGGTTTCTTCAAACTGAACCTGAACTTACCCCGAACTTCAAATAAACCGGCTTCTAGCGTCAGTCTCCCTCTGCTGGTCACGACATTACACTGAACCTTTAATTAAAAAAACAAAAATCTACCTCAGTAATAGTGTAAATACGGACAGTGATGGGAAGAATACTTTGAAAATGTATTTAGTTACACAGTACTGAATAGCCTACTGCATTAAATGTATTTTGGTCTGATTACAGTACTGTAGTCTGAATACTTTGAATACTTTTACATCTAGTGCATGTAAATTATAGCGTCTTTAAGGGTGCACTGTGTAACTTTTTGGTTGGGGGTCGATCACCTGCTTATTTCTATGGAGATGTCATTGCTCTGCCTGGAATGTTGCACAGTATGACATTAAACAGCTCTACTTTACATTTATTCAATTACAGGTGGTTTTATACTGTAGCTCAAAATCAAATGAAACAGAAAACGCACACCAAAGTTCTTTTAGAGGTGCAAATCCAAGGAGCAGCAATTTAAAAGTGAAAAAATGCAGAGCTCACTCAGACGGCCGATGTCCAAAAGCTTTTTTTTTTTTTTTCCTAAATAACACTTTTATTTTTAATACGCTTTTGGACATCAGCCATCTGTGCGTGCTATGCATTTTTTCACTTCTTCATAACTCAAAAATACCTACAAAAACACACATTCTGACTGTGAGGGCCTCTCCACTGATCTGACCTGTAACATGGCGTGCTTTGGTCTCCATGAAGATCGAAAGGTTTAAGTCCATACTGTGGAACATTCCAGACAAAGCAATAACATCTCCACAGAGAAAAGCGTTTGACGGACCCTCCACTAGAAAAGTCAGAAAAGTTACACAATTCAACTTTAAAAACAGTTTGGTTTGCATTTCCTGTCACTGATTGGAGAAGGAAGAGCGCTGCTTTATTTATTTCTTTTGTACTTTTCTCTCTAGTTATGCGCAGTTTGAAGTCTAAATTTACTGTAATGTATTCATTTGATTTTTTGAAAAGTAACTGTATTCTGAATATCACCAAATGAAAGAGACCAAAACACAAGCCTACTTAAAATGTGTATTCTGAATATGTATTTTCAGTACATGTATTCAGTTACTCTGGATACGGAGTAGATCAGGACTAAACAGATCATATAGAACCAAACGAGGAATCCCGACGTTTCAAAGAGGTCTACATCAGGTCCCATTAGGAGGACTAGAAGTTGGACTTGACTTGGTCCAAGTTAAATCTAACCCTGAACCATGGAAGAGCCCAGGCTGCACTTTTGTTCCATGGTTTTTAAATGTTAAAGATGCATTGTGTCACTTTTCTAGTAACGCTTGTCTCCATGGAGATGTTATTGCTTTGTCTGGAATGTTAAACCTTTCTATCTTCATGGAGACTAAACCGGACCAAGTTACCGGTCAGATCTGTGGAGAGGCGACTCCGCTCACAGTCAAAATGCCTGTTTTTCTAGGTATTTTTGAGCTCTAAAACCACCTGTGATTGAAAATAAATGTAAAGTAGAGCTGTTTAATGTCATACAGTGGAACATTCCAGGCAGAGCGATGATATCTCCATGGAGAGGATCAAAAATACTCACTGAACAAACCAGTGAAACGGTTTGATCTGCGTGTGGAGACATGCGTGTCCTCAAAACTTCACATCAGACACAGTTAGCGCTACAGGGACGTGTTCTTGCCATACAATTACATTAGGATTATAGCATTATAGCAATATAAGTAGTTAGCTCGGGTTAAGTATTAGTTAGTATCATGGACCGTATATTTTGTCCAAAAAACAACTGGATGCAGATCAACGCTTGTCTTTTGTTATTTAATATGTACACGAATCCTAGTGTTGACTGCACGTACAAATAATGACTTTAACTTAGGGCTACGTTACTAAGACATTTTTTAAACTTATTTTATGGAAAGAAACACGTACCGCGACTTTCTGAAGTTCGGCAGAAGTCCACGGAGCTTTCGAAGTGTTATTTTACAGGAAGCGACACGTCCTTTTCGAGATGCTCCGGCTGCGGGTGGAGCTCCAACGCTACACCGAAAACACGTGACCTGCACTTTTAGAAACGAGGACATAATAAATGTCGTTTTTTTGTTTTCTTTTTTCTTTTTAAAGGTAAAACCAAACATGACACACTTGAAGAATGACCTGGCACTTTTTGCTTCTGCTCTTTGGGCCTAATTGAGAGAAAAAAGGCTGTTTTTTTAAGTCCTTTCTGAATGAGTTTAATTTCTTCCTCTAAATTAGAGCTTTGAAATAGCCCCTTTTATGTGAATATGTTTTTATTCACTGTTGTGTTGTTTTTATGCATTTATTTTATTTTCATGTGAATTGTTTACTTTTTTAAGGTGCCGTAATTAAATCTGAAAAAATAAATAAATAAAAATAAATAAAAAATAACAATAAAAAAAAAATAAAAATAAAACTAATAATAAAAAAAAAAGTCTCCAACGGATGCTGCCGTCTTGGCCAGCTAGATCCCTATTATATTATTATATTATTATATTATTATATTATATTATATTATATTATATTATATTATATTATATTATATTATATTATATCTATTTTAATAGACCCATGGATCCCACTTTTTGTAATCTTAGTGGGACTATTCACATGTAGAATGAGGTTAATCATTGGGAGAATAAACATGAAAAAAACAACCTTTGACCAGAAAGTGAATTATTTTCTCACAAATTATTCGTCACCCACGGCCTATTCTACAGGCTACAGGGTGTTCCAGAGGGGGATATTTTATAAGATTTTAAGCAATATCAGTGGAGTTGCATTAATCACTATGAGGTCCTTGTCCCCACCAGATATTCAAATAATTTAGAATCAAAACACAACAAATCACACCCTGAATATATGTGCCAACAAATTCCAGAAAGTAAAAACATTTTATAAACTACAGCACACACAATCTTATTTAATCAGTATTTTCCGTTCTAAAGTGGAGCTCCACTTGCTCCATAGGTCTGTATAAAATGAACTGAATTACTTAAACCGAAGTAACAAAACTGGTCAGTCGTCTCCTCTGAAAGGCAACGTACTGTAACTTTAAATTATTTTCTGTTTTACTAGAAATATTACTCCCCTGATTTTATTTGTTTTATTTATTTACATTTTGTATTTGCCAACTGCTATAATTTCTATAATTTCTTGTATTTCAGTTCCTGTATCTTCTTTTGTTATGTAAAGATATTTTGTTTCATTTATTCCATTAACTGTATGATGACCCATTGTGTTCAAATAAATAAATTAAAAAAAAAAAAAAAAGCAGCCAGACCCTCTTGTCTTTTTTCTTTTTCGGTCACACTTGAGGTCGTGTGAGGAGGTCTGGTCTGAAGCGCTTTGTGGTGCGGCGACACTGAGCTCCAGCAGGGGGCGCCATGCACACTCTGGGTCTGGGTAGAGGGAGTAAAAAGAGAAATGTTTGTTTATTCAAGTTAAATGTTGGTACTAAAATAGTAAATAGTTGTAGGCTATAGTAATTTGACTGTTTTCTTAACTATCCATCAGAGTACAGGAGTAATGTTACTTCAAAATAATATGACTCAAGCAGAAGTACAAAGTAGTGGTTCGAGAAATTACTCAAGCAAAAGTAAAACATCTGAGGGGAGCAGTGCGAGAAACACAAATATTCTCATCATTTCATATTATTTATTCATATTCTTGTAGACTTACTCACAGTAGGAAAAGGAACCACAACTTTTACTCAAGTAAGTAAATCAAAATATTACTTAAATAATAAAAATCAAAAAATCAAAATATTACTTAAATAATAAAAAATCAAAAAATCAAAATATTACTTAAATAATAAAAAATCAAAAAATCAAAATATTATTTAAATAATAAAAAATAAAAAAATCTAAATATTACTTAAATAGAGCACTCAGAAAATCAGACAGGAAAGCATCATTTAGAAAAAGAAATGTAATAAAATAAAGATATCAATTTGAAACTTCTTCTGTAGGTTAAACGCAAGAAAAAAAAAATACTTTTTTGGGGATATTCAAAACAAACATGAAAAGAATCACGTTTAGATTTCTTGCTTCTTTTTGTTGACATATTAGACACGAAAAATTTATGAGGAGAAACATGTTCAGCGTAAAAAACATTTTTCCATGAACAGAATTGACAAAATCCAACTTTATTTTGGTGATTTTATAGTTTATTTTATAGTTTATTACTTATTTTTCTATTTTCTTTTGACTTGTACATATACATTTATTTTATTTTTATAATTATGTCTCATTTAACACCTGTCTCTTGCTCTCTTTTTTCTTTCTATGTATTTTTGTTCCTCTCTATTATTATATTATATTGTGATTTGTGAGCTACTGTATCCAAATCATTTCCCTTGTGGATCAATAAAGTTTGTCTATGTTTTCTCTGTACTTTCCCATTGTGTCCAGCAGAGGGCAGCACCTTTCCAGAGCACACACAAAACCCTTGAACGTCCAAGTACTGCGTGACCTCCAAAGTGTATGAACAAGCTCATATTTTCTGGATATATTTTGGTTTGCTTTTGCTGTACTCAGTTACTTTACTTTACTTTACTTTACTTTACTTTACTTTACTTTACTTTACTTTACTTTATAGGGTCCATATTACTCTGATCTCTGTTCTAATAAAGTTTCCTCATCACAAACAGACCTGGAGTTGTGTTTTGTTTCATTCTCACATGTTTAACACACAAACCCTGCAGATTTAGGCTGAGTTCTTCTCTCAAACTGAAAACACCCTGTTCCACCTCGTGATGTCATGTGGTAATACAGGAAGTGCTCCACTATGTTTTCAAACTCCACACATCTTCACTAGAATCATTTGGATCATTTCAGCCCTGGAACTGTCATTCTCTACTGAAATGAAAGTAAAATGTATCTGTTAACATGAAAACTACCACTTCATGACATCACAAGGTGGAACAGAGCATTTTGAGCTTTGGAGATGTAGACAGACTAATTACAAATGCTTACGCTAGTGTAATTGTGTAGATTCTGGGTTAATTGTACTTTTTTGAGTATATTTTTAAAGCTGTACTTCTAATTGCGTATAATTCTACTACTTCTTTTACTGAGTACTGAAGTGAAACCGCCCCGCTCCACATCTGTCTCTGCTCCTTTCTAAACCATAAACCCACAAACTCACGTCACGTCACAGTATCGTCTGCTCTGATTGGCCAGCGCTCAGAGACAATGCAGATTGTTGTTAAAAAGAGCATTTTACAAGTTTTGTTTAAAAGTGTGAATTGAAATGCTTCTAAAATGTAACTACTATGTGAGTAGTACTATTTATGTCTGCCTTTTACTTTGACCTATGTACAATTTTGGCAGTAGTACTTGTAGGCCTACTTGTACTTTAATAGCCATGTTACTGTATATCTTCTTTACACATTTTAATAAGCCTTCTCTTCTCATCTCTGGATTTACTACAAGTACAGATGACAAGTACAGCTGTTGTTGTGTCCTAGGGCAAGACACTTATCCCCCCTCGCCCTGGGTGTCTGTGTGGTTCATTTACCATTTTATCATTTACACGAGTTGTGTTTTGTTTCATTCACACATGTTTGAGTAATGCTTTATTATAAGTCTGTCTACATCTCCACAGCTCAAAATGCCCTGTTCCACCTTGTGATGTCATGAAGTGGTAGTTTTTAAGTGAACATCTACCTTTTACCTTTAGTTCAGTACAGATTGGCAATTCCAGGGCTGAAATGATCCAAATGATTCTAATGAAGGTGTGTGGAGTTTAACAACACACTTCCTGTATTACCACATGACATCACAAGGTGGAACAGGGTGTTTTCTGTTTGAGAGAAGAACTCAGCCTAAATCTGCAGGGTTTGTGTGTTAAACATGTGAATGAAAGAAAACACAAGTCCATGAAAAAACAAAACAAAACAAAAACTACTCAATGACAGTAACGTGAGTATTTGTAT
This sequence comes from Taenioides sp. WSHXM2023, assembly GCA_029959045.1. Lineage (NCBI taxonomy): Eukaryota > Metazoa > Chordata > Actinopteri > Gobiiformes > Gobiidae > Taenioides > Taenioides sp. WSHXM2023. Next base: position 27,733,930 of record CM057099.1, read on the forward strand.
TTCGTTACTCCTCGCTCCTGTCACTCTCCCTCGTGCACCACTCCATTGGCTCGTGTGCGTTACCTGTGCACGCGCCACGGCCAGAGCGCACGAGGGGGAGGTGTTTCCAGGGCACAGTGCGCTTCATTCAGCACGCGAGGCTCTAAACAAACTCCACTCCTCCAGCCTGCGCAAGCCCTCCGAGGTAAGCTGCGCCTCTCACCCGGGGCATGGACCCCTCTGACCGGGCGCACGGACCCAGCGGAGACGAGGCAGCCGGAGCTCTCCAAGGCGGACTTTAAAGCGCATTTTACGGCTTCGGATCAGCGCGAATGGGATGTACCGTGAGTTTTATCTGCTGTGAAGACGAATTTCTGCAAATGCCCGTGTACCATGACGAAAAGGCGGAGGAGAAAATGTACGCGAAGAGCAACGGACCAACCAAACGGGTAAGAACGTTTCATTTTGCGCGGTGTCTCCCGTTAAGAGTGGACAATATGGTGCGTAAAAAGTACAATAAAGTTCAACAAATGATACTTTATGCTTGTAGGGCTTCCATAAAAATACAGAAGTAACTACATTTAATCTGCAGTCTGCGTTTTGATCAGCAAGGAGTGAAAATTTCTACTTAAAAATGTGTTAAATAAAGGATTAAATAAAGGATTCGCGTATGGATCGTTTGCGCCGCCGTATCTCCATGTTGACCTACAGAGGTGGATAAAGTAGCCAAAAAGACTCAAGTAAGAGTAACGTTACTTCAAAACAAAATGACTCAAGTAGAAATACAAAGCAGCAGTCTAAGAAATGACTCAAGTAAGAGTAGAAAAAGTATATTTCTGCTCAATTAAGAGTAACTTAAAGAGTAGGTGACGTGACATCTGATTTGTGATGTTTGAAGTGAACGTAATTTGACGTAAGCAATTGAAATAATACACACAATCTGGTATTTTCAAAGGATAGACACACAAATCAGAGAAATTTAATCATGTCTGAATCATATCTGCAAGAAACACAAATGTTCAAATCATGTCATATTGTCCTCATGAAGCTTTTGTCACTTTAGACTTGCGCACAGTGGGAAGAGGAAACACAACTTTTACTCAAGTAAGAGTACTGTTAAAACTCAATAATGACTCAAGTAGGAGTGGAAGTACCAGCTAGAAAAGTACAATCTCTTTAAAAAGTTACCCAAGTAAACGTAACCGA
>CM057099.1:27750114-27782614 GCA_029959045.1 Taenioides sp. WSHXM2023
AGCACAAAGAGACAGACCTGAAGAGGCTCCAACAGGAGGCCCAGGACATCAGACGCTCTGCCCAGACAGCAGTGCAGCACAGTGGGGACAGCTTCACACAGATGGTCCTTCTCCTGGAGAAAAGACGCTCTGAAGTGGAGCAGCAGATCCGCTCCCAGGAGCAGACCCAACTGAGCCGAGTCCAAGAGCTCCAGGACCAACTGCAGCAGGACGTGAGGGGGCTGAAGAGGAGCCTCTCTGAGCTGGACACACTGGCCCTCACCCAGGATCATAACCAGTTTATAAAGGTCTACGCTTCACTGTCCCCACACACACAGAGCACAGAGCCAGCCACCATTCACACAGGGGACCAGAGCTACTTTGAGGAAGTGACCAGAGCTGTGTCCAAGCTCAGAGACACACTCCAGCTCACTCTGAGTCCAGTCCAGGTTTTACTGGCACCAGCTGAACCCAGCTCCAGAGACGACTTCTTACACTATTCTACAGAAATCACTCTGGACCCAAACACAGTTAACACCAGACTGTCTCTGTCTGATGGAAACAGAAGAGTCACAGTTATGAAAGAATACCAGAGTTATCCAGATCATCCAGACAGATTCAGTGTCTGGTGGCAGGTCCTGAGCAGAGAGAGTCTGACGGGCCGCTGTTACTGGGAGGTGGAGTGGAGGGGGGAGTGGGCTCGTATATCAGTTTCATACAGAGATATTCAGAGGAAAGGCTCTGATGAATGTGGATTTGGAAACAATGATAAATCCTGGGCCTTACAGTGTAAATCTGACAGTTATACATTTTGGTTTAACTCAGTCCAGTCCCAGGTCTCAGGTCCGGTCTCAGGTCCGGTCTCAGGTCCGGTCTCAGGTCCGGTCTCAGGTCCGGTCGGGTCCAGAATCGGGGTTTACCTGGACCACAGTGCAGGGGTTTTGGCGTTTTACAGCGTCTCTGAAAGTACCATGAGCCTCATCCACAGAGTCCAGACCAGGTTCACTCAGCCTCTCTACACTGGGGTCAGGTTTGGTTTTACTGGAGCCACTGCACATTTCCCTAAACTCAAATAGCAGCTTTGTTCTCCACAGTCTGGGATCAAATTTGTGTCTTGTATTTTGAACTATTCAGATAAAAGTCTCTTCATGAGGGAATAAAAAATATACTAAATGATTCTAAAACTAGAATTAAAACAAGACTCTTCTGAACAAGAATCAGTACTGAAAAAAAAAAAATATAAAAACATGACAAAAATCATATTGCCAAATTTTTTCTATATCAGACATAGTACTACTATTACTCATATATTCTCTAATCTCTACATATTTTACATCAGACAAGATTAAAACCAGGACTAAACCAGGACTAAAACAGGACTAACCCAGGACTAAAATAGGACTAAAACAGGACTAAAACAGGACTAAAACGGGACAAACCCAGGACTAAAACAGGACTAAATCGGGACTAACCCAGGACTAAAACAGGACTAAACCAGGATTAAACCCAATATAACCCAGGACTAAACCAGGACTAAACCAGGACTAAATTAGGACTAAACGAGAATTTACCCAGGACTAAACCAGGACTAACCCAGGACTAAATCAGTATTAAACCCAATATAACCCAGGACTAAACCAGGACTAACCCAGGACTAAATCAGTATTAAACCCAATATAACCCAGGACTAAACCAGGACTAACCCAGGACTAAATCAGGACTAAACCAGAACTAACCCAGGACTAAACCACGATTAAACCCAGTATAACCCAGGACTAAACCAGGACTAACCCAGGACTAACCCAGGACTGACCTAGTCCTAAGGTGTTCTGTCCCTGACTCTTGAATCGGTTTTCATGTGACTTTTTCTGTCCTAAAATAACAAATTCATTTTAAAAATTGTGAAATTTAAAAATAAAAACCTTTGTTTATCCCTGAACAGGGAGATTGCAGTGTTGTAACAGTATAGTACAAAGGATAGCCATAAACTACTCCATACTTTTACTCCTACTTGAGTAATATATAATACAGTGTAACAGTACTCTTACTTGAGTAATCTATAGTACAGTGTATCAGTACTCTTACTTGAGTAATCTATAGTACAGTGTATCAGTACTGTTACTTGAGTAATCTATAGTACAGTGTATCAGTACTGTTACTTGAGTAAAAGTTGTACTTCCTCTTCCCACTGTGAGAAAGTCTAAAGTGACAAAAGTTTTCTGTGACAATATGAAATGATTCTCACATTTGTGTTTCTTTCTTCAGATCTGACTGAGTTTGTCTCATGTTTGTGTCTCTGTCTCTAACATGTGTTGCCGTGGAAACAACAGCTGTACAAATGACAAACTGACAAGATGTGAATTCTCTCATATTTTTGATTATGTTGTCAGTACCAATGTACTATTTCTGACTACATCTGTCTCATTCTTCTCTCTCTTCTTCAGTCCGTCTCTCCCCATCCCTCCCTCTCTCCATTGCTTTTCCTTCTTTCTCTCTCCCATCCCTCTCTCTCCTTCCTTTTTTCCTACATCCCCTCTTTTTTCCCTCTAAAATAAAATAAAATCTAAAAAAAAACTAAATAAAACAACATGAGTGAACTGTCCCCACCTGTCCTCACCTGTCCTCACCTGTCTTCACCTGTCTTCACCTGTTCTCACCTGTCCTCACCTGTCTTCACCTGTCTTCACCTGTCAGCAGAGGGTGGATTATTTCCTGGTTGTTTCTTTGAAGGGCTGAAATTTATGGACATGTCATTTTGAGTTTTCACAGTAAAAGTGAAATTGCAGATGTTTTGACCTGGTTTATGGTTCATATCTCTGTAATAACTGGACCAGCCGATCTGTAATGGTTGTAAAACAAGACCATTTAAAAATGATATACATTTATGATACAATATTACAACTGTTAAATATATAATTCATAATAGGATTTATGTTAAAAAGTAAAGTCATTTCATTTCATTGGTACATGATTATTATTTGTATTACATGATTATATTATATTATATTATATTATATTATACTATACTATACTATATTATACTATTTTCTGGCATTGTGGAAAGATTTTGGTTGGATGAAGCACATCCGGTCCGGTGAACAGGAGGGGGCGCTCTGGTTCAGTTTCGGGTCATTAAAACCACTGACTCGAGACCTGAATGACCTCCTGTTTATTTACTCAAGTTTTATCCCCCCTTTTTCAGGTAACTATGTGCTTTTGATGTACCAAATGTGTACAAAAGTTATATCATAATTAATATTTGTCATTAAAACCACTGACTTGAGACCCGAACGACCTCCTGTTTATTTACTCAAGTTTTATCCCTCCTTTTTCAGGGGCCGTGGTTGTAACAGATCCACATGAAACACAAACTGGCACAAAGTTCAAAGTCCTCTCTGTTCCAGCAAATCAACTCCAGTGAAATAATGGTTTCACTAAAGTTTTATTCAAACACACCAACTGTTGTCACAAGACTAATAAAGAATGAGCCACATTCAATTGGACTAAAGCTGTCTGAACCTGGACTAAACAAATGTAAACCAGGAATCCAACTGCTCTAGACTGAGACTAAACCAGGTAAAAGTCTCTTCATGAGGGAATAAAAAAGACGCTAAATGATTTTAAAACTAGAATTAAAACAAGACTCTTCTGAACAAGAATCAATACTGAAAAAGTACAAAAACAGGACAAAAATCATAGTGCCAAAAATGTTTTAGAATGCTCTTTGTGTATATCAAAAATACTATTACTACTCCTACTACTATTACTACTACTAAACTCAAATCTTCTCTAATCTCTGTGTATTTTACATCAGACACTGTTTATTTTTTACTCTCAATTCCAATGTTATTCCTCATGTAATGTAATCCCTGATAACATGACGACGTCATGCCAACGTTGGGCCAACGTATGTGTATACGTTGGGCCAACGTTGGCAGTTGACGTTGGGCCGACGTCATTTTGCTCATTGGCAAGTGGTTGGGCCAACGTCATCAAAAGACGGTTGGCTAGACGTTGGTCCAACGCCTTGCCAACATTCAATAGGTCAGTTTCAGACGTTGGCCCTACGTCGGGCCAACGTATGTGTGGACGTTGGGCCAACGTTGGTAGTTGACGTTGGCCCAACGTTGGCAGTTGACGTTGGGCCAACGTCATTTTGCTCATTGGCAAGTGGTTGGGCCAACGTCATCAAAAGACGGTTGGCTAGACGTTGGCAGTTGACGTTGGGCCAACGTTAGCAGTTGACGTTGGGCCGACGTCATTTTGCTCATTGGCAAGTGGTTGGGCCAACGTCATCAAAAGACGGTTGGATAGACGTTGGCCCAACGTCTACCCAACTATTAATTAGGCTTTTTATATACTGTATATATTGTACTACTAAATTGCATACTTTATGGAAAGTAATCACAGGTGAACAGTGCATGTAGGTTTTGTTGCAGTATTGCAACATTTATTGATAATACTTGAATTCATGTACACACATATTATCAAAATATAATGTTCAAGGGTGGTTCTTAATTACAATGTACAAAAAATGTTACCAAAATATATTGCTGAAGGCTGATTTACAACAGAAAAAGTTAACTACATTTCAAATGCATTAAAATGCACTACAAGTTTCTGTGTACCTATATAAGTAGATGGAAATAAATGTAATGAGATCAACTTCTGAATGTAAAAATAAAATACTACCAACATGTCAAAACATACCTGAACAATCATGAGAAATCATAGCACCAAAACATAGCATATTTTCATACTTTTATCAACTAAACACACCCTAACTATGCATACACCGTGCGTGTGCCAGCACTGGATGGAATTACTAACAAAATAACAACCAAAATTACGAACCCAAATCTTAGACAATTTATCTAAAGTGAATTTCAAATACAAGCCGATAAACCACGTGGGACAAGATCCAGTTGGAAAATGGATAATTAGTCAATATTCAGTGAGTAATCTAGCACTTTTCATGGGTGACGGCACATACTTGAAAACCGATGGGATGTAGTCAGGTGAAAGCGGGTTGTCACTCTTTTTACCTAGGACACAAAATAAGTAACGTTAAGTAAAGAAACCACTAAGATTACACTGAGAAAAAATATTCACTATTCAATGATACAGGCAGTTTAAAATGTTGTGATGTCACATGAATGCAACCCACTAGCTAATACGTTTTTAGGTCTGGACATTAACCACCGCAGTGAGGTTTATATCGCCAACTAGACTGGGTTGGTAAATTAGGTTGAGGACGTTTCGGCTCGTCCGACTGAAATACAATCCACCCAGTTTAGTCGGTGATATTTATTGTCCAAAACAATAACTATCAGCACCATTTAAGATAATATTAAATGTATAATGTTTACGTGAAATTACCTGATATGAAATGGTCACTGCACAAGCGAAATCCATTAGGTGACGGGTTCCAACGCTCGGTTTTCTTCAGCGCGCTTCTTGCCCGTTTTATCGCAGAAATCCATTTTCCCCTCCGAGCTGGATCTTTGGGAATGCGATAAAAGGCTCTATCTTTAACTTGTCCTCGGTGGTTTGTACATCCAGGGGCACAGCATGAGTCTACCATCGTTGTAAGCTGGAAGTTTTGTAGGCTAGTTAGTTAGTTTGTTTACAATAATTCCTGCCAAAATGGCGCCCGGTGGTGCATGCTGGGATAGCGTGACGTCATCTCCCGGAGCTCTATTGAAACGAATTGTCATTACAAACGTCGGCTCGACGGTCGCGCCAACGTCGTTAACCTGTGTCAGATATGACGGAATACCGAAAAATCGCGAACTTCAAACAACGTCGGTTCGACGTTGCGTAATGTTCGTTGGCTGCACGACGTCGTGTAGACGTCTGCTCGACGTCTAAGATTATACGTCGGCAACGCCGACGTCGGCAGGACGGATCAATGTTTTCAGGGATGTTACTCTGTGCTCTGAATTCAAAAGAGATGAGATCAAATCCAGAACTAAACTAAAACTAAACCAGGACTAAACCAGGACTAAATCAGAACTAAACCAGGACAAACCAGTACTAAAACTGGACTTAACCAGAACTAAACTAAGACTAAACCAGGACTAAACCAGGACTAAATCAGAACTAAACAATGACAAACCAGTACTAAAACTGGACTTAACCAGCACTAAACTAAGACTAAACCAGGATAAAACCAGGACTAAAACTGGAGTAAAACAGGACTAAAAAAGAACTAAACCAGGACTAAACCCAATATAAAAATAAGACTAAAACAGGACTTAACCAGAACTAAACTGAGACTAAACCAGGACAAAAAAGGACTAAACCAGGACCTAACCAGGACTAAACCAAGACTAAACCAGGACTTTATCAAGACTAAACCATGATCATACCAGGACTAAAACAGGACAAAAACAGAACTAAACTCATATATTGTCTAGTCTCTACATATTTGACATCAGACACTGTTTTGAACTAACTTTATTTCAACTTTCATTTCCAATGTTCTTGTAAAGTTTGTAAAGTACGTGAAGTAAGTGTATGTAAATCTCATGTCAAACTACAGCAGTGATGGTGTGTGTGCTCTGTGTTTCTGTGTGTACATGTAACTGTATTTTGTGTTGACTTGAATCACAATTGTAAAAGTTGCTCAGGACTGAACCAGAACTGAACCAGGACTAAACCCAGGACAGTCCCAGTTTTGAGCCCTGTGTCTTCTGTCCCAGCAGATTTATACAAAACAAGTGATTTGTCCCAGTTTTACTCAAAAAATGTCCCAGGTGTCCCTATTTTTGACCAATCTGATCCCCGCCAACAGTAAAGAGGGAATATATTGTATTTGTTTAGCTAAAATACAGAAAAAGCCACTTGAAAATGACCATAAGGCAAAAAGACAGAAGTCCCTCTGATTACACTGATCCACAAGTGAGTCGAGAATGCTCAATGTTACGCACTCTTTTCACTATTTTATTTATACCGACCATCCCAACCCGGGTGTGTCCCAGTTTGGAATTTTGAAAATCTGGTCACACTACCTTGTTAACATGGTTGCTGGGTAACCATATATGCAGATTTTTATAATGTCCTATTAATACTTTGCAGTGAAATCACTCTGGGACTGTACTGCATGTGTGTGTCTAAAGAATGTTCAGCGGTTACCATGGAGACACTGTAGGAACCGATAATGTAATAATGTCCAATAACATAATAATTTTGGCCCATTTTAAATGTAATAAGCCCATAATGTAATAAATGTCCAATATTGTAACACTTTATTACATTATCGGCTGTGGCAAGGCAAGTCTATTTGTATAATAACAATAATAATAATAATAATAACAATAATAATAATAATAATAATAATAATAATAATAATACTTGTGTTCAAACCTCCTTGTCAAAGCCTGATCTCGTCAGATCTCTGAGGCTGAGCAGGGCTGGGCCTGGTTAGGACTTGGATGGGACACTGCTGGGAATACCAGGTGCCACAGTGGGGCGCCAGAAGCAAAAAATAACAAAAAAACTGTGGTTGTGTCCTTAGGCAAGACACTTCACCCACATTGCAATGCAATTAAAATAAATAAATGAATAAGGTAAGTGTAGAATTATAATGAGTCACTCATGACTGTGAGTGTGTCATTGAGTCAAACCAAACAAACCCTTTTTTTTGTAAGCAACCTCTATCCTAGCAGTGTTTTTGCTTTGTTTCAACAACTTTGCAATCCATGCAAAATGTGTAACGCAAAGGACCTGTGCTGGAAACGTGGACACACAGACACACACAAAATAACAAGCACACAAGAATGACATTATTGACTGCAGCTATTACATTATGGCATGTTTTTCACTAACTCAGATGATAATGTAATAACCATATAAAATGTAATAAAGTATGACATTACTGGGATGGTGTTATTACGTTATCGGCTCACTCAAGTTATTACATTATTGTCAGGTTACAAACATATATAAACACAGCCAAAGTTTTTAGTTTGTGTGAAAACTCAAGAAAAATACTACATGGATTTAAACAGCACATTTTCAGGAGCCTGTGATCCATACGAGAGCTCATGGTCCTGTTTAGGAGATTGATTTTCAACAAACAACATTTTACACAATTAAACCCACTTTATTGTCCCCATATATGTGTCCTCTGCATTTTGACCCGTCCTCCAGTGTCTCTGGGTCAGCAGCAGTGGGACCATCTCCAGATCTTGAGCTGGTCTTGGTCAGGAGTACCTTATCTGGAGGATGTGAGCTCTGGTGCATGTTTTGGGTTGATGGAGGAAACTCAGCAGACACAGGGAGAACATGCAAACTCCACACACAAAGACCCGGGCGACTCGTGGATCTAACCCGGAACCTTGTTGCTGTGAGGCGTGAGTGCGAGCCGGTCAGTAGCGGTCAGGAGCCAAAGCGCTCTAAAGTGGATAAGAGTGAATTAAGGATTGAACACATGGCGCCCCCTGCAGAGTGGACAGTGCAGTACATGTTGGTGAGCGGAGTGCCTCACAGCTTTGGCCTGGGACACGAGGGAGCCTTTTTCACACGGAGCAGATCGGCGAAACATGAGTAGTAGTAGTAGTAGTAGTTGAAGTAGTATGACTAGTAGTAGTCATTGTAGTAGTCAGAGAAGTGGTAGTAGTAGTAGTAGTAGTTCAAAGTTCAAAGTCAGCTTTATTGTCAAAAACCATATGTACAGGTCGCACACACAGGATTTGAAATTGCAGCGCTCCCTCGGCCCACAGTGAACATTTAACATCTTATAGACATGACAATAAACATGATGACAAAAACATAACATATGCACATAGCAACAAGTACGATAGGTTTGTATATAATACAAATAAGTAAAACACACAATGTGGGGTGTGTTAAAGCTCAAATGGTCATTTAAGCAGCAGTGTCATTAGTTAAAGTGTAAAACAGAGTGTGCATTAAAAAATTTTAAATTTACAAATTTACTGTGGAGCAGTGGGAGAGGAACTCCACAGGAGTAAGGTGAGGTTAGGTAAGTTCACCAGACTGGGACACTTGCATCTAAGAACAACGGGAGAGGGAAGTGGTGAGTGTGGGCGTTCAAGGGGGAGGGAGGGCAGGGCAGGGAGAGAGTTCAGCATCCTGACAGCTTGGTGGATGAAGCTGTCTTTCAGTCTGCTGGTCCTGGCCCCGAGGCTCCTCAGTCTCTTTCCTCTTCAGCAGACTGAAGAGGCTGTTGGATGGGTGGGTGGGATCACCCACAATGCAGAGGGCCTTGCGGGTGAGGCGGGTGCGGTAGATGTCCTGCAGGGAGGGGAGAGAGACCCCCACGATCCTCTCAGCTACTCTCACTACTCGGTGTAGCTTTTTCTGGCAGGACACGGTACAGGTGCCATACCACACAGTGATGCAGCTGGTGAGGATGCTCTCTATGGTGCCTCTGTAGAAGGTCCTCATGATGGGAGCTGGGGCTCTGGCTCTCTTCAGCTTGCGGAGGAAGAGGAACTTTACTGGCCAGTGATGCAGTGTTCTTTGACCAGGAGAGGTCCTCAGAGATATGCACACCCAGAAAGTTGGTGCTGCTTACTCTCTCCACAGCAGCTCCGTTGATGGTGAGGGGGGCGTGCTGTTTGTGTTCTCTCCTGAAATCAACGACGATCTCCTTTGTCTTCTCCACGTTCAGGGAGAGGTTGTTGTTACTGCACCATTTGACCAGGCGGCTCACCTCGCTCCTGTAGTGTGTCTCATCATCGTTGCTAATGTGACCCACCACATTTGTATCGTCCGCAAACTTGATGAAGAGGTTGGAGCTGTGTGATGGTGTGCAGTCGTGGGTCAGCAGAGTGAAGAGGAGGGGGCTCAGCACACATCCTTGGGGAGCCCCCGTGTCCAGTGTGACGGTGCTGGAGGTGTTGCCGCTGACCCGTACTGCCTGTGGTCTTCATGTCAGGAAATCCAGCAGCCAGTTGCACGAGGTGTTGATCCCCAGCCTGTCTAGTTTGATTATGAGTTGCTGGTGGACGATTGTGTTGAATGCTGAACTGAAGTCGATGAAGAGCATTCTAACATATGAGTCTCTGGTGTCCAGGTGTGTAAGGGCTGAGTGGATGGTTGTTGAGATAGCATCCAGGGTCGAGCGGTTAGACCGGTATGCAAATTGAAATGGGTCCAGGGTGGAGGGGAGAGATGTCTTGATGTGTTGCATAACTAGCCGTTCGAAGCACTTCATGAGGATGGGGGTGAGCGCAACCAGACGGTAGTCATTAGGGCAGGTTGGAGACGACTTCTTTGGCACGGGAATGATGGTGGAGGTTTTGAGGCATGTGGGGATGACACCCTGGCTCAAAGATGTGTTGAAGATGTCTGTAAAGACATCTGTGAGTTCTGCAGCACAGTCTCTCAGTACACGACCAGGGATGTTGTCCAGTCCCGGAGCTTTGCGTGCGTTGATCCTGTGTTTCTTTCTTCAGATCACTAGTATCACTATTTAAAAATAAAGTAAGAGCATGCAAAAAAAGATTAAGATATATAATAAAAAATAAAAATAGTCTCGTATATACAGAAGCATCAGAACAACAGTGCAAACTGACAGTGCAAAAGATCAAGTGATGTGGCATGACTTATTTAAAGTGACTGGTGTTATAAAGTGTCCTTAGTACAGGTGTTGTAAAGTGTCCTTAGTACAGGTGTTATAAAGTGTTCATGAGTCCAACGGCAGAGGGGAAGAAACTGTTCTTATGGCGAGAGGTTCTGGTCCGTGTGGACCGTAGCCTTCTGCCAGAGGGAAGTGGCTTGAATAGTCCATGTCCAGGGTGAGAGGGGTCAGCTGCTATCCGGCCTGCACGCCCCCGAGTCCTGGAGACGTACAGGTCCTGGAGAGATGGAAGGCTACAGCTGATCACCTTCTCAGCAGAGCGCACTATGCGCTGCAGTCTCTGTCAGTCCCTGGCAGTGGCCCCAGTGTACCACACAGTGATGGAGGAGGTGAGGATGGACTCAATGATGGCCGTGTAAAACTGCACCATCATCTGGGCTGGCAGCTTGGCTTTCCTCAGCTGCCGCAGGAAGTACATCCTCTGCTGGGCTTTCTTGATGAGGGAGCTGATGGTCGGCTCCCACTTGAGGTCGTGGGTGATGCAGGTGCCCAGGAAGCGGAAGGAGTCCACAGTGGTGATGGAGGAGTCTGTCAGGGTGAGGAGAGGCAGGGGGGCTGTGACTTTCCTGAAGTCCACGATCATCTCTACTGTCTTCTGGGCGTTGAGCTCCAGGTTGTTGCTGCTGCACCAGGACACCAGCCGGTCCACCTCCCTCCTATAGGCAGACTCATCGCCGTCCGAGATGAGCCCGATGAGGGTGGTGTCATCCGCAAACTTAACCAATTTCACGGAGTCGTGGCTGGAGGTGCAGCAGTTGGTGTAGAGGGAGAAGAGCAGGGGAGAAAGTACACAGCCCTGTGGAGTTCCTGTGCTTATAGTCCGAGTGTCCGAGACATTCTTCCCCAGCCGCACGCATTGCCTCCGGTCCGTCAGGAAGTCAGTGATCCACCTGCAGGTGGAGTCAGGCACATTGAGCTGTGCGAGCTTGTCCTGGAGCAGAGCAGGGAGGATGGTGTTAAATGCAGAGCTGAAATCCACAAACAGGATCCTGGCGTAGGTTCCCGGGGAGTCCAGATGCTGAAGGATGAAGTGGAGGGCCAGGTTGATGGCGTTGTCTACCGACCGATTTGCTCTCTAGGCGAATTGCAGAGGGTCCAGCAGGGAGGAGGTGAAGGACTTGAGGTGAGGCAGAACCAGGCGCTCAGATGACTTCATGACTACAGACGTCAGCGCCACAGGTCTGTAGTCATTAAGTCCCGTGATCCTGGGCTTCTTGGGGACGGGAACGATGGTGGACAGCTTGAAGCAGGCTGGGACATGGCATGACTCCAGGGAGGTGTTAAAGATGTCCGTGAAGACAGGAGCCAGTTCTTCAGCGCAGTGTCTCAGGGTGGAAGGAGAGACACCGTCCGGACCTGGGGCTTTCCGTGGGTTTTGCCTTTTAAATGTCTTAGTCACATCCTGCTTGGAGAGTGTGAGGGCAGTGGGGGAGGAGGAGGGGTCTGAGGTTGGCTTGGTCGCAATGTCCATTGTAGTCAGTGGGGTGGGGGAGGGGTGTGAGACTTCAAATCTAGCATAGTAGGTGTTAAGCTTTTCTGCTAGTTGTCGGTCATCCACAGCAGGGGGGGCTTTGGACCTATAGTTCGTAATTTCCCTCAGACCTTTCCAGACAGAGACGGAGTCGTTGGACCAGAACTTCTCCTTCAGATGGTTATTGTATCTCGATTTAGCCTTCTCCACTTCCTTGCTAAATGAGTACTTGCTCTGTCTGTATGAGTGAGGGTCATTACTGGTCCACAGGACAAAAATCATAGTGCCAAAAATGTTTTAGAATGCTCTTCGTGTATATCAAAAATACTATTACTACTCCTACTACTATTACTACTACTAAACTCAAATCTTCTCTAATCTCTGTGTATTTTACATTAGACACTGTTTATTTTTTACTCTCAATTCCAATGTGTGTAGAATCCCTCAGTCGTCCAGGTAGAATCCATAGCAAAAGGAGAAATTTAATTTGTCAACTGGACAGAGTTTATTTGGTTGAATACGTTTCGCAGCTCATCCAAGCTGCTTCTTCAGTTCTGGTCAGATGCTGGCGGACACTGCTTTATATCTGCTTGAAGGGAGGAGCTTAATTACAATGAAAATCCTCTTCTCTGACCATCTGACCAGAACTGAAGAAGCAGCTTGGATGAGCTGCGAAACGTATTCGACCAAATAAACTCTGTCCAGTTGACAAATTAAATTTCTCCTTTTGCTATGTCTCAATTCCAATGTTATTCCTCATGTAATGTAATGTTACCCTGTGCTCTGAATTCAAAAGAGATGAGATCAAATCCAGAACTAAACTAAAACTAAACCAGGACAAAACCAGGACTAAAACTGGAGTAAAACAGGACTAAAAAAGAACTAAACCAGGACTAAATCAGGACTAAATCAGAACTAAACCATGACAAACCAGTACTAAACCTGGACTTAACCAGCACTAAACTAAGACTAAACCAGGACAAAACCAGGACCAAAACTGGAGTAAAACAGGACTAAAAAAGAATTAAACCAGGACTAAACCCAATATAAAAATAAGACTAAAACAGGACTTAACCAGAACTAAACTGAGGCTAAACCAGGACAAAAAAGGACTAAACCAAGACCTAACCAGGACTAAACCAAGACTAAACCAGGACTTTATCAAGACTAAACCATGATTATACCAGGACTAAAACAGGACAAAAACAGAACTAAACTCATATATTGTCTAATCTCTACACATTTGACATCAGACACGGTTTTGAACTAACTTTATTTCAACTTTCATTTCCAATGTTCTTGTAAAGTTTGTAAAGTACGTAAAGTAAGTATATGTACACCTCCACCTGAGCTAGAAATGGTAATTAAACAAAAACAGAATGAATTAGAATGTTTATACCATGAACGAACAGCAGGACTCATTACTAGATTGCGGGCTTCTTGGATGGAACGTGGGTAAAAGTGTACAGCACATTTTTTAAGATTACATCAAAGAAATTCAACCAAAAAAAATATAATTAGTCTTTTCTACTCCAAATGGCATTCTAACAAATCCACATGAAATTTTGATTGAGGAGGTGAAATATTTTAAGTCCTTATTCTCTCATGAAGGTGATCATGAACAACCATATAACACTAGTACATTTTTTCCTTGCCCCAAAGAATACGAACTAACACCAGAGCAAAGACAGAGTTGTGAGGGAAACATAACAGAAGAAATGATGGAGGCCATCAAGTCTTTCCCCCCTGGAAAAGCCAGTGGGCTTGATGGAATCCCAGCTGAAGTATATTTGACTTTTTTTGATGAAATTAAAAAAATATCTTTTAGCATCTTTTAATTACTCTTTTACAAATGGTAAACTTTCTGAATCACAAAAACTAGGAGTCATCTCACTGTTGCTGAAACAAAATTCTGTCAATATAAAGACCCCACAGTTATGGAAAACTGGAGACCTTTAACATTACTTTGTTGTGACACCCGCATACTTGCGAAATGTATAGCCCAACGAATTAAAAATATTATTGGAACTTTAATTAAACATGAGCAAGTGGGATTTATAAAAGGAAGGTTTATTGGTGAAAACATTAGGCACGTTATAGACATAATTGAAGATTATAAAAAACAGGGGAAAGCCGGAATGTTATTTATATCAGATTTTGAAAAGGCGTTCGATAAAATTAACTGGAATTTTATTAATAGTACATTAATGTTTTTTTAATTTTGGAAAGACTATCTTAAGGTGGGTTAAAATCTTTTATAATGAACCCACCAGCAAAATTTTGAATAATGGCTATTTATCAGAAAATTTTACATTGTCTAGAGGGGTCCGTCAGAGATGTCCTTTATCTCCCTATATATTTATTTTATGTATGGAAATATTGGCCATTAGAATTAGAAACAATACAAATATAAAAGGTCTATACCAAAATAATAAAGAGATAAAGTTGACAATGTATGCAGACAATGTTACTTTGTTTTTTACAGCCTAAGGCAAAAACATTGCATGAATTATTAAAAGAATTGGATTCATTTTCAAAGATATCAGGATTAAAATCAAATTTTGAAAAGTGTATAATTATGAGAATAGGAAATATTTCAAACACAAATTTTAATATTAAATGTCCAACACCAGTGAGATGGACCAGTAACAATGTGAAAATTTTAGGAATACATATTACTGAAAACATAGAAGATACAGTGCGGGTTAATTATGAAAAAAAAAAAAGAAAAAAGTTGAAAGTCTATTACAGCCATGGAGATGTACTTATTTAACATTACATGGTAAAATAACATTAATTAACTCTCTAGCAATACCCCAATTTGTTTATCTGTTGATGTGTCTCCCTTCTCCAGAAAAATCATTTTTTAAATATTTTGAGCAGAAAATTTTTAAATTTATTTGGAACAACAAACCAGACAAGATTAAAAGGCAATACATGTACAACTCACTTGGAAATGGGGGGTTGAATTTGAAAAATATTGAAATCATGAATGAATCCTTGAAGGCCTCCTGGATTTATAAAATATATCATAATCCTAAATGGATATCAAGTCAAATGTTGTTTGAAACCTATCCATTTTTCCAAAATAAATTATTCCCATTTTTTCAATTGAATCCTAAACATATTAATCATTTATTCATGAATGAATTGGAAAATATGTCATCATTTTTTAAGGATGCACTAAGAGCATGGTTACATTTTCAATACCACCCTCCAGACGGCGTTCATGAGATTCAAAAAGCCTATTCTATGGAACACATGTGTAAAAAATGGCATTGTATTTATTAATGACCTTATTGATACAACAGGTGATTTCCTGTCATTTTCACAGTTCTGTGCAATTTATGGACAATGTATTGACTCTTTTCATTATAACCAATTATTATCAGCTATTTCTACCAACTGGAAAAGGACTATAAAAAGCAAATTATGTAAATTATTAGTATGTGTACCACAGTCAAAATGTTTAAGATGGTTATCTTCCGGCAAAATAAATAACAGTGTATACAATTTTAATTTGTACAGGTCTGGTACTGCCTTTTATCCTCACAGAGTCTGTACACATTGGGAAGATGAATTTAATACTCCATTTATATGGAAAAACTTTTTTAGAAATATATACAACACCACAATAGATTCTTATTCAAGAATCTTTCAATTAAAATATTTTACAAAATTATAGCTACAAAAAGATATCTTAAACTATGCAGTATTAAAGAAGACTCGTTATGTCGATTCTGTGAGGAAGAAGAGGAGGATATAATGCATGTATTTTACCATTGTCCGTATGTGTCACAGTTTTGGCTTTCAATTCAAAAATGGTTGAAGGAATTCAGAATCACTCTAGAGATTAGCCCCATAAATATAATAGTTGGTGTGCTAAATAAAGTTTCATCAAAACTAGTGAACACCATTATTTTAGTGGGGAAAATCTTGATTTTCAAAGCTGTTAATAAGGTGGACCTACAGTATGTTTGGCACACTTTAAAAAATAAATTAAATCTACAATTCATAACTGAAAAAATTATAGCTACTAATAATAATAGGTTGTTCTTACATTCAAAAAAATGGAAACCATTAAAATGGGACTGAAAATGTGGTTCTGAATTCTGAAACTTTATAACTTATTGTACATTTAGACACATGTTTGTCCACGTCATGAAGTTGTGGGGCTGTGGCTTTGAGCTTTAGGTGTGGGACCTGTGGTTGGGACGGGGACTTCAGGTGCAGGTCTTGTCTTGTCAGTTTGTCTTGTTCTGTTGTGTCCTGGCTATTTCTGTGTGTCTTGTTTGTTGTATGTGTCCTGTCCGTTTTGTCTGTCCTGTTTGGGTCTTGTCTGCTTTATTTTGTTTCAGTCTATATATATATATATATATATATATATATATATATATATATATATATATATATATATATATTTTTTTTTTTAATGCTATTGTTTTTTTTTGTGTATTTACTATTATGTTGATAGTCTGTATGGTTGACTATGGTTAACTAAGATTGTATCACAGAAAATTAATAATAATAATAAAAAAAAAAGTAAGTGTATGTAAATCTCATGTCAAACTACAGCAGTGATGGTGTGTGCGCTCTGTGTTTCTGTGTGTACACGTAACTGTGTTTTGTGTTGACTTGAATCACAATTGTAAAAGTTGCTCTGGACTGAACCAGAACTGAACCAAGACTAAACCCAGGACAGTCCCAGTTTTGAGCCCTGTGTCTTCTGTCCCAGCAGATTTATACAAAACAAGTGATTTGTCCCAGTTTTACTCAAAAAATGTCCCAGGTGTCCCTATTTTTGACCAATCTGATCCCCGCCAACAGTAAAGAGGGAATATATTGTATTTGTTTAGCTAAAATACAGAAAAAGTTACTTGAAAATGACCATAAGACAAAAAGACAGAAGTCCCTCTGATTACACTGATCCACAAGTGAGTCGAGAATGCTCAATGTTACGCACTCTTTTCACTATTTTATTTATACCGACCATCCCAACCCGGGTGTGTCCCAGTTTGGAATTTTGAAAATCTGGTCACACTACCTTGTTAACATGGTTGCTGGGTAACCATATATGCAGATTTTTATAATGTCCTATTAATACTTTGCAGTGAAATCACTCTGGGAGTGTACTGCATGTGTGTGTCTAAAGAATGTTCAGCGGTTACCATGGAGACACTGTAGTAACCCATAATGTAATAATGTCCAATAACATAATAATTTTGGCCCATTTTAAATGTAATAAGCCCATAATGTAATAACTGTCCAATATTGTAACACTTTATTACATTATCGGCTGTGGCAAGGCAAGTCTATTTGTATAATAATAATAATAATAATAATAATAATAATAATAATAATAATACATTTGATTTGTAATGCACTTTACATTTCAATGAAATCTCAAAGTGCTACAGCAGATAAATTACATAAAAAATTAAAAACATGCAAAAAGACAAAATATTACATATACATGAAATGGTTATCACATCATAAAAGTGTGTCAGTAGGCCATTTTAAAAAGAAACGTTTTTAGACCTTTTTTGAAGGCCTGAACACTCAGGGACTCTGGGAGGGCGTTCCACAGGCGAGGGGCAGCTGCCTGAAAAGCTCCATCTCCCATTGTGGAGAGTTTGGTCCGAGGCTGGTGAAGGCAGTAGGAGGAGGTGGACCGGAGATGTCTGGAGGTGGTGTGCAGGGTGAGGAGCTCGCTGAGGTAGGCCGGGGCTGTTCCATGGACACACTGATATGTGAGGAGACAAAGTTTATAGTGGATACGGTAGTGGATGGGCAACCAATGAAGTGACTGGAGAACAGGTGTGATGTGGTCATATTTGCACCTCCTCGTCAAGATCCTGGCAGCACAGTTCTGGATGTGCTGGAGCTTCAGCAGGCTCCTGCTATGGATCCTGACGAGGAGGGCATTGCAGTAGTCCAGCCTGGAGGACACAAAGGCATGTACCAGTTTCTCAGCACCTGACTGGGAAAAGGACGGGCAGAGTTTCGCAGGTGGTGGAAAGACACTTTATAAAGATGGCGAACGTAGTTTTCAAATGACAGATGTGGGTCCATTTTGACCCCTAGGTTTGTAACAGACGAGGAAAAGGAAATGTTATGGGCGGAAACATCGATATTGGTTATGGAGGATAATTGGATTTGTGTGCCAATCAAGATGCCTTCAGTTTTGCTGTTGTTCAACTGGAGAAAGTTGTTGGTCATCCATGCCTTTATCTCCTCCAGGCAGGCACGGAGGGCAGATGTAGAAGATGTGGAGTTGATCTTCATATACAGCTGAGTGTCATCAGCGTAGCAGTGAAAAGAGACCTGGTGATTCCTCATGACCTGGCCCAAGGGGAGCATGTAGATGGTAAACAGCGCCGGTCCAAGGACTGACCCTTGTGGAACTCCACAAGTCACTATGTGAGACCGGGATCTAGCCTCCCCCAGGGCCACAAACTCCTCGCGTCCTTCAAGGTATGGCTGGAACCAGTTAAGGGTGGTGCCAGTGAGTCCCACAACAGACTGGAGCCGGTGTAGCAGGATGTCATGGTCCACAGTGTCAAAAGCGGCCAACAGATCCAAGAGGAAAATAAGGGATGGTGATCCCTGATCTGCCGCGGCAGCTGCCACACATAGAAGGACCTGCCGCGGCAGCTGCCACACATAGAAGGACCTGCCGCGGCAGCTGCCACACATAGAAGGACCTGCCGTGGCAGCTGCCACTATGAGAAGTACCTGCCGCGGCAGCTGCCACTATGAGAAGTACCTGCCGCGGCAGCTGCCACTATGAGAGACACCTGCCGTGGCAGCTGCCACTATTAGGAATACATGCTGCGGCAGCTGTCACATATACGAGTACCTACCTGGCAGTACTACCTCTATTTATAGAAGGCCTACTACTACTACTACATTTACCACAAATACAAGTACTACTACTACTATTACTTCGGCAACTGCTATTATTATATTACTGTGAATAATACAGCTACTTCTACTATTACTACTACTGCTACCACCATTACTACTACTACCACCTACTACTAATACTGCTACTATTACTACTGCTTCTACTGGTACTCCTAGTACTTATACTACTTTTATTACAACTAATACTGCTAGTTCTACTAATACGAGTACTACTATTATTTCTACTGCTACTCCTACTATTGATGCAACTGCCGTGACTAGAGGTACCTGCCGTGGCAGCTGCCACTTGTAGAAGTAGTTAACCTGTTTGTTAAGTACGTCTCGAGCTGATTGTTGTGAGTTTGGATGGAATATAATATGACCATTAAGTGTTTACATTATAATATTTTAATAAACAGCATAAAGACCACATTATTTATGTCACACAACACACTCCCAGATTGTCTCTGGTGTAACCTACATGATGGTTTTAGTCATCTTCAAACCTAGAAAAAACCTTGTAATTTCTTAAATCAATGACCTCTTCTTGAAATTTGTCATAATCTTTTTTCTTTTGAAAAACAAAGGTGAACAGTTCTGCGGGTGAATCCTCATCCCATTCATCTTCAAAGCAGTGAAGTTCACTTAGGCTGTGTTGAACCTCTTCTGCATCCATGTTGAGGACAGCGGGAAGTCCAACTTGTCCCTCAAAGTGCTGTTTGCTGCACCAGTCAGCAGCAGCCTTGATGTCACTCAGCAGACTATTTTCCTCTTTCTGGATATTGGTTGGTGCAAGCAAATTTGGAAAACATTTAGGGCTAAGTACCATTACAAATTATCAATATAATCTGTCAAATTTACTGTGCCCACAAATACAGTACAAATTTATTAAAACAGTAACATTTGGGAACTAATTTTAGAAGCATTTATAATGAAAACACTGACAAATTATCACATCTGAATATATAATAATAAAACAAACCTGTTCTGCTCTTTGAGGGTCACACTTCTGTTGGGTAGCCCTGTAACAGAGTGATAAATTACGTTCACACTTAAATGTCATTATCAGTAACCATAAAAATGTTTTTGAAATTTTAAGAAGTTGTCCTTTACATTCACAAACAATGTTCTGTACCTTTGCACGAGAAGTGACTCTGCTTGGTAGCGGTTCATGTTCATAGACTGCAACCATAGTACTAAAACCTAACAGAAGTCAGAAATAAAGAAACTGTAAACATGACTATCTGAGATGCAACTGTTATTTCCCATGCTGGCTTACCTCTGGCAAAATTACTTCTGTGATATACAGAGATTTCTCAGCTTCATTGCCAGAAAAAGACAAAGTCTTCTCCAGACGTCCTATTACTTCATCTGTCTGTCAAAGTAAGTTAACACAAGATGTATTTATCATTTGCATTTGCATCATGCAACTTAACCTGCCAAATAATGCAGTTATGTATCAAAATACTCTGACTGTATACGACAGATAGCCTAGTGTGCATAAATACTGATTCAGTATTCAAATACAGTATTGGTTACCTTTCTGTCATCAAATACAGTGTGATGTTCCCTGTAATACCCACGCAGCTCTGGGTCAAAGCCTCTATTGTTCCATAAGTACATCCTGTTTGAAAGAACAACTCCACCATGAAGGTCTCTTTCAAGATCCTGGAATATAAGAAGACAATCAGCAAAAATATTACATTACATTACATTACATCTTATTATTACAAATCTTTTATTACCACAATTTCTTGATCGGTCAAAATGTCTGCTGCTGTAACAGACTGCAGAATGTCTCTGTTTCAGAAAAAACATACAACATCAGCAACTAAGACTATAAGTCATGATCTACAGATCACTCAGTCCTTACATGTCAGGTGTACTGGTACACCCACAAGTGAAACCCCTAGGTGCTTTTCTTCCTTTCAGCCCCACACACTGAAAGTGAATCCACTGTAGGCATGTTTGGCATTGCACCCAATCAATATAGGAATAATCCTTGTGGAAAACTCTGTTGTCAAACAAAAAGTGAGGAACTGTATCAATATCTGCAGCATATAAAAAAAATGATTACCTGCTATTGTTTTACCTAGTAGTTCCAGTTGCTCGGCAGCTGCACTGGCACTTCCATGAGCAGCAGTAGTAGTTGTAGAAAAAGTAGTGAGTGTATCAGCACTAGTAGTAATAGTGGTAGAAGTAGTAGTAGTAGTAGTAGCAGTAATAGGCTACTAATAGTTGACGTAATAGCAGTAGTAGTAACAGCAGTATTGGTTGTAAACCTAGTAGTACTGCCTGGCAGGTAAATGACAGCTGCCCTGGTACCTGACACCTGCCATGGTGGGTGCCCCCAATAGCGGCAACTATAAGCAGCAACTGCTGTGGCAGGTCCTTCTATGAGTGGCAGCTGCCGCGGCAGGTCCTTCTATGTGTGGCAGCTGCCGCGGCAGGTCCTTCTATGAGTGGCAGCTGCCGCGGCAGGTCCTTCTATGTGTGGCAGCTGCCGCGGCAGGTCCTTCTATGTGTGGCAGCTGCCGCGGCAGGTCCTTCTATGTGTGGCAGCTGCCGCGGCAGGTCCTTCTATGTGTGGCAGCTGCCGCGGCAGGTCCTTCTATGTGTGGCAGCTGCCGCGGCAGGTCCTTCTATGTGTGGCAGCTGCCGCGGCAGGTCCTTCTATGAGTGGCAGCTGCCACAAATTTGTGGCAGCTGTACTGGCAGGTGTAGTGGCAGCTGCCGCTGCCACAATTGGAGCTAGCCCTTGCTGCCCGTATCTGCTTCCAGACCGGTTTGGTGACCGGTTAATAGTAATGGTAGTTGTAGTAGTAGTGGTTGAAGTAGTAGTAGTAGTAGTATTAGTAGTAGAAGCAGCAGCAGCTGCAGCATTAGTAGTAGTAATAGTAGTAGTAGTAGTAGTAGTAGTAGTAGTATTGGTTGAAGAAGTAGTAGTAGTAGTAGTAGAAGTAGTAGTAGTAGTAGTGGTTGAAGCAGCAGCAGCAGTAGTAGTAGTTGTAGTAGTGAAAAACTAGTATGTACAATAAAAGTACAGTGCAGCATATGAACAGAATAAATCTCAGTAAAGTGACTTCAGTATATTATGTTATTTACAGTAATATGACTATGTTTATGTACAGACAGGATAAATATCAGTAAAGTGACATGAGTGAATTGTACCAGAGGTCTTCAGTATTGCACATAGATACAGTTGAATGACACATGTTCAGTGTTAACAGTGTTCATTGTACAGTCTGACAGCAGCAGGAAGGAAAGACCTGCGAAACCTCTCCTTCACACAGCGAGCTTGAATCAGTCTGTCACTGAAGCAGCTCTCCAGAGCAGACAGGGCGTCCTGCAGGGGGTGAGTCTCATGGTCCAGCATAGAGATGACCTTAGCCAGGACCCTCTTGTCCCCCACCTGCTGCACTGAGTCCAGAGGACAGCCCAGGACGGAGCTGGACTTCGTGATGACCTTGTCCAGCTTCTTCCTCTCCCTCTCTGTGATGCTGCTGCTCCAGCAGACCACACTGTACAGGATGGCTGATGCCACCACAGAGTCATAGAAGGTCTTCAGGAGTGGCCCCCTCACTCCAAAAGACCTGAGTCTCCTCAGGAGATAGATCCTGCTCTGGCCCTTCCTGTACAGTGCATCTGTGTTGTGAGTCCAGTCCAGTTTGTTGTTCAGATGAACACCCAGGTACTTGTATGAGTCCACTCTCTCAATGTCCTTTCCCTGGATGTTCACTGAGGGGACAGTAGAGTGGCGTCTGCGGAAGTCCACCACCATCTCCTTGGTCTTCCCTGCATTGATGATGAGGTGGTTCTGCTGACACCAGTCCACAAAGTCCTGCGTTAGTCCTCTGTACTCCACATCGTCGTCATCCTTGATGAAGCCAATGATGGCAGAGTGATCAGAGAACTTCTGCAGGACGCAGCTGTCCGTGTTGTGTCTGAAGTCTGCAGTGTAGAGGGTGAAAAGAAAGGGCGCGAGGACAGTGCCCTGGGGTGCCCCCACTCTGCAGGTCAGGAGATCAGACAGAGGTTCTTGGCTCTCACAAACTGGGGCCGGTTTGTGAGGTAGTCCAGGATCCAGTCTGCCAGGTCATAGTCCACACTGGCGGTCTCCAGTTTGTCCCTCAGGAGCAGTGGCTGAATGGTGTTGAAAGCACCGGAGAAGTCAAAGAAGAGAATCCTCACATGGATGACGGCGCCCTCCACTCCAATGCCAGGCCGGTACGCAAACTGCAGCGGGTCCATCGCTGCGCTCACGGTGGAGCGGAGGTGGCCAAGGACCAATCTCTCCAGTGTCTTCATCAGATGGGATGTTAGAGCCACCGGCCTGAAGCTGCTGAGGTCTTTAGCGTGCGGTGTCTTAGGCACTGGTACCACGTAGGATGTCTTCCAGAGCTATGGTACCACCGTCAGCTTAAGGCTCACGTTGAAGACATGCTCCATAACTCCGCACAGTTCTTCTGCACAGGACTTAAGGAGCCTGGAGCTGATGCCGTCTGGTCCTGCTGCCTTCCTAGGTCTAATCTTCTTGAGCTCCAGTCTCACCTGGGCTGTAGAAAATGACAGTGGCAGGCTGGGGGAATGGGTGAGTCCATGTGTAGTGGTGGGCTGAAGAGCAGAGGCAGAGGTGTGAAGAGGTGCAGGAGTTGGGGAGGTGAGAGCTGGCAGCTGGGTGGGGGGAGGGGTGGGTGATTGATCAAATCTCAGGAAGTGAGAATTGAGCTCGTTTACCCACTGCAGATCCCCCTCCGTCTGGGCAGGAGGTGCTTTGAAGCCTGAGATAGTCTTGAGACTTCTCCACACCCCCTGGATGTTCTTCTGCTGCAGCTGTTGCTCCATCCTTCTCTTTTGGCTGGCTTGGCTCATCCTGATTTTCCTCCTTAGCTTCTTCTGTGCAGCCTTCAGCTCCTCCTTGGTCCCTGACCTAAAAGCTCTCTTCTTCTCCTTCAGCAGAGCTTTTATGTCAGGGTTAATCCATGGCTTGTTGTTTGAAAAAACACCGCACCGTCTGGGAGGGGATGATGTTTTCAAAACAAAAGTTGATGTAGTCCGTGATGCACCCTGTCACTGCATTGATGTCCTCCCCATGTGGGTCACAGAGCTCTGTCCACACTGTGGTGTCAAAACAGTCTCTCAGAGCCTAGTAGTAGTAGTAGCAGTAGAAGCAGCAGCAGCAGCAGTAGTAGAAGTAGTAGTAGTAGTAGCAGTAGTAGTAGTAGTAGTAGTATTAGTAGTAGTAGTAGTAGTAGTAGTAGTAGTAGTAGTAGCAGCAGCAGCAGCAGCAGCAGCAGTAGTTGTAGCAGTAGCAGTAGTAGTAGTAGTAGTAGTAGTAGCACCAGTAGTAGTAATAATAGTAGTAGTAGTATTAACAGTAGTAGTAGTAGTAGTAGTAGTAGTAGTAGTAGTGGTAGTAGTAGTATTAGTAGTAGTAGTAGTAGTAGTAGTAGTAGTAGTAGTAGTAGCACCCGCAGCAGTAGTAGTAGTAGTAGTAGTAGTAGTAGTAGTAGTAGTAGTATTAGTAGTAGTAGTAGTAGTAGTAGCAATAGTAGCAGCAGCAGCAGCAACAGCAGTAGTAGTGGTAGTGGTAGTAGTAGTAGTAGTAGTAGTAGTAGTAGTAGTAGTAGTAGTAGTAGTAGCAGCAGCAGCAGTAGTAGTAGTAGTAGTAGTATTAGTAGTAGTAGTAGTAGTAGTAGTAGTAGTAGTAGCAATAGTAGCAGCAGCAGCAGCAGCAACAGCAATAGTAGTGGTAGTGGTAGTAGTAGTAGTAGTAGTCGTGGTAGTAGTAGTATTAGTAGTAGTAGTAGTAGTAGTAGTAGTAGTAGTAGTAGTAGTAGTAGTAGCAGCAGCAGCAGTAGTAGTAGTAGCAGTAGCAGTAGCAGCAGCAGCAGCAGCAGTAGTAGTAGTAGTAGTAGTAGTAGTATTAGTATTAGTAGTAGTAGTAGTAGTAGTAGTAGTAGTAGCAGCAGCAGCAGCAGCAGCAGCAGTAGTAGTAGCAGTAGCAGTAGTAGTAGTAGTAGTAGTAGTAGTAGCACCAGTAGTAGTAATAATAGTAGTAGTAGTATTAACAGTAGTAGTAGTAGTAGTAGTAGTAGTAGCAGCATTAGTAGCAGCAGTAGCAGCAGCAGCAGTAGTAGTAGTAGTAGCAGTAGTAGTAGTGGTGGTTGTAGTAGTAGTAGTAGTAGTAGTAGTAGTAGTAGTAGCAGCCGCAGCAGTAGTAGTAGTAGTAGTAGTAGCAGCAGTAGTAGCAGTAGTAGTAGTGCTGGTTGTAGTAGTAGTAGTAGTAGTAGTAGTAGTAGTAGCAGTAGTAGTAGTAGTAGTAGTAGTAGTAGTAGTAGTAGTAGTAGTAGCAGTAGTAGTAGTGCTGGTTGTAGTAGTAGTAGTAGTAGTAGTAGTAGTAGTAGTAGTAGTAGTAGTAGCAGTAGTAGTAGTAGTAGTAGTAGCAGTAGTAGTAGTAGTAGTAGTAGTAGTAGTGCTGGTTGCAGGTGTCAAACCCTCCAACAGAAAAGTTCCGTAGTGCATCTTTAAATGTGAGGGATTTTAAAGGAAACACAAATGGGCCCCCGATCCTCGAGCTCCTCTCAACACATCACATCTCAAAGCATTCATATAAATACACTCTCTCTCCACTCAGCCGTCCAGTTCACAATAATAATGTTGATTTGAAGTTCAAGTCTGGAATGGAATACGAGCTCTGTCAGAGAAATCTGGACATTGTTTAGGGATGGATATTGAAGAGGCTCAAATTCTTGGTGATTTCAGAGTTTGTGCCAAAGTCTTTTGGGTGTTCATTTTGACAGCATCCCGTTTACCTTTCAGAAGATCTGCATCTTCTCAGCAGCTTTCTCAGTCCCACCAACTGACTCTGCAGCTCCTGAAATGCACAATACAAATCCACATCCACTCATCCTTCAGTATATGACAGCCAGTGGTGGAATAAGTACTGCATTTGGACACTCAAGGCAAAGTACACGTACAGGAGCAAAAATGACTCAAGTCAAAGTATCACGTGAAAAAATCTAAGTAAAAGTATTAAAGTACCCGTTTAAAAATGTGCTTAAAGACTAAAAAGTAAAAGTATTTTCCACAGAGTTTCAGATCTAATACTGCTTCAAATGTAGTGATTTTGATACAGTTTGTGCTGAATTTTGTGAAACTGAAACAACTGAATTCTTTTACCTCACTCTTTTTATTTGTATATTTTTGTTTGCTCAAATAATAAAAAAACAATAATTAAAAAAAAAAAAACAGTTAAAAAATGTAATGGAATAAAAAGTACAGATACCTGCTCTCAAATGTAATGAAGTAAAAGTAAAAAACATCCACTTTTCAATGTACTTAAGTACTCAAGTTGCTGTGTACAGTTTTGTATCATGTTTTTGTATATTTATGGAGAATCGTCGTGTGGGAGCGTGGGTGATGTAGGACTGGGGGCGGAGCCTTGTACAGAATCTTTCAGCTGACTGTAAGGAGGGTTTGAAAAGGACACAGGAGAGATCACTAAATGACTCAAACATTCATGGATGATCTAAAAGGCGTATTTCTGATGAAGTAACAACATTATTAAATGGAAGAAACTAGTTAAAAAATCGATTTTGCATTATACCCTCTCTTTAAATACAAAAGCACTAACCCAAAATGACCACAAGAGGGAGAAATTACACTAAAAATAATACTAACGTAGGCAAAGTAAAGGGAAGGCATTAATAAAGTAACTTTAAACTGTGCAAACTAAATTATAGATTGTCATGAACTGAACTTATTTTGAAACAGAAGATTCAGTTCACAGTGTCCATTTGTGTCATATCCAGGAGCTTTAACATATGAGATTACAGAAAATGGCAAAGTTAAATATATGACATCATAAAATAAAGAATGAGCCACAGATTAAACCTGACTAATGCTGTCGAAACCAGGACTGAATAGATCTAAACCAGTTTAAAGCCCAACTGGTCTAGACTGAGACTAAACCAATAAACACACACGTCCTTCTAGAAAGATCCCTGATGAAGGTGATGTTTGTTGATACGTTTAGAAAAACCTGCCTCCTCACACCAAAACACTGTGGCACTACACTGATCCTTTACACTGTGTTCCTCTTTGATTCTCTTTTGGAGAGTTTGACTTGTGCCCAATGACCCTGTGTCTTTAAACTGTGACACACTCTCATTTCAACTCTGATAAAACATGTGTGTGCCTTTAAGAGCTGCTACTTCCTCCTCAGATCTCCACAGAGCTGTGGGTGCAGCCTGGCTCCTCCCACAGCTCTCACTTCACTCTTAAGTTTCATTTGTGTCAAAGTCCAAGTGTTTGTGATCCAGGAGAGATGGCGCAGAAAGCACTCGACCAAGAAGCCTTTTCCTGCTCCGTGTGTTTGGATCTACTGAAGGATCCTGTGACTATTCCCTGTGGACACAGCTACTGCAGGAACTGTGTCCAACAGCACTGGGACCAAGAGGACGAGAAGCAGCTCTACAGCTGTCCTGAATGTCGCCTCAGCTTCAGCCCCAGGCCTGTCCTGGGTAAAAACATCATGTTAGCAGGTTTAGTAGAGCAGATGAAGAAGACAGCGCCCCCTGCTGCCCGCTGCTATGCTGGCCCTCAGGATGTGTCCTGTGATGTGTGCACTGGGAGGAAGCTGAGAGCTGTCCAGTCCTGTCTGCAGTGTGTGGCCTCTTACTGTGAGCGCCACCTACAGCCTCATTATGAAGCTGCAACGTTTAAGAAACACCAGCTGGTGGCGCCGTCCCACACGCTCCAGGAAAACATCTGCCCTCAACACAACAAAGTGATGGATCTATTCTGCCGCAGTGACCAGCAGAGCATCTGTTACCTCTGCTCTGCGGACCAACATAAGGGTCATGACATAGTGACCTCTGCCTCAGAGAGGGCTCAGAGGCAGGCAGAGCTGCCGGCCAGGAGGGCCCTGCTGCTCCAGAGCCTCCAGCACAAAGAGACAGACCTGAAGAGGCTCCAGCAGGAGGCCCAGGACATCAGACGCTCTGCCCAGACAGCAGTGCAGCACAGCGGGGACAGCTTCACACTGATGGTCCTTCTCCTGGAGAAAAGACGCTCTGAAGTGGAGCAGCAGATCCGCTCCCAGGAGCAGACCCAACTGAGCCGAGTCCAAGAGCTCCAGGACCAACTGCAGCAGGACGTGAGGGGGCTGAAGAGGAGCCTCTCTGAGCTGGACACACTGGCCCTCACCCAGGATCA
Organism: Taenioides sp. WSHXM2023; assembly: GCA_029959045.1. Classification (NCBI taxonomy): domain Eukaryota; kingdom Metazoa; phylum Chordata; class Actinopteri; order Gobiiformes; family Gobiidae; genus Taenioides; species Taenioides sp. WSHXM2023. Next base: position 27,778,302 of record CM057099.1, read on the forward strand.
TAACCAGTTTATAAAGGTCTACGCTTCACTGTCCCCACACACACAGAGCACAGAGCCAGCCACCATTCACACAGGGGCCTGGAGCTACTTTGAGGAAGTGACCAGAGCTGTGTCCAAGCTCAGAGACACACTCCAGCTCACTCTGAGTCCAGTCCAGGTTTTACTGCCACCAGCTGAACCCAGCTCCAGAGACGACTTCTTACACTATTCTACAGAAATCACTCTGGACCGAAACACAGCTCACACCAAACTGTCTCTGTCTGATGGAAACAGAAGAGTCACAGTTATGAGTGAAGATCAGAGTTATCCAGATCATCCAGACAGATTCAGTCGCTGGTGGCAGGTCCTGAGCAGAGAGAGTCTGACGGGCCGCTGTTACTGGGAGGTGGAGTGGAGTGGGGTGAGGGCTCTTATATCAGTTTCATACAGAGATATTCAGAGGAAAGGCTCTGATGAATGTGTATTTGGAAACAATAATAAATCCTGGGCCTTACAGTGTGAATCTAACAGTTATTCATTTTGGTTTAACAAAGTCGAGTCCCAGGTCTCAGGTCCGGTCGGGTCCAGAATCGGGGTTTACCTGGACCACAGTGCAGGGGTTTTGGCGTTTTACAGCGTGTCTGAAAGTACCATGAGCCTCCTCCACAGAGTCCAGACCAGGTTCACTCAGCCTCTCTACACTGGGGTCAGGTTTGATGGGAGCTGGGTTGCTTGGATCCGTTTGGGTTTTTTTGGAGCCACTGTACATTTCCCTAAACTCAAATAGCAGCTTTGTTCTCCACAGTTTGGGATCAAATTTGTGTCTTGTATTTTGAACTATTCAGATAAAAGTCTCTTCATGAGGGAATAAAAAATATACTAAATGATTCTAAAACTAGAATTAAAACAAGACTCTTCTGAACAAGAATCAGTACTGAAAAAATACAAAAACAGGACAAAAATTATAGTGCCAAAATGTTTTTACTACTACTACTACTACTACTACTACTACTACTACTACTACTACTACTACTACTACTACATATTAGACATGAGACACTGTTTTGAACTAACTTTATTTCAACTTTCATTTCCAATGTTCTTGTAAAGTTTGTAAAGTACGTAAAGTAAGTGTATGTAAATCTCATGTCAAACTACAGCAGTGATGGTGTGTGTGCTCTGTGTTTCTGTGTGTACATGTAACTGTGTTTTGTGTTGACTTGAATCACAATTGTAAAAGTTGCTCAGTTCCACAGAATGAGGAACACTGGTTATATAATGGTGAAGGCAAACAGCACCATCTTTACACTGGAACTTTTCAATCACAAATACATTCTGAAATCAATCTGTTTATGTGCTTTTTTCGGTCTTAACATCTCAAATTCATTGTGGAGTTGTCAAGTATAACACCAGTATTTACCACAAGTGGAGGCAGGGGGCGCCATCTGAAATCTTTGGCAGCAAAAGAGTTCAAAACCAGGACTAAACCAGGATTAAATGATGAATAAACCCAATATATACCAGGACTAACCCAGGACTAAACCAGAACTAACCCAAGACTAGACCAGGACTAACTCAGGACTAAACCAGAACTAACCCAAGACTAGACCAGGACTAACTCAGGACTAAACCAGAACTAACCCAAGACTAGACCAGGACTAACTCAGGACTAAACCAGAACTAACCCAAGACTAGACCAGCTCTAATCAAGTCCTAAGGTGTTATGACCCTGGTTCTTAAATCAGTTTTCATGTGACTTTTTCTATTCTAAAATAAAAAATAAAAAATCATTATAAAAATTATGAAATTTAAGATAAAAACCTTTGTTCATCCCTCAACAGGGAGATTGCAGTGTTGTAACAGCAAAGTACAAAGGATAGCCATAAACTACTTCTCAGACTCCATACTTTTACTCTTACTTGAGTAATCTATAGTACAGTGTATCAGTACTGTTACTTGAGTAATCTATAGTACAGTGTATCAGTACTCTTACTTGAGTAATCTATAGTACAGTGTATCAGTACTCTTACTTGAGTAATCTATAGTACAGTGTATCAGTACTGTTACTTGAGTAATCTATAGTACAGTGTAACAGTACTGTTACTTGAGTAATCTATAGTACAGTGTATCAGTACTGTTACTTGAGTAAAAGTTGTACTTCCTCTTCCCACTGTGAGAAAGTCTAAAGTGACAAAAGTTTTCTGTGACAATATGAAATGATTCTCACATTTGTGTTTCTTTCTTCAGATCTGACTGAGTTTGTCTCATGTTTGTGTCTCTGTCTCTAACATGTGTTGCCGTGGAAACAACAGCTGTACAAATGACAAACTGACAAGATGTGAATTCTCTCATATTTTTGATTATGTTGTCAGTACCAATGTACTATTTCTGACTACATCTGTCTCATTCTTCTCTCCTTCTCTCCTCATCCCTCTCTCTCTGTTTTTCCTCCCTGTCTCTCTCTTCCCCTCTCTCTTTCTCCCTCTTCCTTTCTCCCTACTTCCCCTCTTTTTCTCTCTCTCCTTCTCTCCTCCCACACTCTCTCTCTTCCTCCCTGTCCCACTTATTCTCCTTCTCCTGCCTCCCTCTCGTTCCCTTTCTCCCTCCGTCTCTCCTGCCTCACCCTCTCTTTCCCTCTCCTCCTCCTCTCTCTCTTTCTTTATCTCCCTCTCTCCTTCCCTCTCTCCTCCAGTTGGTGCGTTTGTTCGAGATCCGGCCGGACCCTTCGGTGGGAGAAGTGAAGAGTCTGAACCGAACTGTGCTGGTCCCAGACAGAAAAGTCAATCTGCACTTTATACAGAGAGAGTGACAGAAGAGAGAGGGAGAGAGGGAGGGAGGGAGAAAGAGAGAGAAAGTGGGAAAAGGAGAGAGAAGGAGGAGAGGGAGAGTGAAGGAAGGAAATGGGAGAGAGAGTGACAGAAAGAGAAGGAGAGAGAGAGAAAGTGAGAGAAGGAGAGAGAGGGAAGGAGAGAGGGAGAGAGGTAGACTAAGAAAGAGGGGGGAAACACCATTATAACATAGATCAGAAAATAGAGTAATATGGGCTTTTTAAGTCTGGTCTAAGTTTGGTCAAACTCGGGTCTATGTCCGCTCCAAGTCCGGTTTATGTCTGGTCTAAGTCTGATCTAAGTCCAGTTTAAGTCTTTTCTAAGTCCTTTCTATGTCCGGTCTAAGTCTGGTCTAAGTCCAGTTTAAGTCTTTTCTAAGTCCTTTCTATGTCCGGTCTAAGTCTGGTCTAAGTCCGGTTTTAGTGCTCACCTTCACGTCAAAGTTTTTTGCCCAGAAATGGAAAAGGCCATACTCAAACATCTGGATGCATGCCCTTTATGCTGAGCCTGGCCTTCCCGCCCTTGTAGGCTTTGGCCTGAGTGTAGAGCGCCACCATCAGGAGCAACAGGAGCACTGCAGTAGAGTTCATCTTCTCTTTTTTTGGATCTTTCTCTCCGGAGAGGTGTGCTCCTGTCACTGTACACTCCTCTTTTATACTGTCTTTGATTTCCTCTGTATTTGACATATCGCTCTGAACACGTGTGCTTGGTTTTCTGAAATGTAAATATGGATTTTGAAATTGCATCACGCAAAGCAGAAATGATTATGTAACTGGAACATGCATTTTTAAAGGTAATTTGTCAAATTAAAGGTACACTATGTAACATTTGTTAAGGGTTGTGGCACCTTCTTACTGATTTGATTGTTAATCAGAGGGCAGTAAACAGTTACATTTACTTGAGTCACTTTTTAAAGAAGTACTTTTCTAGCAGCATACTTTTACTCCTACTTGAGTAATATTTTACAGTAACAGTAATCTTGAGTAAAAATTAGGGGTCAGGGAGTAAGAATGCATGTTTTCAAAATCATTAAAAACACATCTATTTAATGAAAGTGAAATTGTTTAATGCCATACTGTGGAATATTTCATGTCAGAAAAGCAAAAGCATTGTATGTTTCAGTGTATGTTTTTTATTGTACAAATGTTCCGTAGTGTGGTTTTAACTATATCTGTCTTCATGATAATGAAATAAACAGATAAATAAAAGTCTTTCTTCCCACTACTTTCTGTGCATTTTGTTGTTGTTGTTGTTTCTGTTTTAATGACCGAACAGATGTCAATACGGATGTTAACATGGACGCTAACATTGTAAATGAACCTAAAATGTTTACTTGTCCAAACAAGATAATAATAATAAATAAAAAACTGTGCATATTTGATCTCTTGATCTTTAGTCGCTTATTGTCAAGACCCCATATTGCTGATGAATCCCTGTTTTCACCTCCACAGGTAAACACCCACTGCCCTGCGCTTCCTTCGTTCTTCAAAAATAGTGTGATGTGCA